>CM021734.1:670985-776303 GCA_011075105.1 Heteronetta atricapilla
CCGCCCGGAGCCGGCCCGGCCCGGCCCGGCTGTGCCCGGCGTGCTGCGGGCCGGGGGTGCTGCGGGCCGGGGGCGCTGCGACGGACGCCGAGGGCTCGCCGGACTGAGCCCTGTCGGCCGCCCCCCGCGCCGGCTTTGTTCCTATCCCGTGATTTATCTCCCGGTTTGCGCACAAAGGCCCCGGAGCTGCCCCGCTCCCGGTGCGGGCAGCGCCGGGCCCCGGCCTGCCCCCGGCCCCCCGGCCCCGCCGCGGCCGCCCCCTGCCGGCCGGGGTCCCCCCCCCCCCCCCCCCCCCCCCCCGCCCCTCCCGTTGCCACGGACGCTGGCGGCGCGTGACGCGCGGGGCCCGCCGCGCGCTGCTGACGTCGCGCCCGGCCCCACGTCTCCACGTCGCCACGGCAGCCAAGATGGCGGCGGCGGAGGGCGGCGGGGCCGGGGCGGCTGCGGGGCCGCTGGTGAGTGGGGCGGGATGGGGGGGCCGGGGGGCTCCGGGGGCCGCAAGGCAGGGCCGGGCCGGGCCGGGCTGAGCACGGCAGGGCCGGGCCGGGCAGGGCAAGGCAAGGCAGGGCAGGTCGGTGCGCGGCCCTAGGCTCTGTCCCAAGCAGGCCCCGGCCCCGGGCGGGGAGGAAGGGCCGGGCCGGGCCGGGCCGGGCCGGGTGCGGTGAGTGCCGGCTGCCCCGGCCGGGCACGGCCCCGTGCACCCGCTGCCGCCCCGCCCGGGGTTTGCTTTAGAGCTGGGCCGAGCTGCGCCCCGGTGCCTCGCTTCACCCGGTGCCAGGGGCTCCGTTCCAGGCAGCTCCTGCCGGCACCCAGCGCCGAGCCGGCCTTCTGCCCGCGGTGTCCGTCAGCTGCATCACGGGTTGTCGCTCCTTCGGCCCCGTTAGGGGCAGCGCACGGTTACGCTGCTTGGCTACGTGGCTGTTGGGCATTATGTTGTCTACAAAGTACAAGTTTTATATTTCATTCGCCTGTCGGTGTTTAAACCGAGGAGAACGGCAGGTTACTGGCAGCTTGAGAACAGAAATGCATTGCTGGCGTGAACTGCACACCCGATAGAGCACCTTTTTAGACAGAGCTGTTTAAATCAAGCAGACAATGGCATGGCTCTGTTGTTGATCTTACTATTTAAGAGTATTTACATTGTATCTCAAAGCTCTGAGCGGTTCCTTTCATCATAGACCCAGCTGAAAAACCCTTGAACGATTTGTGCAGTTGGTTTGTATTTCTTGAATCCACCAGTTGAAACAGTTGGTTTGTATTTCTTCCGTTCTAAAGGTTTACCATGCGCTTAGTTTGCAGGCCTCGCAGATGTGTCGATATCTGAAGACATCCCGGTGGAAGGGGAGATCTCTGTTCCTGTTGGGTCTCACTCCCCTGACGAAGATTTCTCCACGCTGGATGAACCTGTTAGGGATACTATTGTAAGTTTGTATTCCCTGCTTCTATTTGTAGTAAAACGTGTCTTCCTGATCTCTTTGGCCATCTGCCATGCAACTCTGTATTTTCACATAACTCTACTTCATTTATACATCTAAAAAAGTTTTATTTTATTTTTTTTAGAACTATATGTGTACAATCAGTCCTCACAGGTCGTAAAATATTTGAATTGCAGCCTCAAAGTTTCTCTGATCTCAAAATTTGTGCAAGTTATTTTTCTTAATTGGGTATTGTTAGAACGTGTAATACACTTGTGGTCGTTAGGGGATGTAGGAAATATAACATTGTTTTTTGCAGAGGATGCTTCAGAAATCTTTGTGTTGGATCCTGTCTCGATTTACCATCGATACTGTTTTACTTTTTGTCTGTCTGCGTTTGGTTGAGATCTGTAACTTTTACGAAAAGGCAAATTAAAAGTTACTTCTTCATTTCAGATGAGAGATCTGAAGGCTGTTGGGAAGAAATTTGTCCACGTCATGTATCCAAAAAAGAGCAGCGCGCTCCTCAGGGACTGTACGTACGAGCTGATGTTCAAGATCTTGAGAGGGTGCTTTGCAACATGCTGCGTGTACGCTGGGAAGGGACGAGCTCAGTGGAATGGGGGGATGCAGAAGTGAAAAATAGCAGCAGTGAAAAATCAGAGGGTTATCAGAGCTCTTCTAAAGCGCAACGTGTGTCGGAGTATGTGGGACAAGTGGCTTTAATGGTTAGCAGGCTTTGAACAAGTTACAGGATATGGTGTAAGGTGCTAAACAAGAAAATTGTAAGCAGGTATGAGGAAAATAATATACTGGGAGCTGGAAGAGGGTGCTTTATTACTTTAATAACAATTGAGTGTCATTCTATGATGTTTATGTTTGTTTTTTCCTCTTGTCTCCAGGGGATCTTTGGGGCCCTTTGGTGCTTTGTGTCTCACTTGCACTGTAAGTACTGATAAGCAGTGGATTTTTATTGGTTTTGTTTGTTTGAGTCTTTGACACTGGGGAAATAAGAATTTTGGAATTTCCTTTTTACATGTATTAAGATCGAGTTCTTCTGATGCTGCTTCGCTCTTCTACAAACACTGTCTTTGTAGGTTTTCTTATAAAATGTACTCTGAACACTGAAGCCCCTTAGGAGCTCCTGTCTTTATATTTAGGATTTAAGGGTGAACCCTCCCTCACCCTGTCTTAAGAATTTTACTGAAAAGTACTCTGATTCTGGCCGTTCTTGATGCTAACACGTTTGGACGACTTCTTTGGCCCTAATCCTTAGGTCAAAACCCGCTTCAGAGAACTGCTGAGTACATGCTGTGTACCCTGGAAGACTGATGGGGAAAAAAGTTTGTTCAAGCTTGTTCCAGCAGCCCATAGATGGGAGATGACTATGGATCCTACATACTCGGTGTACAGAGAACATTTAGTAAAACGTTAAAGCTTTATCAGACACAGAGGTTGTAATTGAAGCTTTCACATCTACGTGTGCTTATCTTTCCAGGCCTTGTGTTGTTTGCGTCCTGTCCTTACAATCTTACCTTAAGGCATACCTGATTTTATCATGCAGGGCCTTCTTTGAGAGATTACCAAACTCTCAGTAGTTTAATTCTTGTCATCTTGTCTCTTGTCTGTGTTTTTATTCTCCTGTGTATACTTGCACAGTCCTCAGAACACGTGCACAAGTGAACCAAAGTGCCCTCTGTTGGGCAACAGTCCTTTTCCTTTCCTATACAAAATTCAGGATACCAAAAATAGGAAAGCAGATGAAAAATAATTGGTCTTCAGCCTAACTAGGAACTGACATTGCAGCTTCCTGTTCTCACCTACTCCCAAGTTTGCGAAAACTCAGGCATAAATGGGAATTAACTCCTTATATCCGTTGTCTACAACAGGATGCTGCAGGGGGGATCAGCAGATAGTAAAGAAGACGGAGGGCCGCAGTTTGCTGAAGTCTTTGTCATCATCTGGTTTGGTGCAGTTGTCATCACACTAAACTCAAAGCTGCTTGGAGGAACTATGTGAGTGCTGGTGGATAGGAGCAGTCAAAATGCTCCAGCTTATGACATTTTCAGTGAAGGTTTGATCTGACTGCCTTTTTTTTTTTTTTTTTCCATTTCTCACCCTCCTTCCTAGATCTTTTTTTCAGAGCCTGTGTGTCCTGGGTTACTGTGTCCTGCCCCTGACAGTAGCGATGCTGGTGTGCAGGCTGGTTCTGCTGGCAGGCTCGGGGACCGTCAGCTTCATTGTTCGTCTTATCGTAGTAATGGCTATGTTTGGTTGGTCGACGTTAGGTAAGCGTGTTCGTGTTGTAACGCTGTTGTGCACACTGAGTAGTGCGGTACTTAGTGCTGAATGAAGCCAAAGGATTGTTGTAGCGTGAGGTGTTTTCTGGGCTGCTGCAGTACTGTAGAAGTTGTTGTTCCAGTCCTTGTGCTCACAGGCATTCAGCATTTCACAGACTCACAGAACAGTTTGGGTTGGAAGAGACCTTAAAGATCATCAAATTCCAACCCCCCTGCCATGGGCAGGGATGCCTCCCACTAGATAGGGTTGCTCAAAGCCCCATCCAGCCTGGCCTTGAACACCTCCAGGGATGGGGCATCCACAGCTCCTCTGGGCAGCCTGTGCCAGGGCCTCACCACCCTCCTATTAAAGAATTTCTGCCTTTGCCTTCCATTTGCCTACGTTCCTCTTGATTTTCGTGGTCATACACAAATTGCCCTTGAAGGAAGGATGATAATTTTGTATTAAACTTCACGTGAGACTCCTAGGTATTTTATTCCGTGACCTATGTTATAAATACCATTTAAAAAACCACTACTTTCATACAGGTGCATTTGCATTATTTCTCCTTTTCCTAATACACAAGTCTTCTGGGCTCCCCGCTACAAAAAAGACAGGGATCTCCTGCAAAGAGTCCAGCAGAGGGCCACAGAGATGATTCGGGGCCTGGAGCATCTTCCCTGTGAGGAAAGGCTGAGAGACCTGGCTCTGTTCAGCCTGGAGAAGAGAAGACAGAGGGGATCTCATCAACGTGTATAAACACCTGAGGTGTGGGAGACAGAGGGATTTGGCCAACCTCTTCTCAGAGGTTTGTGGGGACAGGACAAGGGGAAACGGCCACAAGATGGAGCACAGGAAGTTCCGCACCGACATGCCACAGAACCTCTTCACGGGGAGGGTGACGGAGCACTGGGACAGGCTGCCCAGGGAGCTTGTGGGGTCTCCTTCTCTGGAGATACTCAAGGCCCGTCTGGACGCCTACCTGGGCAGCCTGCTCTGAGGAGCCTGCTTTGGCAGGGGGTTGGACCCGATGATCTTTCGAGGTCCCTTCCAACCCCTACAATTCTGTGATTCTGTGAATCTTATTACACGGTGTTAATTGGCATCTGTTTTTCTATGTAATAAATTAATCTTGGTTTTAACGTACAATTAGAGACCGTTGTTATTGAACAATGAGTTACCATTTTCTGTCCTTCAGCTCAATTGCAGTCAAGATACTAACTCAAACTTGTTAACGTCTGCAGTGGCTCTTTCTCTTTTAGTTTTATGTTGTTCACGTTTCAAGTATTTTTCTTTTCCTTTGTCACCAGCATCTACGGCTTTCCTGGCAGACAGTCAGCCTCCAAACCGCAAAGCTCTTGTTGTGTACCCTATCTTCCTCTTCTACTTCGTTATCAGCTGGATGATTCTCACCTTTACACCTCAGTGATGCCAGATCAGAAGAGACTGTGTGATACAGACTGCAAGTTTTTCGCGAACACTGCAGTTAATCGTTGGCTTTATCTCTTATTAATTTATGGAGTAAAAAAGCAGGTTATGGGATAAAGCCAGAGAACTGCAAAATTGGTCATTTGTGTGCTCCTCTTCTTGAAAGATACTGAAGTCCAGCTGCTGGTTATTTTTTTAATTAGCCCTGCCCTTTAGTTGTGTTGAATAAAAAATGCACACTGTGACAGGGATTGTTCTGCCTGAGAAATAGAGGGGGAGATCTTGGAACTTCAAGAAGTTTGTTAGGTGAAGTCATAGGATCACGCGACTTGGCAGAATTCTTGCTAATGCTTGGATTCTCACTGAAGATGAATATGCCTTATGAAATAATAGAAATTCATCGCTGGTATGTGTTGGTAAGGCAGAATGCGTTTGGCTCCTGTTCTCTTTCACTTGTAGAGTGGTGAAATGTATATACAGTGCATCATAGGATTGTGAGCTTCCACTTTGAAATCAGATTTCAGCAAAAAATAAGTTGGGTCCAATTTCCTACTAATTAGAGCAGGGCAGAAGGGAACTGTCTTTGCTCGTATTAATGTATTCTGTATTTATGTTTCAGCCACTTTGCATGTCAAGGGTGTTTTAGCCAAATGCCTTCAACACCACAGCTACACTGACTCGTCCGTATATCCAGTAAGGGAGACGGTGTTTACACCGAGTAGTTACAAATCTTTTCTTTGCCACTCTAATCTAGAGTTAAAAGTTCTGGAGAAGCAATCAAGACTAATCGGAAAAGGGACTTGGCTATCACTCTGAATATTGAAAATGGAAAACTAAGTGTCTGGAGAGTACAAAGTAATGTATATTAAAAAAAAAAAGAATAATTGAGAAGTAAGTTGAAGTTTTGATATGGATGGTGTTTGGATGCTAACGCACCAAACAGGACTAAAGTCCAGAAGTTTTAAAGTGCGTTGAAGGAAGGAAAATAAATCACGATGAGGGTGGTGGCTCTTAAGGAGTATCCTACAAATTCCGTTCTTAATTGATGATACGTGACTTTCCTTTGGTTGTTTACATGGTCGGTGTTTCAACATAAACACATGCAAAGTTGCATTCTGTTTCTTTGTACTTACAATGAAATGTGAGAAACTTTTCTGTAGTTTTTTCTAATACTTTTTATAAAAGGAGAGGAGGTTTATTCTCCAATGCTGTAGGTAGATGTATGTTGCCTGCCTGGAGAACCGTACACGGGCGTACAAATGGGTCATTTGTATTTCAGAGTAGGGGTTGAGACCTGGAGAAATGGTGGTTGAAGATTGTACAGAAATTATTTATGTTGCCCATTATTTTCAGTAAGAGGTCCAAGGGGGAAATTTAGAATGTCTTGGAGATGAAGAAACTGATGTTATTTTTTTTTTTTTCCTGAAAATGAGTATCAGATTTCCTTTCTCCTGTAGTAATGCAAATAGACCTGAAATTGATGTAAGTGGGTCCTGTTAAAGTGTAAATATACGTAATTTATATTTATATATAAAAATGAAGTCTCTGCTATAAACACTATAAATACTTGGTAATTGGGATAGAAACTTCCAAACGCGTGGACTAAACGTACGTTTTTGCATTTCTGGGAGCGCGGAGAAGAGGAAAAGAAAAAATCAGTTACTCTGCAGGGACCCTTGTTGGTCGCAGAACAGGCACCAGCGAGCGTGCGTGAAGCTGACAGCTGTTCTTGCTGCCTCCCGTACGCCTCAGCCTGTGTCTCTTCTAAGTTGCTGCGAGGGGAGCTCTGGTGTTTCATATGCTTGGGTATAAAATGGAAATGGGGAATTTTTAAACATCCATTAAATTATTACTGGTAAGGAATGTGATTTTTCTTTTCTGTATTTTTTTAGGTGTGCTGTTTCCCGTTCATTTAAACATTAGTTTGGCTTTGTGAATGTGCAAAGAAATATTCAAGGGAAGTAGAAAGATAGTAAACCTATTGATTAGTGAGTTGAATTCTTTGAGGAAAAAAATCTTTTCTATTTCAGCACAAGAATTTAACCATGCTTTTGTAGAAATCCTTGGAATTCTACCTCTGCAGTATTTAATATCCAATATATCTCGAGACTTGCTGCGGTGTCATATCTGAAAGATAATTGGAGCAACACTTGATTGATCCAGAATCTTTTAGGAAAGAAGGAAAATGATTTTGAAGAGGAATTAAACAAAATCCCAGTTTCTATCTTATTTGTCTTTGACTCTGATGTGTCTCATGATGGCTTGTTCTGTAACACATTGCTCTTGGCTTACATAAGAGAAGGAAATTATTTTTATGTTAACTAGATTCACTTTTCAACTGGTCACTAGGGATTTTAGTCAAGAGTTATTTTAAATCTGGAAGAATATGCAGAAAAATGCTGGTTATATAATGATTTTTTTTAAAAAAAACCTTATTTTAAAACCCATGGCAATCCATTAGCGTGGAAACCATCATTTTCTAAAGCAGTGAAACGCGTAAGTGGATTTCTATCACTAAAGACGTGACATAAATAAAGCTTTAGCTGTCAGGAGGCAAGTAGGAAACTAGATTTCCTAAGTTTTCATGTCTCCAGTTGAATGAAGTTATCCCTTAAGTGTGGTGGGTTTTTAATCACCGTTTGCTCTAGCAGAGTAGAGCACGCTGATGTTCTTGGCCAGGAATCCTAGCTGCTGTAGCTCACTGACCTCGTTTCTCAGCTTGCTGTTGAGATGTGCTTGATGCAAGTGTGATTAGAAGCATGCAGTACACCTCGTCAAAGGTAATTTCCCCACCACAGCCGTGGTGGAGAAGTATCGTTAAAATTGTGTTAATCGATTCTGGAAAAATTTCACTAAAAGTGGCTTGGCCTTTAAATCTTTAATCTACTGAAAAGCTTAGCCATTCTTATAAGTAGAATATAATTGCTTGGAAAGGCAGAGAGAGCAAGCAGTGAGCATCAGTGGAAATGAGCATCTGATTGAAAATTGTGTGACTTCAAGTCTTGCGAGGCTTCAAGAAAAGGTAGCAAGAAGAAAAGCGGATGTCTCACATTTAATGAAGTGCTTTAACGTCTGCGGAGAACGTGGATGGTTTTCTGATGCATAAACCAGGCTTTTTTTTCCCACGAAGGTTTTTTAATACAGTTTATTAATTGAAGTTGTGTGTTTGAGTCTGAATTTAATTTTGATCTATTTAACACCCATGAAAATGAAAGTAATTTGTGTTAACTTCAAAATGTATAGATTAAAACACTGAAACATATGACTAACGTACATGAAACGTACGTGGATGAGAAGTACCACGTACGCTGTACTGCTGGCAGCCAACGTAAAACAGGAAAGGAATGCCTTGTCCAGGGAAAGACACGCTGTGTGGCCTGGGGATCTGGAATGAACTGAAAGAAGGTGGGGTAGGAAACAGTTGAATTCTCTACTCCTACATAATTTTTCTAAGCGTTTAAACTGTGCACACGTGCCTCAGTGAGTTAATGGAAGCTGGTAGGAGCACGTCTGGAAGGTGGAAGTCGTCATTTCCCTCTACTCGAGAACTGCTGCTATTACAGATGCATGTAAACACCTGATGTTCTGATGTTCTAGCCAGTTGTATGGATATTTTTTAGGAGCTAGGACCAGAAGAGGATTTACTCTGTACATGTTAAGCACAGAGGTGCTGCAGGGAATCCAGCACTTCAGCAGTGAAAAACAATTCTCACTAAGGGTCGATGACAAGCTGTGCCCCGGTGTCAGTAGCACCCAGGTTCTGCAAGGACCCGGCACAGAAGAGGAGCTGCGTACTGGTAGCACCAGCAAGATGCAAGGGTGAAAGTCTCCGAGTCCCTGCCCACCACTACTTCCGCACTTCTTCCTGGTGCCGTGCGGAGCCCAGAGCAAACCCGTCAGGCGTGCCAGGGCTGTTCAGTGCCGAGCGGCGGCATTGGTTCGCTCATGCTTAAATCTTGCCTCTACTCCTGTCTGGTCACAGGCCTTAGAGTAAAAACAGCTGAGCTGGTTTGCCTCAAAATCAGCATTGATGCAGGCAATCTCAGGCTGCCGGCCGCTTCGGGGAGGGAGGGCTCAGGTCTCAGCAAGCACCTCGCTGACAGGAGCCTGCCAAGTGGATCTGACCCGCATTGAGCCCTGCTGTTAAAACGTGAAGGTAAGGAAGGTACTAAGGGTAAAGAGGGAGCGGAGGGGTGGGAAGGCAGTCTGATAAATGAACAGCACTTTAAAAATATTTCTAATCATGGAATTAGAGGCAGTGAAGTGAATGAAGTACATCTGTTCTCTTCCACTGCCCTGTGGGGTGCAAAGAGCACTGTCCTTTGGGTGCTGGCTGTGCTGGCTGCAGACACTGTTGAAGGCAGTGGTGGCAGACTGGGGGCCTCGCCACCCGTTTTCTCCAAAGTGTTCTGGAAATGCTCCTTGCTCACAGGTGGGTCACCAAAGAAAGCAGCAGCGGGCACCCAGCTCGCTGCATGCCCAAGCAATGACTGCTGCCTGCTGGGCTGGGTGCAGCCTGGGCGTGCTGGTGGTCACCGGCACCTCGGGACGGGGGGACAGGATCCTGGATCCTGCCATGGCACAGGGAGCGATCTCCCCCACCCCGTGGCTATTTCTGCTCTGTTGGCAGATTTAAAATGCGGCAGCCTGATTTTTTTTGTTGTTGTTTGTGAATGTGTGTTATCTGGTTAATGAGAGCTGCCATTTGCAGTTATAATTCATTTCCTTGAGGCTGAGGTTCCGAGTAACCAGCACGTTAAGACTCTTAATTTTGTGCCTGACCTGTTTATGCTGTGGGGTCTGCACCTATTTGGCCTTTTCTATAATACTGAATTTTGAGCAAGAAGATTACTTTCAACAATATTTACTGTGGCAATGAGGAAATGATTAAGTGTGCCTCTTTTTCCCATAAGATGGCAATAATTAACATATTCATTAGGCTGACTTCAGTTAGAATTGTGCACAGGAGATTGTTCAGACCTTTTGGCTTATTTCCATCTATTAGTCAATTAAAGTGTTCGTGCTCTGAAGCGTGCTAGCCCTTTACACTTTGGCAAATTGTGAAGTAATTGCTCAAAGCAATTCATTTTTACCCTTTCCCAAGTTATTGCTATGTGGAAAATGGAGCAAATTTTAAGATTATTTTGTACACTCACAGTCAGGGCTGATCAGGTTCTTCACGTTTGAAAACTGGCCTTACATACCTGCATAGAAAATTTCAAGACAGTCTCGCTCTTGGAGCGATGTTAGAGTAATCCAAGTAGCTCACCTTGCACATTAGTAAAAGATGTTATCACAGGTATCAAAAGTGTCAAAAAAAAAAAAGACCAGGTATCAAAAGTGTCAAAAACAAAACAACAAAAAAATGACCCTTTGGTAGAAGCGGTGTTTTGTAATTTGTTTTGCTTTGCTCTTGGAGCAAACCGTTGCACCTGACAGAGCTGTCCTGAGACCACCCTGGTCTGGCGGCAGCTTGCAGGTCTGTTGCTGGTGAACATGGAGCAGGGAGGTCGTTGCTTTCCCCGCCTTGACAGGGTGCGTGGGCTTCGCTGCCACATTGCTGGGACCAGGAGGACACCGAACAGAAGGCAGAGCAGGGCTTCAGTGCAGGCACAGCCTGACCTGTGCGCTCACGCTTCACTCGCCGCTGCTGGGAAGGGCCGGGCTGTGCTGCCCGCACCCCAGGGCCCTGGATCGCAGCTGGGGTACGCGATGGCCTAGGGAGAACCGAGGGAAGGGTGAGCAAACGTCCTGGTGGGATCACTGACCGCTGTCAGAGTGAAACCGTAACTTCTGGCCTCTGGCTTTCTGACAGATGGCTGGAAAAACGCCTGCAGCAGCGTGGAGCCGAGCCTCAGGCTGCGAACTCCTCACAGTGCTCGTGGTCAGCCCGGGGAACACCCCGTGCCCTGGCCCTGGGGCTGAGACTTTGTTCTGTGGGCACTCGCTGCAGGGCGGCAAAGGGACGGGACGGGGCAAACCGTGCCCAGCAGGCAGGTGTCTCGGCAGAGGCAGCGAGATAAAGGGAAGGTGTGGTAGGGAGCCATACGCGTGCGGCTGCTGGGTTGGGCAGAAATCAGGGGCGCTGCCTTGCTCTGCTGTCATCCCTGTCTGGGAGGCATTGTCTGAGGTGTGTGTCTGTGTGCTTGTCTCCAGGGCTGCTTCTAGATTTTTTTCTCAGTCCCAGTGAGAATAAAAAGCAGTAAGGTTCTACCTGCCAACGTGGGACGTAAAGCTTTACTTTCTCAGCGGTTACTTGCCTTGAACCTTGTCACCCTGCGCCTGCATTTCAGAGTTCAAAGCTGCTGCTGCACAGGACAACGAACAGGAGCGGTTTTGTTCAGCTCGCTATGGCCTCGCTGTGCCAGGCACATCGACACGGCTGGGCTTCCCAGCCTTCTGGTCCCGATAAGCCTGCTGTTTGTGTCGCAGGCTGAAGAGAGGGGGCTGGATGTCAATAAGAGCCTCGGGGACTGTAGTCTTCCCCCGGTAAGACAGGAGAGCAGCAACCGTGGCGGGGGTGAGCTCCCAGTGCTGCCAGCCTTCCCCTTACTGGGAGAGAGGCAACGGAGAGCTCTCCAAACCCCATCTCTTCCCTCAGCTCGGGTTGCTAGCAGTGCGAAGAGTATAATATGCGAAAGAAGCTCACTCTAAAGGGGTATTGGCAGTTCCCTATTTTAAGAGAGAAATGAAGAATACAAAATGAACAGGGAAGGCTGAGTGGCAGTGCTCCTGCAGTTTGATAGGCAGCATGTCCTGCAGGAAGTGTATTAGATGACAACATTCAGGAAGCTGCTGTACCGCTAGTTAGTTCTGTTCCAATGTGCACAGAATATTTTAAAGCACTTTTTTTTTCTTTTTTTACCTTTTTAGGCTACCCAGGCTTCACAGAGTACTGAAATGTCCAGTACAAGTGGAGCAGAGACCGAGTGTTGCAGCAAGGACATCACAGAATCCTTGAGGTTGGAAAGACCCCTAAGATCGTCTGGTCCAACCGTCTGCCTGCCACCAAAATCGCCCACTAAACCACGTCCCTGAGCACGCAGCACATCTACCCTTCCCTTAAACACCTCCAGGGGTGGTGACTCCACCACTTCCCTGGGCACCCTGTTCCAGTGCCTTGCCGCTCTTTCTGAGAAATTTCTCTTAATATCCAACCTGAGTAAAGTATGAACGTGTCTGGAGTAAATACTGCTACGCCCCTTTCTAACCGGATGGAACGGAAATGGGGATTGTCGGAAAATAAGACGAGCAAAGTAACTGTCTTCTGCTAAGTGGCTCTCACTAGGGAAGAACAAAGTGAAGCTGTTCCTGCATCGCCAGTTTCCCTTCGTCAGCCGGAGATTTCTGCCCACGGACGATGGAGACGGAGAGCGCAGAACACGGAGCGAAGCCACCTTTTGCTCCAGGCCAGCAGCACGAGTTCCTGGCCTTGCCCCCTTCCGTTCACGAGGAGGATGAAGATGTCTACAGCTGCTTCTGTCCGTGGAGCAGCCAGCACGGTCCCGGGGAGCAGCCCGACTACGTGTCCATAGGGGAGGACTCCTCACCTAGTGCAGCTGATCCTGTCCCCGGGACAGCCTGCGGGCACCAGCCGAGCCTTGTCAGCCTCACGGAGGGTCATGTGTGGCACAGAGGGGACAGCGTAAATGAGAACGAATCGCCCAGAAGTGATGAATTGTTGGCATTTAATGCATATTCTCAGGCAAAGCACAGGCATGTGCTTGAGGAGAGTGAAATGGGTGCTGCGTGGCAGCTCGAGTCGCTCTGGGCAGCACTGAGGAGCGAGCAGGGCGTCCTGGATGGGGAGGACGATGAGGATGATGTCTTTCTTCCTTCTCCTGGGCAAACGGCGACATGGCCCGGCTGGCTGGTAAGTTTGTCTGCCTCTTAGGTGCCTTCACGGTCAGAACTCGGACACTTCGGAGAGGCGGTGGCTGCGGGTGCTGTCACCTGCGTCCCATCACCTGCACCCTTGTGGCTTGTGACCATTGTGTTTGCACAGATGCATTGGGCTCCTATGAGCCACCCTTGGAGTGACCAAGCAATCTGCTGAAAAGTATTTTCCAAAACCAGGTTGAGCCTCTCTGGCACCTGGCATGTCCTCCTGCTGTTAAAATAAGTACATAGCCGCGTGTATGCCCTGCTTCGCTCTTTGTTCAATCAAGACAGGTGCTGCAGAGGAAAATCTGCAGGGTAATGAGGCTTAAAATGAAGAGATCCCCACCCAGAGTTGCCGCTGATTCTTTTTCTTGCCCTGAACAATTCCATTATCGGGGTTTTAACTTTAATTTTGCTCTGCAGAAACAGAGTAATAGCTGTCTGCTGGCGGATTTCAGGAGACTTGAGAAGTGCTCCCCTGCAGGAAGGTGCCGCACTGCCCCGAGACGGGCTGCCACAGGGCAGCAGTGCCAGCCCTGGTGCCCACGCGGGCAGCCTGGGGACACGGGCAGGAGAGCTCGGAGGTGTCCTGCTGCTGGGTCCTGCTGTGGGCTTGTTCTAGTCCTGCACAGCACCTCTTCTGCAGCTGCCAGCATCGTCCCTCTGACTCCTGAGTAATTCCTGGGGTCCCTGCAAGTCATTTTAAGGCCCCCACACTGTCCCATCTCAGGCTGAAGCTTAGACTATAGCCGTTGCTGTGCTGACTGCACGTCCTGGCGCAGAGCTTGCAGCCTGTGCTCCAGGCAGGCGTGTTGTGCTCAGGATGATCCTTGAGGTGTCACCAGTGCTCTGGCCAGATCGCGCTTCTTGCTTCCATGAGGCTCTGGTGCACCCAGGTTGCACAGAAACCCTCGGCCCTCTCCCTGCAAACCCCACACCCAGACCGAGCTGGGAGCAGCCTCCTGCCTCCCCGCGGGGTGTCCTGAAGCCGTGGCTCCATGCGGGGTGCTCGCACTGCCACGGCTGCTGGCAGCTGGGGCCAGATGTGGGCTGGGACCTGCCCGTGCCTGGCACCGTGATGCAGTCACATCCCAGGCAGGGGCAGCGTGGCTGTGATGGGCTGATAAGGATCCCAGATCCCCTTGATCCTGTCCACCTGCACTGTGCCTGCTCCTCCCACAGCTGGCAGCTCTTTGAAGCTCCTTGCACCTTTGGGAGTGGGGAATGAGAAGGCTGGGGCTGGCTAAACAAGCGTTTTCTTGTTTCCCTTGAATCCAATGCCTTTTCCTGCGGTGGCTGACGCTGACCTGCCCTGAGGGAAGGATTTCGGGTGGTGTCCTGCTGCCCTGGGCAAAATCTGGCAGCACAGTGACTGCTTGAGGATGCTGGAGCCTGTGCAGTGGGGAGCGCTGGGCCAGGGCTGAGCAAGGTCACGGGAGCGTTGGTGAGGGCGTGCTGCTGCCGAGGGGCACGAGCAGCACCGATGGGTGTGTGGGGGCGGTGGGGCTGGGGGCACACACAGCGGTGCCGCCATCCCCCCGCTGCTGTGCCGGTCTGTCCCGAGGCACGTGGTGGGGATGCTCGCGTTTCTCACACAGCCCCAGGGCTGTGAAGCCCTTTCCTTGATGCTCTGCCCATTCTGTGACTTCCCACAGAGAACTGAGTGCCCCGAGGTGTCTGTGCCTGCTGTGTTTCATCCCAGTGGAAAGGGCAGAGAGGAGCTGCTGCCGGTCCCTCCGTGCTTCTGCAATTCTGCTGTCGCCCCGAGCGAGGCAGGGATCTGTGGTGAGCTCATCGGTCCTACCAGAAAAAGGCAGGCTAAATTTCAGAGCTCAGCAAGAACTGCTGGATTTCACTTGAATGGTGCTTTCTGGTTCTTTTCAAGTCTTATTCTGGTGTTTTGTGTTGCTGTCTCAGGACCATAAACAGCTGGTGCAATTATTTATACCATGCACTTATTTAAAACCTCTCTCTTCCCATAACTCAGTCCTCCTTTAAAGAAACAAACAAATGCATCTGAGCACTGGGATGTGGTTGCTGCCTATTTCTTTCTCAGGGCTTCTGAATTCTTCGGGAACGGCGACAGCAGCCCGAGACAATGCAGGCTCACACCCCGCGCTGTGAGCAGTGTGGTCTGGCCGCCTGCCCTGCTCCAGGACGCTTCCCGGGCCCGCGGGCGCTGCAGCAGCGATGGGAAGCAGGCGCCAGCGCTGAGACGGGGCCGCAGCCGCCTCGCTCCTGGCACACGGTTTACAAGCATAAGCCCCAAGGCATCTTTATAATTTGGGAAGAAAAGGTGCCTTTGTTTTGATGTTATGTTTTGCTAAGAGCCTCGTAACCTGACTGTCAAAGTTTGGATGTTTCCAAGCGTGTGGGTCAGACACACAAGTCGGTGGTGCTCTCGCTGGAGGTGCCGCTGGAGCCCCGTCCCTCACCACGCCGGGGGTGAACAGCACGCACGGAGCTGCGGGCCGGCGTTCCCCTGAGTCACAGCAGCGCTGCTGTGTCAGTCTGAGAGCCGTCAGGACAGAAATCTGCTCTTACATCTCCCCCCTTTGCTTTTCCTCCTCTGGCTCTTGGCCTGCTGTGCACCAGGGCAGCAGGGAGCACAGCCCAGCCCTCGGCGTGGTGCTGGGGAGCTGCCCCGCTGCTGGCGGCGTGGGTCCAAGGGCAGGACGTTCCCAGCGGCCACAGGGGGCCGGGGGAAGAAAAGAATTTGCTGTTAAATAATAAAGCTTTTGTGCGTAAGTGTTTGCCTGAAGTGTGTTCTGAAGTGTCCTTTGAGTTTTCCTGGCATCCCCAAAGGTTAGCAGCAGTGTGCGTGGCTCCTGTCCAGCCTGGAAATGCCTCTCGGGGCTGTGGCTGGTGGGCACGGGCCGGGCCCTTGCTGTCCTGCTCCGTCCCCTGAGCGAGAAGCGCCTGCCCCTGTCCGTGCCACTCCTGGCCTAAAGAAAGGGCCTGAGGTGAGCCGGGAGCATTGCCCAGCTGCTGCCCCTGATCCTGCGGGGGTTAAACTTGCAAGGGCTGCCCTGCTTTACAGGGAGCAGGGCTGCACCTGACAGAGATTCCTCGGTCGTCTTAATTAATCCCGAACTCGGCCAGAAATGTGCCTGGGACCTTCCCGAGACAACAGCTGTCCCTGGAGCTATGTGCTAAAATATGAGGCGGTCAAACCTAATTCACCAAGTGGCATTTAATCGTGAAAGCCTGGAAGACAAACGCGTCCCTGGTGCGTGTGATGTTCTCTCTTTGCCGGCGGGTGTTTTGGTGTTGGAGGCTTGTGGGCAGGCACCGGTGGGTGCGTGTCCCTCCTGCACCCCGCCGCTGGAGGCCGGGTCCGAACCCCTCGTGCCCCTCCAGCCCTTTCCCTTCCCTGACCACACGGTCGTCTTCCACTTCTGCAGCATGAGGGTTTGCCTGCTTGTTCTGCCCTGGTTTTGGTGGCCCGGCTGAGGGAAGGACCCCAGGGCCCTTTGTGCCTGGGTGTGGGGCGGCCTCGTGCAGGCCGCGGGCAGGGCCGTGCCCTGGGTCCGCTCCGTCTGCCGCCACGGAGCACAGCCCCTTGTTGTCGCTGTACATTTGCCATATGAGCCCTCCTGCTCTTGCTAATAATACGAGATGCTAGTAATTCCTCGTGCTGGTCTGGCGCCTCTCTTCTGGGGAGGAAGATTAATGTTCCAGCCATGGTCTGGCAGCTTGGCGATATTCCCGTGAGGAAGGGAAAACGCCTGTGAGCATTCTGCTGGTGCTCCCTTTTTGTGTAAAATGTGTACGTCTCTGGTGCTTGTTTTCATCCTCGGGATGCCTTCAGCAGGCTTCTGCTGGAGGCCCTCGTGTGTGGGAATCGCTGTGGGCTCTCCTCACGCTCCTGCGCCTCAGGGTGTGGATTTATGTGGAGTTTAGACCAGTTAGTGGTCGTCCTCATTGAAGTCATTTAGCTCTTCCTTCTGTATTGCTTGGATCTGTTTGCAAGGCCTCTGCCGAGGCATCACACGAGTTAAAGTTACCGTATCAGCTACTCTTTTAAGTGCATTTAAATAACAATCTTCCCCCAAGCCCCAACCTAATCAAAGCCGTGGGGTACTGCAGGACCACAGACACAAACCGGCCGCCCTCAGCGATGGCCAAACGGGCGGCTATGAAGGTGGGTGGGTGCTGAGCTCGTGTGCTTTGGGATGCTTCAGCCGTGGCTGTGCTTCCAGCAGGGCACAGCGAGCAGGGTGTAAGGGGACGGCTACTGGTGCTGAGCACCCAACGCACCCAGGCCCCGCAGCAGCAGGTGTGCGTCTGGAGGGCAGGGAGGGAGGATAAAGGGGTAGATGGATGGGTTTCTCCCACTGCTGCTTCTATTGAGGTTGTGGCCAAGTGCACGGGGGGTGCTCTCCCTGATTGCTGTCGGCAAAGGAGGCGGTTTGATGGTGGCTTGGTTCATCTGGCTGCTCCAAATCTCCAAATGGAGGCTTTTTGCCTGAAACGCTATTTTCCTGCACCTCGTGCTTCCCAAACAAGCCTCGTCTGCTCAGCACAGCACTGCTTTTGGATCAAGTGTATTTTAATTGCCTTAAAGAGTGGGAGGGAGGGGTTATTTTTTGCTTCACCCGAGGGGATGGGTGAAGCTATTTTTGCCACTGGTGTCACTCCCCTCCTATGCGCACGGCGAGGGCAGGGGTGGGAAGCCCCAGGCGAGGCAGAAGGACGGCCAGCCGCAGGCCTGGGGGAGGCACGGCGTCCGGGGGGAAGCCAGGGCGGGCTCCTTAGTGAGGCTGAAACTTCGACTTTAATGGGATTTACTGATACAAAACTCCTCTTGTCAAAGTCGACAAGTTTTCTAGCTAATCACTGCCAGGTTGTATTCACAGAATCCCGGTGAAATGGAGCGAGAGCACACCCCTGCTTGTCCATCCTAACTAACACAAAAGCATCCTTGGCTATATTTTTTCAGTGACGTTATCTCTGATTTTTCAGTGATGTTATCTCCAATTTAGCAAAGTTGGGGACTTTTGGAGTCTCTTTGAGGACTAGTCATCTGAGAAGTCTGTTTGCCTTTTGTGTATATACTAAATAACCCAGTGTTTGTTAAATACCTCTGCTGGTAGTGGCAAACATCAACACCCCCTTTGCACGGAAATGTGCAGAATACACTCTGCTGGGGGCTGGGGGTCTCCTCTCACAGCCTCGGGGAGCCCAGGAGCTGGCAGCGTGCTCGGGGCAGTGCCTGTCCCTGGCAAAGCCACCCCCGTGGCACCAGCACAGACACGGAGCTGGCCAGGTGCTTGTGCCCACTCTCTCCCAGCTGTCGGGAGCCCCTGGATGTGCCCCTGCCACCGCCGGTGTCCCCTGGCTCTGCTACGCCTGCGGGAGCCGCGCTGCCACGAGCCGGCCTGTTTGTGGGTAAATTCAGGGTGCCCTGGAGGCAAAGGGCAGGGCGGCTTCCCTCTGTTTTGGTCACAGCATGAGTTCATTTGCTGTATTAATAGCTTGCCCAGCGTTCCTCAAAGTAGAAGCAGCAACTGCCCCTGGAAATAGCTCTCCTTTGTTGTCAAACGGCCTTTTTGTTTGTGTGCCTCTGTGTGTCAGGGCTGATTGTGTCGGGTGGTAATGTATAACCAAGGCTGGATGTGCCAAAACCGTTCCTCTGTCGACTGGCATCGCACAGTTCTGCTTTGGGTGCTCAGGGAGCAGCCGGCCTGGGCTGCGGGGCACGGGCAGCCTCCGAGGGGCAGCAGTGGCAGGGAGCCCCGGTGTGATGGACAAAGCCGGGTACCTGCTCCAGGACATGTCGCTTCCGTGTGAATTCACTTTGTAGTGAAAACCAAGCAGTAACACTCCCATGTGCTAGAAAAAAAGCCTTCAGAACTTGGTGGGTTACTCACATTCCTGACATGCGTTGTTGGAGACCGCAGCTCGCATGTCGGGGTTGTTCTTAATGAGGGGCTTTTTAAGAGAAAAGCCATGGAAAGCAAGGTGGAAAATCAGGTGGGCAAACTGGATGTAGAGCAAGAGCAGCTCGGTCACATCCTCTGTGCCTTCATCCCCCAAACTGTGTCTGCGCTCCTGGAGGAGAGCAAGGTGGTGAGAGCAGCCCAGCCCGCCGGTGGCCCCGGTGACGGCTGCTTTGGGGCAGGGGCCACGTGCAAGCTGCTGCTGCTGCGCCGTTCAGGTGGGGCCTGGTGCTGATCCTGGGGCAGCGCTGGGCTCCTGGGGGCAGGCACCAGCGAGCCTCCCGCGCCGTGCTTCCAGCACCGCGGCCTTCCAGCGCCCGCCTATCAATTCAGCATTATGAAAATAAAAGGGTCACTGTTCCCGCTATGCCAGCAGGGCAAATGCCTGCTCTGCAAGTAGCTGCTCTCCTCCTGACCTCTGGGAAATGCCTGTACACAGCAGAAAGTGGAAAAACACTGCATGGTAATGACTTGCTGGAGCTGCTCGCTTGCGAGGAGCTGCTTGCCTCGTGCTCACACCTCTTCAGATGGCCCACGCTTACCGGCAGGCATGGGGCCAGCGCCGGAGCAGAACCAGCAGCACCAGTGGCTTCTCCTGCTGGCCAGGACGCTGTCTGGAGGCTGCCAGCCTCTGGTTGTGATTAACACTGTGCCTGCGTGCTCCTGAGCAAAGCGGTGGCTCGTCAGCAGGGTGGGAACAGCTCTGGCCGCAGACCTGCTCGGAGGTGACGTGGGACCTGCCGGGTGACGTGCTGCTGTGTGGCGGTGCCACACGGGTCCTCCCAGGGGACAGCGCTGTCATGGCCCAGCGCAGGCGAGCTGCCTCCGTGCAGCGCTGGGGCTGGCGGTGGGCATCCCGCGGAGCCCGGCCCTGCACAGCACCATCAGCGCTGGCCTCTGCCCGCTGCAGATCTGCTGCACAGGGACAGAGCCCCCTTGCCTCTAGAGCCAGCTGCTTTAAAAGCTGAGCTCCAGTTTAAAAAAGGCTCTCGTGTGACTCTGGAGGTGACAGAGATACGTACGTGTGTGTATAGAGGTGGAATTAATAGAAATTGCTTTTGTGCTTCCTGCTGAACATGTAGGGACCTATGGAGCAGGTACCTCAGAAATGCTGGGAAGAGAAATGTACCAGTGTGGTCTGTGTCCTGTGCCACTCCGCAGAAATACCCGCTTCGGGACGTGGCGTGTGCTGCTTCCAGGCACTTCCCAGTGGATCCAGTGTTCAGTCCTTATTCTGACCAAGCCTGATACCCCGGTATGCTGGAGAAGGGTCCTAGATTTAAAATTGTTTGGATGCTTTTGGGATGACTGGGTCAAAAGAAGCTACACAAATATGCAGAAGACTGCGTGGTTTGTCTCCAGGCCCTGGGAAGGAGACAGCTTTCTTGTGTTTGCACTCACTTCTATTTTTTTCTGGAGGAAGTGGGAAGAGGACTTCACGCCCCCAGAGCAACGTGTGAAGCGATCTGCTGGCTGTGCCATTTCTCTGGCAGCACAGAGCTCAAAGCTGCGTGGCTGTCACCCTTTCTGGAAGGATTTTTATGTTTTTTGTTATTTTTGAGGGTACCTCCATTTCTCTCTTGCGAGTAACCTCCAGCAGCCTGTTTGCCACCTGATGTGCTGTGTGCGCAGAACGGGGCCGTGCAGGGACTGGTCCTGGCACATGGCGCGGCCCCTGGCGCACAAACCCTGCTGGAAAGAGTGACAAGCCCGAGAGGAAACCGGACAGAAGGGAGCCCAAAGAGCTCTGCTCTTCTCGAGGCATCCTTCCTGTGAGAACTGGCCTCACGCCCAGCACGCGCTGCGAAGGAAGCGATGGACGTGTCTGCACCAAAACCGTGCAGACGGGCAGGGGAGCCGGGTACCCCGCGTTCGTGCCCCTGCCCACCCCTGGCCTGGCAGAGTGCTTTGCGGGCACCCAGGACGCAGGATCCCCCGCTCCTGTGGGAAAACCCACGGGAAGCACTGGGAGGCTGCTCCGGGCGCTCTGGGGAGCCAGCGAGGGGCAGGCGGGAGGCCGGGGCTGGGGCTGAGCACCCGGCCCTCCCAGGTGCCGGTCTGCTGGGGGATCCCGTGGTCACCCCGCGCTGGCGTTTGGCCGGGGGCTCAGCTGCCTCCCGCAGCACCTGCCGGGGGTGTGCTAAAAACGGTGGCTTGTCACGGGGGGGCTGGGTCCCCCCGCTTAATGCAGGCGCCGCCAGCCTGCCCGGTGCTGCCGGCTCCTTGCTGAGAGCCGGGTGCCTTAGCCCTGCTGTCAGCCCGGCCTTGCTTGTTCCGAAATAATCTCGTAAATCACAAACTGGTGTGTTTTTCCTGATGGGCGCACTCGAAGGCTCGTTCTAGCCCGGAGGCTGCGTACCCAACACCCGACTGCTTGCACAGAGCTCTGCGGCACTTCCTTTTATTATGGTCTTTCTTGCAAACAAATGCTAAGCTTACACAAATGTTTGCAGGAGGAAGATAAGGAGCTGTGAATAGCTGTGAATAGAGTCGAAATGAATGGCCGGGCCATATTTAGTGACGGTGTTTTTCTTATCCCCCAGTTTTCTCCCAGCCGGGGTCAGTGCCACAGGCTCACCACGGGGCCACTCTTGCAAAACCACGAGGGCGCTGGGGAAGGGAGTTTTGTCCCCGGGAGAGCAGAGCCGTCGGGAGCCCTCTGCGAGCGCCTCCGTGACTGCTCCTAATGAGCTGCAGCCGGGGCCGGAGTGAAAATCTAAACCAGCTGGGGCTTGGGTTTCCAACGTCCTCCGTGCGCCTTTGACAGCGGGGCTCCCGCTGCTGCTGCTCCGCGGCCGTTTCTTTCCCCTCTCCCCGCGGCTGCCTGGGAACGGGAGCGCCGCGCGAGGGGGGCAGGAAGGAACGCCCGCAGCCTTTTAAAACTCGCAGCCTTCAGGGAATTTCATCGCGATCCGCGGCCAACTGAATAACGGTGCAGGGTTTGAATCGGCGGCCCGCCCCCGCGGGCAGGGCTCCCTGCCCGGCCCTCCCTCGCCGCTGCTCTGCGCCGAGCCCTGCCCGCAGCCGCTGCCCGCCCGCGGCCCTGCCGCAGCAGCACCCATGGGTGCGCAGCGCCGCGCTCGCCCCGGGGCCGGGGGTCGCCCCGCGCTCTAGCGCCCGGCGAGCACCGCGCCCGCCGCGGCCCCCCGGCCCATCATGCCCTTGCTGGATTTTTTCTGGGCTTGCTTCAAAAGAGCCAAGGTAAGAAGCTGCCCTTTGCGTAGGGCCGGGGCTCGGGCAGCCCGCCGCGTCGCAGGGCGAGCCGCCCGGAGGACGGGACGGAGCGGGGAGGCGGCACGCGTGGCGCTGGCGGGTGCCTGGCGCGTGCCGTGGGGCGACGTCGTGCCCGCGACACCCGGCGTGGGGAGGGTCTGGGACCTGCCGCGTGCCGGCCTGCCCCACGGGGGGCGGCTCGACGGCGCCGCTGGGCGCTGCGTGTATGTGTCCGTGTGTGTGCTGCTGGCCCGCGTGGTTTCGCTGCCTGCTGTGGGTCTGCGGGACGTGGCAGCACGGGGCTCGGGTTCCTCTCCCTCCGTTCCCCCCATGCCCGGGCTCGTTGCAAACCGCTGGTAATAATGAGCCCGTCTCTGCAGTTACCCTGAGGAGGCATTCCCCTGCCCCCATTTTTTTTGGTAGACAGCTGCTTCTGAGTTGTTATTGATAGGTAGAGCAAATTTCTTCCCTCTCCTTAACTTGAGCGCTCACAGCCAGAAACCTTTCCTCTGCCTGGGTCGGGTCCTGCCCATCCGTGGGGTCGTGGCTGGAGGAGGGCAGTGCGCTCCTCTTGCACATGTGTGTGGCACCAGCCCCACTTCCACGGGGAGCCACGGTCTGTGCCTGCAGCCCTGGCCAGGGGCTGTCCTACCCACACGCATGGAGCTCGGCTGGAGCCCTGGGCTGTGCACGGGTCTGTTTTTGCCTCTGGCCCTGCCAGCCTGAATGCAGGGTGGCTGAGAGCGGGATGGCGGAGCAAGGATGGAGTTCAGAGGCCCCGGGTTTTTAATTTCCTGCAGCAGTTGTTCTGTGGCATCTGGCATTTTTCATCCGGGCTTAAAGCACAACTCTCTGTTAGCCCATCCCTGCTTGCTGTGTTAGTTCTGTTGCCTCGCTGCCCGTGTGAGGTGTACGGGATGGGTTTTGGGGGTATTGTTAGCACGGGTCTCAGGAGCATTGGTTGGAAAAAGCACAAAAATCACTGCACCAAGCGAGTGGGTCTGAGCGGTGAAGCGCCTGTGGAATGCAGGCTCTTCCCTGGGGGTTTCAATACAAAGCTCAGAATAGTTAAGTCTAAAAATAACATTTGTGAAATTCATTAATAATCTTAATAGCTGTCTTGTCCCTGCTGTCTCCAGAGAGCTTAGCAAGTCCTCGTTAACCCTCCTTGTCCCTGCAAGCTGTTGCCATCGTCATCTCCGTGATGGGATCAGCCAGTGCCCGCCTGTGGCCTTGTGCCCGATGAAGGCTCCCATTGCCCAGCCGCAGTGGTGGCTGTGGGTGGCTGTGGGACAACTCCTGTCCTCACTGTCCCCAGGCTCCCCGGCTGCCTGTTTCCCATGTGAACCTCGCGGCCAGGTGCCTGTGTGTAAGGCGAGTGCAGGCACCCCGAGGCTGCCGGAGACGTTTGCCGTGGGGTCTGGGCTTTGAGCTGGCACAGAGGGGCTGTCCTAGGGGATCAAGTGCTGGAGAACAAGGCTGAGGTTCCGTCCCCTCACTGTCCCCAACTACCTGCAGCAGGGAAAGGAAAATCCGCATGGACAGCTGTAATCAGGGCAGAGCTGCCCTGGCAGTGAGCAGAGCTGGGGCAGGAGCTCCCCAGGAGCACAGAGGAGGGGGGCACACGGAGCCCACGGCCCGGTGGTGACGTTTCTGGTCTGTTCAGCTGGGGTGAGAGCTGCCCGGGGGTGCTTGGTGCTCACAGGGGCCCGAGGATGTGGCCGCTCCTTGTTCCAAATGCAACGGGGATGTCGCGGGTGAGGGCTCAGCTTTGGCCTTTTCTTTCCTCCTTTTTTCCTCCCTGCACCCGTGTTGCTCAGCTACTCGCTGTGGAAGGCAGAAGAATTTCCTGAAGGCAGAGCAATGTGCAGAGCTCTGTCAGTGGGATTAAAGCTTCCCGGGTTAAATGAGGTGGGGCCATGGCCGGGTGGAAGATTTTGTGGGAAGCAGAAGGTGTTAAGGTGGGACACCGGGGAAGGGGAGGAAGCTCCCCAGAGCTACCTTCAGATAAGGCCCTTTGTCTCTTCCCTACTTTGGCTTGTCTGACTGGCACCTTACTGCCGTGGGTGTCTGCCTCCCCAGGGGCCATAGGGCTGGTGTCTGGGGAGCTGGCGATGGCAGCTACACGAGGTCCTGGTGACCATCTCGCCATCCCCCTCCTCCAGCTGATGCTCTCTGGCTCCCCGTGTGCTGTGTTCCTGGGCTGATCCCCACCCGTGTGTGCGGCCCCAGCTCACCCGACCTGGCAGGGGGCCCTGCGGGGAGGCTGTGCTTCGTGCTCCCTTGTGGGCAGCGCGGGGACCCCTGCTTTTACCTGGCTTTTCTTTACTGTTGCCTTCCCGTGCCTGCAGATGCCGTTGCACTCTGTGCCCGGAGCCTCCTAATGCGGTTAAAGCGTGGGCACCTCCCCTCCCACCCGCAGCCACAAATGTACTGAGGGCATGTCTGGGGTCCTGCACCCTCTGCCACCTCTGCTGGAGCCCGGGGCTGCGCTGCTGGGGCTTCCCAGAGCCTGCCCCAGCTCCAGTGCAGGCATCAACCCTGTGCTGCTTTTTCTGTCCGGTGCCCAAAGACCCACCGGCTGAGACCCACCGGCTGGGCTGAGGCCCAGCTGACTTCCCTCCCAGGCTGCTCAAGTCCCAGTGACTTGCGGTGACTTTTTCCTTCAGTGTGGAAGATGCAGGCCACGTGGCGAGAGTAAGGTTGGACGTGGGAAGGAGAAGGGCCCCTGAGAGGGAGCGAGTGCTCTCGTGCAGGGCTGTGCACTCCAGGGTTAGGGCTTGCTGGGCTGCAATCCCTGCTAAAATTCCCATGTGGCGGCTTAAAGGGACTGAGGCTCCTGCATGAATTCACCCTGGGGCAGGGGCCAGATGTCCTGGGATCTCTCTTCCTCTGCTCCAGCTGTTTCTCATGCCTCTACCAGAGCCTCTCTTCCGCGGAGCTGCCGCAGGCTCCTCCCGTGGGATGGCGGTCCGTGGGATGTTGGTGCCTTCCCACTCCGTTCTGCTGCTGGAGAAAGACCCTAACGCAGCTGATTCCTGCAGCAGCTGCTCGCTGAGCCCTCGTGGGTGAGGCTGGCATTCTTCTGAAATTCTTGGAGAAGCACTTGTGCTGCGTGCACCGTGGTGATGGTGCACCCATCGGATGCGTGTGGAAGAGGTTCTCCCCTCCGGTCCTGCTGTGGGGGCTCTCCCCGGGGGTTTCTCTGGTGGAAAGGCACTGGGGGGGCTACTGCAGGAGCTGAGGGGCACTGGTGTGGGCAACCAGAGCCTGAGCTGGAGAGAGAACGGGCTGAGGCATGTAGCAAGGGACAGCCGAAGGGGACTGGCCTGCAGAGAACACGTCCTTCAGCTCTGCCTGCTCCAGCCTCCGGGCCTCGGGCCCCCAGGGAGGAGGAGGAGGAGGAGCAGAGCCCTGTGCCCAAAGGGCTGTGCAGGGGCTGTGGGCAGGGCAGCAGCAGAGCCGGGCGGGATGCTCAGTGTGTGCTGTGTGGGCAGCTGGGGGGCACCACCTGCAGCTGTGGCACAGAGCACCGTGGTCTGCACGCGTGGGGACAGCCCGTGTCCTCCTAATCCCCGTTCTGATCCCTTGGTGTGGATCTCATGGCCCTGGGCTGTCCGCCTGCCCCATCCCTGGCAATCTTGCTGGGGACCGAGCTGGATTGCATGAAGAACACACACTGTAGGAATCCAAGGGTATGTGAATGAAAAAGATAACAAAATGATTTATGTTTTTTTTTTTTTTCTTTTCACAGTGTTTCTCGCTGCTAGAAGATAAAAAAGATGCAGGTAAGCTGAGACAATATTTTTCTGGGCAGGAATGCTCTACTTGTGGGTTGGGCAGGGGTCATGAGAAGAAAAGAAAGGACCAGCCTCTGCTGGGGCTCCCGGTTCCTTCTGCCAGCGGTGTGATTTTTCCCCCAAACTGTCACATTTCACGTGAAGCAGTACAGGCAACCAGGGCTGAGGCAGCACCAGCCTGGGAGCCCCACCACCCCGGGACGTGCCCAGTCCCTCCTCTGCCCCACTCCACCGCTCTCCCCAGGCTGGAGATGTGGTTTGCCCGTGGAGTGGCAATAACCACCAGCAGTGGTGTGAAATCCCCACTTTTATAGGGGGAAAATCCCTGTGGGGCTGGGTCCGTCCTTGCCCGCGTTTGTGCCTGAGCAGCTCTGCCGCCCTGGTGAGCTGCTGGCAGAGCTGCTCCTGGCTCTGTCCTTTCCCGTTCCCCTTTGTGTTGTGAACAGCTTCCTGCTCCGCAGACACGCTCATTAGGAGCCCTGGAGGGCTGGAGCTGCTGTGTGCTGGGCTCTGGGGGTCCCAGGCTGCTTGCAGGAAAGTGCCGGGCCCTGCCTTCAGACCTGCTGGTGACCGCGGTGCTGGTGCTGGCTGCCAAGTGCCACCTCCCTGCGGGGCATGAGGGCCTGCCCTGGGCCTTGCCGTGTCCCTGGGTAGCCCTGCACGAGCAGCCCCTTGTAGCTGCAGGACCTGGTGGCAAAGAGGCTCCTTGCTCAGAGACAACTCGAGAACTGAGCCTGGCCGGGCCCTGCGGTCAGCGTGTGGTCGTTATACAGTCAGCGGGTGGTCGTTAGCTTCCAGCAGCTCCGCAAATAGAAGCGTCCTGGAGCATGCCAGGCACATCGGCTCTTCTCGTGCATGGGCAGGGCTCCAGTCGGGTCCCTCGGGCAGGGGGTGCCAGCAGTGACCGGCAGCCGGGGCAGGGGAGGAGTGGCGCAGGCTGTGCTGCTGAGCCGAGCCGTGTCAGCACACAACGCGAAATGCGGCGCCCGCGGGATGCGCCGGGGGATCCCCGCGGTGATTCCCCGAACCAGGGGGCAGGGACCCGGCCCTGCATGCGCCGAAGGGTTAGGTGAGCTCTGCGCCACGGCTGCCCCGGCGCACAGGAAAACCCTGGGCAACAAAAGGCTTTGTGAAGGAGCTCCGGAGGTGAGCCTGGGTGGTCTCCCTTCCCTTTCAGGGCAGAGATTAGCAGCATGAATGTCAGGAGCTCGTTAATGGGGTTAGAGAGCTCTGTGCGAGGGAAGGGGCAGGGAAGACTCCGCCAGATCACATCCATTTGGGAAGGATGTTTAGAGGTTGTGGTTTTTCCCTTGGCTAAAACGACCGATGAAATCCAAGTGTTTCCTGGTAAGGGCTCAGGTACGCGCTGCCTCGAGTTTCACAACGCTCCCAGCCCTGCACCCACGTCCCGGCCCGAGGAGCCGCCGCGGGCTGCGGCGCTCGCTGCCCTGGCTGCATGTGCCCGCGGGGAGCTCGGCCACCGGGGGCCTCCTCTTCTCTGAGGCACCACGCCGCCGCTCGGCACCGAGCCCGTCCCGCCGGACGAGTCCCATTCAGGGCCCGGCTTTTCATTGCTGCCCCAGCTCCCCGCTTCCTTTCTGACATTTAGCTAAACTTTCCACGCATTGTTCTGCACGAAGCAGAAAGGAAAGGCTTGCGCACAAGCCATGCACGTTATAATTGCGTCCTCCGAGCAAATCCCTGTTGATAGCGGCATCAGACGTCCCCACGAGCAGGTCTGGGAGCACGCTCTGCAGATGTCGTTAAGCAGCGGCCTCAATCTGACTGCTGGGGGATGAGGACTGAGCTGGCAGCTTCCTTGAATACCTTCACAAATTGTGTCAGGCCATGGTGATGTTGCAGTATTTCCAAAGAGGGCTCCTTCCACTGGGCATTGTGAAATAATAGGGAAAAGAAGCACTAGGGATTCTGCTGAACTTTTGCCCCTTTGTGAAATAATAAGGTTGTATTTACCCAGCATCTGGATCTCCAAAAATAAGCAGCTAAATTTAGCCCTTGTTGATGTGTTGTCACAGCTGAGTTATTCTTTTTCTACCCAAGCTTGCTTTACACAAAAAGTCTTGAGTGGGTTCTGCTGATTTGTAGCTTCAGGCGTGAGGCTGTCGTTTCTCACCCGACTGGTGCCCACATGTGGTGGGGGCACGGGGCAGCATCGCCCTCCTCCTCCTCCTCCTCGCCCCAGCTCTGGTGCCCGGGGTGCGCGTCCCTCCTGCGCGCAGGTCGCCTCGTGCCCCGTCCCCGGCGGTGCTGTGTTTTGGGGGCTGGGACCTGGCTTCCTGCCACCGCTGGAGGCGGCAGGCGGGAGGAGAGGGACGCCTGCGTGACAGCAGGGTGGCAGCTGCGCGGGTGCACGGAGCAGCGCCGGGGAGGGACAGGGCGCCCGGGCTGGCCGCGGTGACCCGTTCCAGGAACTCGTGAAACTCTTGGAAATCGCCGCCTGCTCCGTGGTGGGAGATGTGGCAGTGAGCCCGGGTTATGAGTGAGGAGGTAGGAAGTAGAAAAACTGAACTGAATGTGATTACTGGAGGTTCTGCCGTGCCGTGTCATGAGAGGCAGTCTTCATTTCCCCTTCCCGTCCCTGCCTGCCCGCAAGGTCAGCCTTTGGGCTGGGCTGCGGAGCCGCACTGAAGCGCTGGCCCCGCTCAAAAACCAGCTTCCAACCTACCCCAGGGAGCCCGCATGGGGCTGCATCCTGCCAGCCCTCGTGGTGCTGCCTGGCTCAGCGCTCTGACGGCTGTGCTGGGGGTGCTCGGTCATCTTGGTGGGGAAGGGGGCTGCTCCTCGCCCTTCTTGTGCTCCGTCCCCTGCAGCCTCTGTGGCCTCGCTCCTGGGCGCTCTCTGCTCACCGGGGTCAGTCCTCCCCTTGGTAGCATGAGAAGCTTTGAGATCTGTTCTAATATCCTGGAAAGTGGAGAGTTACTTCCTAAATGAGAATGTACACACCAACAATCACCCTGCCGGGGCAGTGTGAGCGAAAACAAATAGTTTGTGCTGCTTTCCATCAGCTCTTTTCTTGAGCCCTGGCTGGAGATGCAATCTCCAGCATTTCCTCTTTGGCCTCCTTGTGAACTCGAGGTTATTTTTGCACCGCTGAGCTCTCTGCTATCTGTTTGTCCATATTGCTTTAATTTCTCCGAGAAGGTGGGCTGGTGCTACAGCCTGTGTACTTAGTCCCCTGGGCGCAGCTGAGGTTTGCACCTCTGTCGGGTCCTGCTGACTGTCCCCTGGGGATCGATACCCGTGTGTTTACCGGTGGGTGCCAAGTTATGCTGTCCCAATGACTCGTGTTTCAGCGCTGTCCTCGGTGCCCCACCAAGCGGCTCCCCTGCTGCTCTTTCCCTGCAGGAGCCGTCCCACGCAGCGCTGGCTGCTCGAGGCAGCACCTACGGCCCTGGTTAGCCAGCAGCTGCACCACGGGGCCGATACGGGCATGCAAAGGGCTCGTGTTTTTATCTTGACCTACAGCGGTGTGAAACGCTCTCAGTTTGTTCTCCTGTCACCTTTCTGCTCTCTAGGCTAAATGCAAACACTGCGGGATAAGCCGTCGCCTTCCCGGGCCACCCGCTCCTTTCGCAGCCGAAGGGCAGCCCGCTGGCGCCACGTGCCGCAGGGACCGCTCCTGAGAACCCGAGCGAGACAAAGCGCTGCAGAAAAAAATCAAATCAACTTGGCCACAGTTCGCTTTTTCCAATAAATGATCACGAGGAAACTATTTGTCAGAAGCGAGAGGCACCCCCGGCCTGTGAAATCAAGCCGTTTCTTGCCTCGTTCCCCTTCTGCCTGTAAAATGCTCTGAAACTCCAAAAAGCAGCGACCGCTGCAGTCAGCTGAGGCTCCCATCCCCCATCGCATCCCTCGGTCCGTCGGGGGCTTCCATCGCGGGGTCTGGAAGTTGTTCCGTTTCCTGTAGCTAACAAAATGCAGATTCCCCCTCTGAGCGGCAGGATCCTAGCAGGAACTGGGTGATTTTCTCCGAAGGATGAAGGGAAGGGCTGCTGGCGGGAGCACCGCTGCTGTGCCGGGAAGGCTGGAGCGCTCCGGGCACGGGAGCGAGCTGGGGCAGGCGCTGGCGGCGAGGCTGCCTTGGGCCCAGCGTGGCCACGTTCCTCCTGGGGCAGCAGGGAGCGACTGAGACGTGCTGGGAAGAAATCGCAGGCAAGAAAGTCCGTTTGTGTCTGCAGCATCTGTGTAGTCTGCACGAGACCAAAAGGATCGAGAGGGAGGTTTTGTGTGTGGTTACTTCCCTGAAATTAAAGTGTGAACGTGCAGTGAAAAGTGGAAGAAGGGTTTGGCTGCGCGGTGTTTTTTCTCTGGTAACAGCTTTACAAATAAGCACCTGAAAATGCAAAGAAAAGGAAGGTTTCCTCTGCCTGGAGCAGTCCATGAGTGCTTCTGGGGAGAGCTTTGCTGTGAATGGAGGCCCTGGGCCGTGCAAGCAGGACCGTTGTGGGGGCTTTGTAACGTTCATGTGGTTTTATTTTCAAAGTGTGACAGGTCGGATGGAAAAAGGTGTGAGCTGCTTGCAGGCCGGTCTGCTCGTAATAAAACAAAGAGAAGGGTAATTCCTTCTCTTAATGAAGAGGGCCGGGGTGCTGCCTGAGATGTCCTCAGCGCTCTGCCTGCCACCTGGGCCTCGGGGGACAGGAGGCAGGGAGCGCCCTAGGGCATCCCCAGGCACCCCGATGGGCGCTGCGGCCCCGGGAGCCTGGGGAGCGGACGGGGCCCGCCGGGGGGGGCGGCCCCGAGGCCGGGTGCTGGGGGCCGGCTGCGGGAGCCCGACCGGACCGGGGGCGGCTGCGGCCGTGCGCGGCCCCGCCCGGCCCCGGGCATCCCCGGCGGGGGAGGAGCCGCCGCCCGCCCCGTTCCGCCCCGGGGCAGCCGCGGGGCCGGGGCCGGGAGCGGGGCGCAGCCGTCGGGCTCCGGGCTGCGGCCAGCAGGTGAGGGCCGGGCCGGGGGGCGGTGGGTACGGGCGGGCACCCCCAGCACCGCTGCGGCTCCCCCGGTGCTGTCCTCCCTCCTCCCTCCCTTCCCATCGCGGGTGCCGGGAAGGGGAGAGCGGCTTCGGGGCGGGAGGCGAGTGCTCGGTGCTCCCCCGGGCACCGGGCAGGGCCCCCCGGTCCGTGGGGGTGTCCCGGGGGGAGGTGGTGGGTGAGAGTCATGGGTGGGGGGCGAAGGGCAGAGCGTGGCCTGGAAGCACGTGCTGAGGGGTCCCCGGGGCTTTGCCGTGCTTTTGGTCTGAAATAGCGTGAGCATCGCTCCCGAGGGGCAGCCGAGAGCAGCACAGATCGCCCTGGGTGGTGGCAACCTGCTGTGGTGCACAAGCTCGAGTCCAGGGCTTGTGGCCCCCAGACCCCTCCCCGTGGGGTCTGTCTGTGTGTGCCCTGTGAAAGCCCTGCCCAGCAGTCGCTCTGCATCCCATGGAAAATAATCCTGCTCCTTCTCTGTACCCGCTGCTCCTTCCTGAATGCTTCACCTGATGCCCAGTCTGCGCTGCTGATCCTCCGCTGCTGTAAGCGCCGGCCCCGGGCTCCCCGCGCAGGGCTCGTGCTTGGTGCAGGGTGCTCGCCCCATGGGGGCCACCCTCCTGCTTCGGCGTGGGGGGAGCGCGTTTCTGTGCCCAAGGAGCCTCATCGGGTGGCCGCTGCCGTGCCTGAGCACAGGTCCCACACCGTGCGGGGCAGCACCGTCCATGTGCCCTGCTCAGCGCAAAGCGCGGTGCTCGGGTGGTCAGTGTCTGTGTCACTCGAGGGGTCAGCACCCGTGTCACTCCGAGTGGGTCTGTGTGCCCCGGCTGCGGGTCTGTGACCCGGCTGCGGGTCTGTGTGCCCCGGCTGCGGTCCTGGCGCTGCTGGCGTGTGGTTCCGGCCCGTGCTGTGGGACGGACTGGTGGCCTGCAGGCTGCATCCCTGCAGCAGAGACCAGAAGCGAGGCCTTTCCCTCCCCGGCCCCCAGGGCATTACCGGTTTGAAACGTGATGCTTGGGGGAAAACTTTGTCACATATAAAAGTTCTTCGTTTAAAAAACGGTTTTAAAATCCCCTCCCTCCCACCAACCCTCCAAAAAAAGGAACCCCACGCTTTTCATAAAAAGGGGGATTGTTTTGTATTTGACAGCGTTGTAATGATACTTTTATTGGCCTTTGTATTGAGACTGTTAAAAATGTTTGAGGAATTCTTCTTCATTTCAGACTTCAGTGCTGAGACTGGTTTGATGTGGCTTTTAAAGATGATTGTGATAACAGCCTGTGGATAGCAATCTTGAAAGCAATTTATTTTGAGTTATGTGAAAGAGGAACTGTGGTTTAGTTTCTCAGTCTGCTCCCATGCTCAGTGAAGAACCAGATCTTGAACCTGCCAATTTGTACTGGAGACTCGTGCCTTCTGCTGCCAAACGATCTCCTTGGGAATGGTCCAAAGTACTTCTGATGGACGGGAGTAATTCCTCGGAGATGGTAAGGTCAGCTTAGATTGTCGCAGGTGAGGGAGGAAATGGGGTTTTCCAGAGTTAAGCTGTTATGAACCTAGTGGAGGAGAGTTCATTAATGCTTGGTGAGAACATTGGTTGATCGGATCCAGTGTATTTTGGCAAAAGTGGGTTTCATTTCAGCCACTTCCAGTGCCGTGGTTGTCTCAGAGGGAGATGTACGAGGGCCACGAGCTGCTGCACACCACAGCCACCTCCCTGCCAGAGACCCCCCGGGGACCCTGCCGGGGACACGGGCACCCTGTGGGGACCCTGCCGGGGACACGGGCACCCCGCGGCCCCATTCAGGTCCCGCTGGTGCAGCCGGCTGTGCCGTGGCTCCTGGTGTTGTGCTGTGGCCATGGGTGGGCTGTGGCCATGGATGTCAGCCCGGGGAGCAGGGGGTGCAGGAGCCTCCTTGGGGACCTGCAGGAGAGCTGCGAGCACAGCCAGGATGGAAGTGCTGCCCCCAGCCCCGGGCAGTAAGACCTGGGTGAGTTTAATCAGCACCTTGGCTGCTTTCAGTGTCTTGGCAAGCCCGGTGTGTGCTTCCCGAGGCTGGGCCAGGGTGGAAAACCACTTTCTTAGACTTGCAAACCACCATCGTTATCTCTGGAACAATGAACCAACCATTCTGGGCATCCTTCCCCCAGCCCTGTCCCAAACCCGCAGCAGTTAGCATCCGTGGTGGCACCTGGCTGCAGAGCAGCGCCCGCCTCCTCTGGCGGCTGCGTGGGGACCGGGAGGACCTGGCTCTTCCCCCCGTCGGTGGTCCCGTGTGCGTGCAGCAAGGGCCAGCCCCCGCTAACCGCAGCCGCAGTCCCCCCTCGTTCCGGGGAGGAGGCCCTGGCGCGGTGGGTGAGGCAGGAACAGTCGGGGCGATTGAGCTGGTTGCCGCTCCTCCTCGGCAGCTTGTTTACCTCCCCAGAGCTGGAGGCTTTCTGCTCTGCTTCAGCAGTGGCCACATAATCCGGATTCCTCAGATAAATTCCTGCTGTTTCTTTGAGATCTGTGGCTGCTGTTTTAATTGCCTTGAGCTCCGGGCCAGACACAGGATCCTTGTTTTATGAAATCAGCGCCTATGAATGATGCTGTTGTGCGTATGTCTCTGAGTTTCCCTCTTTCTCCCTCTCGCCCTCCTCCCCTGGAGGCCGGGGAATTCGGCCCTGGCGGGGCGCTGCCTGCCGTGCCCGTGCAGCTGGCGGCACCGGCTCCAGCTGCCGCTTCGTGTCCGCCGTTCGCTTCCTTCCCGAGCAGGGTGCCTGGTGCCAAATCGGTGCCCTTCCGTTGTGATAACGCCTCGGTAACCTGCATGGGTGGCTACCTGCCCTTATCTGCGTGCTCTCTGAGGAAACAAACCCATCTGTTCTGCCCCGAACCGTTCCCAGCGCGGGGCCACGTGCGGCTTTGCCACCTGCGGCCGTGCCCAGGCATCCTCGTGTGGTGTCCGGGGCCCAGATTTGCTGGGGACACGCTGAAATCCGACAGGCTGCCGTGGCAGCGGTGGAGATGACGGCTTTTATAGCCGTGGATTAAAAAAAAAGTGAGCAACTGTTGTGCGGCCGGGTGGCCAGACAGAAATAAACAGGGCTCCGCTGGGCGGCAGCGAGAGCGGGTGGCAAGTGCAGGCTGGGCCGGCGCTGACACGTATTTCAGCCCAGATGAAGCTAGCCCCTGCGAAAATGTCACAGGGTTCTCCCGTTTGCCATCTGCGGTGGTGGAAAACTATGACACATGAATAATAGTTGCATGAGCGGGGCAAGAGTCCCCCGAGCACGTGCTTGTGAATAAGTTTACCCCAGGACACTCACTCCTGGTTTGCTCATTTCTGCGGCCGTTTTTTATTTATACACCTGAAAGAGAAGTTTTACTCCTCCCCCCGCCCCCCTGTTTACTTTGGTCGTCGGAAAAAGAGAACCAGACAATGACGGCTCAGGGCTCGCCAGGATGTGCTCGTTGCGGGTGCGTGGGTTTGCTCCTCGTGCTGGGTGGCCGCGCGGGGCGGAGCAGCGTTTCCCACGGATTCGATCCATCCATCCATCCATTTATTTATTTATTTACCGCCCTTGCTTGTTTCGACTTTTCCAGGGTGTTTTCATCTGGCCGGGCCGTTGTGCGCCTTGCCCAGGAGAGGGTGCCCTTGGCTGGGCTGCCTGCCCGGGGGAGCACCGAGGGCGCTGGTGGGTGCGGGACGGGGCTCTGGGTGCTGCGGGGGGCACGGCGGAGGTCTGCGGGCAGGGGGGAGCCACGTGCGCTGTTGGTCTCTGGGGATGCTTCGCGATCCCTTGTGGAAGATGTTCAACCTTTTGGCAGCACCGCCTGGTTCTGTCTCTAACCGGGCAGAGGTTATTGCTTCCAGCCTGTCACCGGAGCTTTTCCTGGTTCGGGTGTCCCACACGCCGGGCTCCCGGCCTCTGCTGGGAGGGGGGCACAGCCCCGCCGACCCTCCCGGACGGTTTTTCCTCCATTCGGCCGGCTTCAAAGGGCCTTTGTTGGATCTTTTCCTGTCCCTTCTCACTGACGCCCTTTGGACCACCCTAGGCTCCTCTCCCCTTGTCCTCCCGGATCCCGCTCGGTGTGATCCCTGCTCTCCCCGGGTTCCTCCCTGCCCTGCGGGCTGCTCCTGGGGGCAGCGCTGACCCCTGTGCTGGGCACCCCGCGAGCACACGTGCGTACTGAGCGCCTGGTGCAGGCGGCGGGGCGGCCCGGAGGCGAGCCCCTGGGCTCCCTGCCATTCCCCGGCCATAGGCTGGGCACTATTAATATCGCCGGGCGTGAATGCAGCCCATTCATCGGCCGGCGTGGGGGGAGCGTGCAGCGTGCACGTTTTCTGCTCCTCCCAGCCTTAGCCCGGGTTGTGTGGCCGTCGGCTGGCCCCGGTGTATGCGGGGCAAGTGTGTGCCGGCTGGGTGCTGTCCCCGTTGCCGGCTGGGTGCTGTCCCCACCACTGCCCGTTCATAGCTTGTCACCTCTGGGAGCCTTCCTCCCTCGCTGCCCCCACGCCTCTCCCCCTTCCCGCTTTGCGTGTGGAAGTGAGTGGAAAATGCTTGAAATCCTCCCGAGCCACTTTTTCCGCTGCCTGCCGGCGTGCTCCTGGGGCCGCCCTGGTGCTGGTGCCTGGCTTCAACCCACGTACGGTGCTGTGAGCCCTCCCCTCACCCGGCCGTGCCCCCCTTCTGGCCTCTGCAGCCTTCCCACCTCGGTGGGTGAACAACCCACCCGCCGTGCCCATCCCCTGGGAGGCCGGCTCTGCGCTCTGCCCCCCTGTGCAGCACGGTGCTCCAGCAGTGCTCGCTCTGTGCAGATCCGGGGCAGATGCAGCCTCTGGGACAGCCGGAGCCCGAGCTGTCCCCTTCCCACAGCCCTTCCCAGGAGCTGGGGGAGCAGTGCTCTGCTGATGGAGACGAAGCAGAGAGCCTGGGGGTGCTGCGGAGGGGGTCAGGGCTCGGCTGGGTTCCTGGCACCCTGAGCCACCCCTGCCCCTCTGTAGCGAGGTGCTTCCTGCCCTCTTGCCTTACATTTCCCACAAACAAATGCATCCTTCAGGTCTACCTTAAATATTTTCCCCCCTTTTTTTTTTCTCCCCTCTTAGCCGCTGTATTCCAGACCCTGTCCCCCATTTTATTCTCCACCCTCTTGCCAATGCTTTTCAGCTGCTCCCCCCACCCAGGCCGTGCTCTGGGGTCCAGGGGCAGCCCGAGCTGTGTGCGAGCACCTTCTGCGGCGCCGCCGAGCCTCGCCCCGTGCTGCCAGGGCAGCAAGCACCGAGCACGGAGGACCCCTGCGATGTGGGGGGGCTTTTTGGGATGCAGGGCCCACGAGGGCAGCGTCTTTGCTCCTCGGCATCTCGCCGCGGCTTGTGCCCTCCGCTCTGCCTCCTGCTGGCTTCGACGTGCGGGGGGCCGGGCGCGGGCTGGCGCCCACCCAGGCACGGGGAGGGGACGGGGCTGGGGAGGGGACCCTGCGGGACGGCCGGGGCACGGCGGGGAGGGGACGGGCCGGGAGGGGAGGGGAGCCCGGAGCCGCCCCCCCGTGGCGATTGGCCCCGGCTGCCGGGGGCCGGGGCTCCGCGGCGCTGCCCCCGCAGCTCCCGGCCCGCAGCCGGCGCTGCCCGCGGCCGCTCGCCCCGACAAGGGCCGGAGCCACGGCCCCGGCTCGCATCAGCCCGCCCGGAGCGGGGCCGGGCCGGGACCCGCTGCCTCTCCCCTGCCCGCCCGTCCCGCTGTCCGTCTGTCCGTCCGTCTGTCTGTCCGCCTGCAGGACGTCGCGCTTTGCCGGGGGCGCAGCGGAGCCCGGAGGTAAACGGGGGACCCGGCGGTGCGCGCTCCCGCGGGCAGGGGCCGGGGGGTGCCCCGAGAGCGCGCCCCCAGGGGCTGTGCGCGGCCCCGCGGCACGGAGCTGCCCCCGCGGTGCCCGGTGGGGGGGAGCCGCGGGGGGCACCGGGCCCTGCCGGTACCGAGCGGTGTCTTCGGGGTCCCTCATCCCCCTCCTCCGGCGGGGATCGGCGCAGACGAAATCAAAGGGGCCGCCGAGCCCCCCCCCGAGTGCGGGCTGCGAGCGCTGAGCTCATGGAAACTCCGCGCTGACGTGGGGAGGGCCGGGATCGGGCCCCGCGCTGCAATGAGGCGGGCGCCCAGCGCCCTGCTCGGGCTCCCGGAGCCGTGGGCATGGCTTTGCAGCCAGGGCTTCGTTCCGGAGGTCTTTGCGGCTGCTGGAAAGGGAGCCGCTTGCCGTGCGTCGGTTATCGGGTCGTGAGCTGACACGGATCTGTCAAAGCTCTCTGCCGAGGTGCGAGGCTGCATTCTCAGAGGTTATTTGTTTGTGGCGAAAGCAAACATCAGCTTCTGTTTGATTTTGTGATTTGTGTTTTTGAATGGCTCCTTGGTGCACAGGGCGGGAGTGGGGAGAGACCTTTGCCTTTAGAGGTCCTTGTACAGCCGCGGGCTGTCAGAGGACACGTTGTGATGTTATTGGCAGCGGGTTGCGTTCTTTGCCGTGCACACACTTGAATTCTTATCAATGAGTGTGCTTTCTTCTGTTTACATTTTAACTGAAATGCAGTTAAGGAACGTAGAAGTGTTGCTGGAGCAGGCGTAGCAGCTCCTCGCTGCTCTGCGCAACTTACATCTGGGTCTGCCTCTAGCACGGAGAGCTGTGCGAGGAGCAAGGGCTTGTTTCAAAACCCCTCTGTCTTCCTCCATTTGTTCAGGGAAAAAATAGATCCAATCCTTATACCAAAAGGTCATCCCTCATTTCCTTACGTGACAAAACGTCAAATCCCAGAGCAAAGCAGGTATAAAGTGTAGCTTTACACTTGGTGTACGTGCGCTTCCTTTGAGAAATGCTTTTCTAATAAAAGACCAACTGAATAAATCTAACCGTGCTTCTGTTGAGCATTCCTCGTCTGCGTTGCCTCAAATGTCCAACGCTAAGCGTATGCATGGGACGGGCTGCCAGCAATTTACTTTCGTAAGAGAACAAAATATGGCTGTGCCTAAGGGCACTTCAGTACTTCCCCTTGATTTCTGTACTAATTTCAAAAAGATTTGAAAGTTCTCAAAGTCAGTTTGAGTTGAGCAGGGGAAAAGAAGGCTGCCCTTTGCCTGGGGCTGTCCCGGGGTCGCTGCGTGACGTGCAAATCGCCTCCCGGGGAGAGGAGAGCGGGGTCTCCTTCCTTAAGCCGTTTATTCCTTGGAGAGCTGGTAACAATTTGCCCAGAACAGAGGTTTGCAGACTGTGCACGTTGCGTGCCCGAGGGCGGGCTGTTGCATTCAGACATCTGTGGGAGCAGAACCCTCCAAATGCAGGCAGCGTGTCGGCCGCGGGGCTGCTGCGGCAGGGAACCAACGCCTCCTGGCGCAGGGGTCCGGCCTCGCTGCGCTCCGTGCGGGGCTTGGGGCGGCTCCTCCAGGACGGCGAGGTGGGCATGCTCACCCTCACCCGGGGCTTGTCTCGTAGGCGCATTGGGGAACGTGGTCATTTGGGTGTAAAAGGCTTTTTGTGGTAGCGTGCGGGCTGCGAAGGCTGAGAGGTGCTGTGCTCCTGCCGTGCCACAACGTGTGTGTGCAGGTTCTGCGGCAGCAGTGGCACTCTGCGGCTTTGAGCAAGAGTGAACGCAAAACTCAGCCTGTAGCAGCTCTTCTCTGATGGAAGCAGTGGGAGAAGAGACCCTGACAGAAAGGGAGCGTGCCAAACCTGACCAGGGGTGCTGGAGCAGTTTGAGCAGGGGGCAGCGCCGGGAGGCTGCCGACAGCTCTGGTGCCGAGGCTCGGGGTGCTCTCAGGGAGGCTGTGGTGCTGGCCGAAGGCTTGGTGTCTTGGGGGTGGCTTTGTCTCCTCTGCAGGAGCAGCACTCGCTGGTCATGGGTCCGTGTGAGTGCAGCCGGCCGGAGCAGCACGCGGCGCTGTGCCAGGCAGGTACGCGGGGAGGCACGCGTGGCAGCGGGGACGTCTGCGTCCCGGCGGGCAGAGCCTCTCCTCGCCCCCAGCTCTTCCTCCTGGGAAGCACGAGGCAGCGATCGGTCGGACGTGGTGCCTCCGGCAGGGACGTGGTGCCGAGGTGCTGGGGCTGCATTACCCTTTGTGCCGGCTGCGCTGCGCTCTGGGCAGGGCTGGTGGCAGCGCGGCCGCATTCCAGCAGAGCCGGGGGTCTCCCGTCCGGTTAATGATTGAGCCACAGTAACCCTCCTTGTGCGAGCCTCTCTGAAAGTCACCTCCAGGTAATTACCTTAATGCTCCCAAGCTGTCAGGGCTGCCACAGAAATGTAAAGAACCAGGGTCTTTTTCTGTGTTTCCAGCAAGAAATGCTTTCTGATGTGCAGGAGGTGCTGAGTGTCGGCCAGCTGCCTTTATTGTCCCTGTTTCTCTGCGAGGGATGTGGCGTGTTACCTGCCTGGCTGTGCACGGTGCCTGGCAGCGCTGCGGGGTGGTGCTGGCCTCATCCTGCCCCCCTTGTCCTGGGGCTCCCACCGCCTGGCCCAGCAGCGGCACCGAGCTGCCAGTGCCTCTCTCCCCGGAGCCCCACGCTCATTGTGGCACAGGAAGGAGTCTCTCTGACACAGGCTGGCCCCTTTTGCCATCAGGACTGCGTCAGGGCCCAGGATCACCCAGGGCAGTCAGCAGGGTGACCGAGGCGGTGGGATGCAGCTCCCAGCGCAGCCCCAGGTGCCCAGCTGCCCTCTCTGCCAGCCCGCTCTGCCTCCCCCGCTGTCCCCAGGCGCTGCCTGACTGGTCCCAGTTAATCATTGACGGGCTGCCCGTGCCACGTGGCCCCGCCGCATTTGCCCAGCACGCAGTGGCGGAGCTGTTTGCTGAGTCCCTTGAAGGATTCCTTATCAGAAAAGGGCACTTGTTGCCCGGTGCCAGTCACAGGCTGCGTAAACGTTAACGGCTGGCTCAGGGAACTGGCCCTGGCAAACAGCGGCTTGGGGGACCTTCCTCCCCTGGAAGATGCCCGGGGGCTTGCCCACTTCATGTTCCTCATATCACACAACGGCGTGTCGCCAGCTCGAGGTGCCTGTGCTGTCCTCCAGCTGGCCGTGCTGGCAGCCCCTCGGTGTCCACCCTGCGGATCCCACCGGGACAGCCTGCTCTGTCACCGACCCCTGCGGCTGCTCAGGACGTGCGTTGGGGTCACCCCTTGGGTACAGGGGTGCAGCAGCAGCTGGGCGGCAGGCAGATGCCCGATGAGAGCCTCTTATCACTGGTGCCACCGGAGGGGACACGTCCTACTCTGCCACCTCTTCCATCCACCCAAACGTGCTGCGGTGGGGCTGGAGGGCAGCGCGGTGCCTGGAGCAGCTGCGCTCCCTCCCCACGTCCCGGGGTGAGGATTTCCACGGAGCCTGCGGCACACGCCTGGGCCTCCCGGTGCCCAACCGGCAGCAGGAGCGCGGCGCTCCTCGCGGGACGGCACGACGCTGAGGCCAGGGGGCCCAGCACGCTCAGCCCGGCGGCGCTGGGGATTTCCTGCCCTTTATCTCGGGGGAAGAGCATCTGACTGCAACGTGCACGGGGTCTGCGGAGAGCCTGCTAGCGCCGATTTAATGGCAAGCTTGCTGCGCCCTGCTGGAGCTGGCTTTGATGCTCATGTTCAAAGCTCGCTAGGGCCTCAGTGTGTAATGTCACTGCCTAGGGAAAGTGCCTGCGCTCGCTCCCAGGAGCGTGTGCTCGATGCTTCCAGCGCTGCTCGTGCAAACACGACTGGGGCACGGCAGGACAGGAGGCTTCTGACCGGCACGTTGTGACTGCCCGAGTGTGAGTAGTGTGCAAAGGTAGATGGCGGGGTTCCTGTTCTCCCTCTCTCCCCCCAGCTCTTTTTTTTCTCCCCATGAATTTCACAAGAATATTTTCACTGCTGTCAAGGGCACAAGTTCAGCTGCTGAATGCCCCTTTGTCTCACGCAGCACAGAGGAGTCACGCTCTCCCGCCGTGCCTTCTAGGAAAGGCAACAAAACGTTTCCCCCGCGCCCCTGCCAGCGGCGGCGGTGCTCCGGGCGCTGTGCTGGGTCCCCGTGGCAGGCGGCGCCGGGGGAGCTGGTGTGGCCGGGCAGGGGCTGCCTGCAGGGTCTGGTCCTCAGCCTCTGCTGCGGCGCAGGCTGAGAAGGGAGGGAGCAGAGGGCTGTGGCCCTGGCCCCTTCTGCCCCCTGGTCCCCGTGGGGTCAGTGCCTGCGGGGTGCGTGGCTGGCGTCCCGCAGCGCCCCGTGGTTCCCGCTCTGTCCTGGGTGGGAGGGGAAGCAAAGGCAGAGAGGGCAAGGAAGTGAGCACTGAAAGAAAAGGGAAAAGAAGAGGACTGAAGGGGGTCGGGCTGTGCTGCAGGAGCTGGGACGAGGCAGTGGCTGGGGAGCTGTGAGCTGGGCTGGGAGGAAGAGGGAGCGGCGCCGGGGGTCAGAGGATGTGGTGAGGGGGTGGCCGGGGCAGGGTCTCTGTCACCCCCAGCAGCACTGCAAGTGGGCAGAGGCGGTGGCAGCCAGACGTGTCACAAGACTGCCGGGACAGAGACTCTCAGAGGTGACTCAAAGCTCACTTGACCTCATTTCGTCAGGCTCGTTGGGTAAGAGCAGAACCTCTGGGCAGTTTCGGCCTCACTTTCCCAGGCAGATAACTGCCCATCGCACCTCGCTGCCAGCCCCCCGCCTGCTCCCACAGCCGGCCCCAGCTCCGCAGAGCCCCGCGGTGCCCCGGCAGCCCAGCCCTCAGCTCCGTGCCCGCTGCTCGGAGCCTGGCAGCGCGGCCGTGCCGCCGGCCCTGTGCCTGGGGCTGTGCACGGGCTTCCTGCGGCCCTTATGGAGGGAGGCTCTGCGGGAATGGCAGCGCCTCGCGGGCACTTGGGGCAGTCCTTTTCCCTCAGCTGCAAATAACGGGCTTCTGAAAACAGGTTTGGAGAACTCAATGGCGCCTGAGATGGTGTGTAAGAGAAACTCGGTGAGTGGTTGCTGCGTGCCAGGCTGCCTTCAGTGCCCTGCCTTGGTCCCCCTGCTCCCTGCCCTTCCCTCTCCGGCCCAGAGCCTTTCCCTGGCAGATGCAGGACAGCGCGGGATTTGTGGGCTGCTGTAAACCCGGCGTGTCCTTAACAGCGTTTTATCTTGTCCTTGTTTCATGCGGTGTTCTTGCACCCGGCGCCGAATCCCTTTATCTTTAGTTGCAGGTACGCCTTTTCCCCATCCTTTGATGCTGCTTTGGGCAGGGAGCGTTTCTTGCCGCACAGCAGCGTGCTGGGCGCAGGGAGCGGTGCCGGTGCGCCCGCCGCCCCTCTCCCCGGGTGCCACCCTGTACGAAGACGGATGAGTTCTGCCTTGTGGCCGTCCTGTCCCATGACTGCTGGGGTGACACATGGGCTGCAGGAACAAAGCTGAGGTCCAGCCCTGCTCCCTTGGGCCCCGCTCGGCTGTGGTAGAAGCATCATCCTCCTCGTCCAGCTGCCCACGGCACTTGGTGCTGCCGGCTCACGCAGGCTGTCCCGCAGGGATCAGGGCTGCTCACCCTCAGCACCCCCGCAGACGAGGCCAAAAGCCAGGAGCGGGCAGGAGCTGGGGCTCCTCTGCGAGGACGGGCACCATCTCCTGCCAACCGTGGACTCGTGCTCTGCCCGGGCGCTTCGCTTTCCAGCCAGGTGGAAGCTGACCCCGCTGCCTTCCTTCCCCACGCCCCGTGCCTGCACACACCTCCGCAGCACAACGCTCCCAGGCTGCTGCTGCTGCTGCTCAGGAAAACAACAAATATTTTAGGCATTCTGCAGCAGCAGCTGAATTGTATCAAGCTGCGTCGTGCATCTGAGGCTTAAAGCCCTGAGCGCACATTTTTGAAGGGGCACGGTCAGGGAGGCGTTGAGGAGGGGCAGCAGAGTTGCACTCTGTGAATCCTTTGTGAACCTACGGTCAGCACCTCTGCGCGCGGGATTTCCTGCATTTCTTCTCCTCCTCTTCTCTCTTTCTTTTATTTTGTGTAGGAGTGTTGGTATGAAAACAGTGCGTGTACTTCCTAAGCCTCCACGTGTTGCTGTGCTCCCCAGCCTCGCTAGAGTAAAGGCAGCACTGTGGAGCCTGCTGGAGGCGGGATCTGCTGGCTTTGGATGCTGGGCATTGCCAGGGGTGTTACCTGACCCTGCACGTGCCATTTTACCTGCCTTATCCTGGCTTTCCAATTCCCACTTCCATGGGAACCCCATCCCTGCCGGCTGCAGAAACCTCGGGGATGGGATTTGGAGCTGGGAAATGGCACGGCAATCTGTGGGGGGCTCTGCCGGGAGGGACGTCGGGGTCGGAGCTTGCCAGGCGGAGGTCGGGGTCGTTTGTTGTGGGCTGTGAGTCCCCAGGCTGGCAGTGACAGGGACAGGGGGCCCACAGCTGTGTCCCACCGGGCTGCAGGTGGCCGGGGAAGGGCTCCTGGGTGCAGGTGCACGTGTGGGGCTGCACGGGATGGACGGGCTGTGCCCAGAGGAGGACAGGGAGGAGGAAGGTGCAGGTGCTGCCCCTCGGCTTCCCCAGCTGCTCCCTGGCGATGCAGGACCTGGAGTGATGCAGACAACTGCGCGAGCTTGTCCTCTGCTTGGGAATGGAGCCCGCGTTTGTCTAAAAGTAAAGCCTGTTTTGGGGCTCTGGGGCTCTCCTCATCAGGGAGTTTGCACCTGGGTTATGGATTTGGGACCGGTTTTGCTCAGGATGTGGTGGTGGTGCAAGGACATGGGCACCTCTGGCAAGAGGATGCTCCCCTATTGCCAACCCAGAACAAAGGCACCTGGAAACTTAATTGTGGGTGTCCCAGCGTGCAGCAGGGCCTCAAAGGGTTAAACATGCTTTGCAGTGTGTTAAAAAAAAAGAAAAAAAGCCATTTCCTTCATGTCCAGAGACAGTTTATTTTCTGGGCATTCTTCGGGACTCAGGGAGGTGCCTTTTCTTTAAGGCATTTCCTGTAAGCAAGTTTATATTTGGACTGGGGAGGGGGCGGGGGGCGGAGGTCGGCGGGGAGGGGGCTGGTGCCCCGGTTGAGTGACCTCAGCTTTTGGCTCCTTCTCCCAAATTATTTGAGGTGGCGGCTGTGGGGCGGGGGAAGGAGCAGGGTGGGGGCCGAGCAGGCCCTCACCAGGATGCCAGAAACCCAGAGCACACGGGGGGGTCACGCTGAGCAGGATGGAGCGACGCTGGCAGGGGGGAGCAAAACCTCATCTGTATCAAACCCTCCGTGTTCAGAGCAGGAACAAAATCCCCTTGCCGAGCTGTGTCATCACAGCAACCCCGTGCTTTAAGCTCCCTCCTCGCTCTTGCTGCTGCCTTGCCCCATCGGGAGCTGGGGACCCAGACTAGCACCTGGCGATGCTCTGTGTGCCCCGGTGGTGCTCTGTGCGCCCCAATGGTGCCCCATGTGCCCCGGTGGTGCTCTGTGCACCCTGGCAGCGCCCAGTGGGCACGGCTCTGGCTGCAGAAGGCATCAGAGAAGGATGTTGGGCTCTGGAAAACGAAGCTGGCGCTGGCAAGGGAGCTCGATTCCAGTTGGTCTCAGTGCTGCTGCAGCACCTGTGGTGGGAATTTGTGCCACGTGGGGCAGGGGCTGCAGAGAGCAGCTGCCCTGCGCTTGGAGGTGAGGAGCTGTTGTGTTCTGTCCTCCTTGTCCTCCCTGCAAAGCTGTGACCTGCTAAGGCATCTTTAAATGCCCTTCTCCGTAATACCCAGAAAGTATTTGGAATTTATGGGGCAGGGGGTTTATCCTCACCATCATTCACCACTGCTAACACCAGAAGCAGCTGCCTTGTCTTGCCCCTGGAGTGGTCAGTGCCAGAAGGAGGTGACTGTCATCCCTTTCCACCCTCTAAAGCCTTCAAGGTGAGGAAGATGAGACCCGAATTCTGGGGCCCATTGCTCACCATCTCTAATTTTGCTCTCCCTGTCCCCCAAGATAATGCTGATTTCTGTCAAAAACAAAAAAGCAGGCCAGTAATACATATGATCATCAAAGCGTATTGTGCTCTCGAGCAGATTTGGAGCAGATTTAACTCTTTCCTGTTGATATTTGATCAGATGTTTATTCTTGTGCAAACCCTTGGAGCTTGCTGCGGGAGCCCCAGCTGCCCTGGGATCAGGCGCAGCAGGTTGGGTTAACCTCCGTGTCTCAAGCAATTCTCCCATTGTTCCCCATGCCAAGTTTCTTCTCCCCCATTTTGTTTTCTTTTTATTACTGTGATTTCCTAACATCGGAAGAGGCGAGTTATGAAACTGGAGTTATCCAAACACGTCTTGTTTGAAGATAGCGTTTCATCCAGCAGATGCGGCTTCCTGCCCTGTAAATGGTTTTCATTGTTTCGCCTTGGCTCCTGGCCCTATATCTGTTGGGGCCACTGGTGGTGTCGCTCCGCGCTGGCAGCTCGAGCAGTGGCAGCCCCAGCCACCAAACACCAGTGGCCATGAGGCGGTGTGACAAGGCCGAACTGGGAGCGCTGGTGTTTTGTGGATAGCCGCTGAAAACATCTGGGAGGCTTGCTGGAGATCACCTCTGCTTGGGTTAGAAAGGCAGGTGCCTGCTGCGGGGCTGGGAGGCGCTGCCTTGGTTTGGCTGCCGCTTCAGCAGGAGACGCTCGGTTTTCCCGTAGTGTCCACCGTCGGGGGACGTCCCTTGGTGCCATTTCTGCCCAAAGACGCGCCGAGTCAAAACGCCCCACGTGCCTGCTCGTGGGATCCCGTGTCTGAATGGGATCGGGCCGTGGGGCCCGTGACCAGATGCCAGCTGCTGGGACGGAGACGAGAAGCAGCACAGAGCGGTCACAGAACACGGCATTGTTCTCCCCGGCCTTTTCGGCTGCGCACCAGGATTGTCTTGTGCTGGGCCATGTGCTCGGCCAGCTGCTGACCTAGCGGCTGGCCCTCCAAGTGTCAAAGAGGAAGGAACTGGGGGAGCGGGTGCATACCGTCAGGTGTGATTATTCCCAGCCCGAAGGCAGCCGCCTCCTTGTCAGGTCTTTCCAGGTACCGCGGAAGAAGCGGGTGTGAAGAAGCACCCTGGGGGCGTGCTGGGGAAGCCGCCGGTCCTCCCGCTGCTCCGGGGCTTGGAGAGGCAGCCGTGGGGGCTTCCTGCCCTGCTTCAGGGTAATCCTGCCACGCGTGATGAGTAAGGGCTCTGAGCAGCTCTGCTATCCCTCAGAAACCCGAGGCTGGGTTTGTGGCAAGCCCCTGAGCCCCACATCAGCATCACCTGTGGTAAAAGCGAGCGGAGGAGGACGAGGCTCCAGAGGAGGCTGCAGCACCTGCGTGCTCGGCGCGTGCCACTTGTCCCATGGAGCTGTCCCATCCGCAGCAGCACGAGGAATGCCTTGGCCCTGCCCGCTTCAGAGTCAAAATCACTTGGCTTTGGCTGTGTTTGAGCCCTGTCTTACTTTTTGCCTTTGTGTTTTGCATCCCTTAGGTTTCCCTGACTAAAAAAAATGTGCAGACTGCTCTCAGACTTGTAACCGTGCGAGCATTCACATCATGACTGCCTCCGGCAGGTAACTGCAACGCCGTCTGGCTGTTGTCCCTGATTTGGGGCGTTTGATCCAGAAGTCAAAAAAGTCTGAACTGCTTTTCCAGTAGGACGGTTAAATAGGAAATGAAGAAAATAGCGATATGCTCCCTGAACAGCTGCTACCAGTATGACAAGTGTGTTTATCAGTGGGACAGGAGGCTGCTCTCCCCTTCGCAGCCTGCTAGGAGGGGCGGTGGGTGAAGTCTGTTTTGGTGGTAAAAGGCTGGGAATTCCGCTTTTCTTGTCAACGGGGAGCAACCAACACGTGCAGACAAAGCTGTGGGAGTTCGGTAGCTGGCCTCTGAGGGGTCCTTCAGCACAGAGACTTTGAACACCAGCGCTTTGGAGGAGGAAAGCAGGCGTTTGTCAGCACCCTGGAAGGCAGGTGGGGGCCCTGCCGAGGCTGTGAGCAGGCGGTGGGAGCGCGGCGGCTGCCGGGGGACCTCGCCTCTTCTCCTTTTCTCCTCGGGCAGCTCCCGGGAGAGCCGTGCTGCTGGTGGCTCGGGGCGGCCGGGGTGCCGAGGTGAGTGCAGGGTTTGTGGCCTCGTTCCCTGGCATCGTGAAAACAGGATGGCGCTGCCGGTTTTATTAGTTCTTCGAAGCACGCTTTTAATTCTGCTTTTTAGAGAAAAAGTGAGATGCGGTCTCCAAGCGCAGGGACACCTGCTGTGGCCGAGGTGTGCCGCCGCATCCTTCCTGTTTCAGACTGCCAGGCTCCGGGCGGCGCGGCGAGATGGAGCCGGGGGTCCCTGGGGGCCTCTGGCAGCCGGGGCGTTGGGTGAGGGTCTCCTCACGCCCGATGCGAGGTGCGCTCCTGCTCTAGCGTGCAGGATGAAAGGGGCACGTGGGGTGCCCCCACCGATCCCAGTCCCGTCCTCCCTGAGCAGTCCCAGACATGGGAAGGGAGCTCTGCGGTGGCTGCAGGATACGTGGCGTGGGATTAAAGCTGTGGATGAGGAGGAGGAGGGTCAGAGCCTGCTGGAAAGTCAAAGCTTTCCAGCCTGGTGCTGCGTGACCGGGGCGCGGGGCTGCTGCTGGCTGGGACCGTGTGCTCCGAGCGCGCGGCACGCAGCCGGTGACCGGCAAGTGGCTGAGGGCTGCTGGGCAGGGGGGAGCTGGAGGCAGGTTGGGACTTGGTTGGAGCTGCCCGCGGAGGTGAATTTTGGGTGGGTTGCATTTCGCTGACAGCAGAGCCTGTGCCAGTTGCTTCGAGAGGAGCTGGGTGTGCCGCAGAGCTCTTCCTTCGGCAGCGGGCTGCGCAGGAAGCCACAGCGGGGAGCACGGCGTCCCTGGGGCACCAGCACAGCAGCGCTGCCCTGCCTCTCCTCTCGTGTCCTCCAGCTTTCCCACCTGCTGAAAAAGCCGTGATTTTTTATTTATTTATTTATTTTCTTCGCATGAATGGAGTGTGCTTTTGTGAATGTTCTTTACGGGATGTGAAGCTGCAGATGTTTGCTCGTTAATTAAGCTCTGCAGAACTGCTGCCGGAAGCAGCGCCAATCACTTGGCAGAGGTCTGCGGTTTGATGTTTTTCCTTCCTGCTCCCTTGTCGGCTAAGCAAGCCCTGAGCTGGCTGCCCGTTGTGCAACGGGCCCTGCCCCTGCCCTGCTCCGCCAGAGCGGTGCTTTGGGCTGGCGCCTCGTGGGCTGGGGTCCGCCACGCAGGGTCATGGGGCAGGAGTTCACCGCTCACAGCTCTGTTCCCTGGCCACAGCCCGCCGGGGAAGGTAGAGGATAAAAGGTCAGAAGTTGAAATTATTTGTGTTTGATAAGGTTCGCTGACATTTCTTCTTCCATCTCCATAGGGAGGAGGAAAGCACGGTGAATTAACAACATCTGCCTTGGCAGGGAGAGCCCTGCCTGGCTCTGGGACAGGCTGGAGTCCTCCTCATGAGACCTGAAGCCTCTGTGATCCCAGTCTCCTCATTAAACACGAAGGCGGTGATCTCAGATGTCCTTGGGCTTCTCTCTCTCGGCACTGGCAGTCACTCACCTGCCCAGCTGCCTCACTTGGTGAAATCTGCTTTCTGGCCGTGCGTGCCACTCCTCCAACAGGGGCTGTGCTTGTAAACGTCTCCTGGCAGCGAGGATAAATATAACTGGATGTTGTGCAATTCTGTGCTCTGCGCATTGAGGCGCTTTTGTCACCTTGCCAGGCTCCTGAGCCGGGTGGGGTGTCGGGTGGTCCAGCAGGGGCTTGGACATTTCTTTTCCAGCTCCCTGCTGCCAGTCATGCCCCGGTGTCCCCTCCAGCGTGCTTGGGGCAGGGCGCTGAGCCTGGGTGCTCCCTGGGCGCTGAAATTTGCCTCTGTCACAGAGCCGCTGGGTCTGGGGGTGGCTGGGGGGACGTGGTGCCAGCTGCGGGTACCCCAGTTCCTGCTGCCTTATCTCTCCGGCCCAGCGGGCTGGCACATGTAATTTATCCAGTAACGGCTCCTTATCCGGACAGGGAAAATAGTAACAGCGGGCAGGGCTCATAAAGAAGGAGAGCAAATAAGGAAAAAGGAACACGGGCAAGCTCTGCTAGCCCCGATGGTGCTGGTGGAGCACGTCAGTGTGGGGGTCAGGGCACCGCTTCTCCCGTGGGGCCGTGTCCCCGGGGCAGGTGGAGCGGGGTGCTCAGCACAGCGCGTGCCCGTACCGCATCGTGCAGTGTTAAACAGAGGCGAGGAACGGGTGCTGCAGTCGGCGTGCTGCTGCCATCGAGGCTGTGAGAGCCCTGCTGGAGCACAGGGGCTGGCTTTTTGCAAAGGAACAGGAGCAGAGACTTGTGCAGCAGATGTTTCAGGGCAGCTCAGCGCTCGTTTTTCTAACCACTTGTGAAAACCCAGCGTGCATTAAGGGCTCTGAGTCCCTTCAGAAAAAGCGTGCGAGTCAAAAATCAGTGACTCATAAAAATAGACACGGATGAGTCCTGGAAAGTAGTGAGCTGATTGATTTACCACAAGTGACGTTAGCCTGCAGCTCGAAGGTAGAAGCTTTCTGAGGCAAAGGTTTCCTAAGAAACATCAACAAGACCGACCGCATGCCAGTGAGCATGGCTTGAGAAGGCGTCAATATTTTAAAGCGTTGCTCTGAAAGACATGAGGATGATTGCTGTGTAAGCTTAGGTGAGTGAAATGCTTCCATGCAAGCCATCCATGAGTGGGGCTGAGGTGGCAATGGGAGGCTCCACGGTCTGGGAGCTGCCCCGAGGCTCAGGAAAGGTGGATATTGCTGCCAAGGTCCTCGCTCCTCAATGCTTGGGTGCTCAGGGGGACTTTGAGCCCTGCCCGAGGGCCCTTCCCGGCTGGCTGCCTGCTGGCCAAGGAGCCCTGAGCGGCTCCGAAAGCCTTTCCCTCTGTATTCCTGCCCAACGGCCATGCTGCGGGATGGTGCCCACCTGCCTGCTGCAGCCGAGGCTTTGCTGGAGGGCTTTTTCCATTCTCACTGTAGGTGAAGGTCCTGATATGACTATTTTATTTCAAAGCTTTGCTAATATAACCCCTGAGTAGCATCAAACGTGGGCTGGAGTCACTTTCTCCAGTCCCTGTGAGTAAGCCCTTCATCAGGAGGGGAATTTGTCTCCCATGACCTGCAGACTCCTCCTCGCTTTGTTGTTGCCCTTCCGGCTACAAGCACAAGCGGGGCCATTGTGCAGTCGGGTCAATACTCAGCCAGGCAAAAAAGCCCCGAGTAGGTCTTGCTGTGACAAATCTCCTACTTAGACAGGGACTTTCACATGGAAGGGAAGCTGGGAAAAGCACGTCTGTTCCTGCCAAAAGGAGCTTGTTTGCAAGTAACCGGCCTCTGTTTTCTAATGCTGCTACCACAAATGGTCGGTGTGTTGAATTAGGGCTTCCTGCTGTCTTCTAACTCATGGGCTTCTCCTTGGCGTGACCCTAGGGAGGTCTTCCTGTACTTCTGACCTTGCTGTCTGCAGCCACAGGAGTCAGTCTAATGCGTTTGCCGTCATAACTTCCCTTGAGCCTGGGTAGCTGTGCGAGGAGGGCGTGTGTCTGCGTGTAAACCCCTGAGAAGGCCGGGAAGTGCTTGGTTAAGTAGCAGAACTTGAGAGAGTCACTTTAACCATCTCTGAGAAGCACTTCCCATTGCTTACAGCAGATGTGTGGGGCTTAAGACTGGTCCTTCAGCTACAGGTGAGTGCGCTTCTCTCCGTGGATCCCCAGATCCCTCTGCCACAACGGGTGCAGTCCCCTTGCCGTGTCCCACCGGGCTTCGTTTGCTTCAGCTCCTCGGAAGGTGTCACGTTGGGCATTAAGGGCCTGGGGTTACACTGCGTGCTGGCTCTAGGTAGGGTGTCTGGGGCGGAGGGGAGCAGAGCTGACCCGGGCAGAGGTGGCTTCTCTGATGGGACCAGGCCAGGTGAGCCGGGTCCGTAATTCCCAGGGTAGATGCATCGTTCTTCTTCCATTGGGATTCGGCATCTTGACTGTCAGGTCAGCATATGAGTCTATAACATCGCTCGAGGCCAGCTTTTGCATCCTGTTTTGTAATATTCCCTGACATTCCCCACATTCCTGGCAAGAAAACTTCTGTATTTTTAAAAAATATTCCTTTGTCTCTTCACAAAACTGTGACATCCTTTAAAACTACTTCTCGAGAAGTCTGTTGGCTTGCTCTCTGCAGTAGCTCCTGTTAGCTTCATGAAGAAAAGGAAGCCTTGAGCGTGGAGCCCAGCCCCACCACCATCTGCTTCCAATGGGGAAAGAGTGGGAGCGGGGAAGAGGGAGGCTTGTGGGGCTCAGGTCGATTCCACACACCTCGGCTCCATGTTACCTGCTTCCACCCTTGCTCACCATGTGTTCATGATGATGCTGTGCTCAGAGCCGTGCTTGTGGCACTTCTGCAGCCCATGTCAACTGGAGGGTTCTGGTTTTGGAGGAGAACTTTGTGGTCCTGGGGTTGGGATCCTGCCTCTAGCACTGCCCTCTGCCTTACCTACCACGGCGTAAGGAAGAAAGCTGAGGGGGGACTGGGATGCTTTGCAGTGCTGTATCCAGTGGGGACGAGAGACATGTTGTGTTTCACACCAGGTGTCAGAAACAGGGTGGGAATTAAATAATGAGCTGTTAAAGGCAGCAGTATGACCTAGTGGAGAGTTGGTCTTGAACCAATGCAGCTTGTTGTCAGCTGAACTGGGGTATATCTGGTAAAGCTGTCGGAACCACTGCAGCTGTACTTCAGAGTGACCAGGAAAAGACCGGTTTGAGAGGGAGAAGCACAAACCAAGAGCAAAACCCACAGGTCCCTGTGTCGTGTCTTCTCCCAGTGCTGGGGCCCCATTCCTGTGTTTCTGCAGGGCAGCAGCTCCCTGGGGAGCCCCCTGAAGGGGCTCTCCCAGCTCCCCCTTCCTCACTTATCGAGGGGCCGGGGCTGTGAGCCCCTTCTGCACGCCTGGGACGGAGCTGCTGGTGCAGGGACCCCCTCAGCCTCCTCTCCTGGGCAGCGTTTCAGTTTGCTCCAGGCACAGGGACAGGACCAGCTGTCTCCTCCAGCTCTCTGGAGCCAGCACAGGCTCTCTCCTCCCTTCTCTCCCACCTAAAAATGTTGGCTGACTGGAAACCCAGGAGGCAGCTGCTGCCCTTTTGCCGCAGCTGGAAATTACGGTCTGGTTTCCTTCTGTGGCGCCACAGGAGCGTTAACGACAGGAAGGTCCGGCCAGGGCCGTGATGGAAGAGGCTCTTCCTGAGGTGACCTGGAGCGCCGTCCCCGTGCCGAGGAGAGGCTGTGGCAGCGGGCAGGACGTGCCTGTGGCACCTGGGAGCCGGTCCGGAGCCGCCTGTCCCCTCAGAGAGCCCGCCGTGGTCATCACCCCCGGTCACAGCGTGTGTCTGCTGCGGCCTGTGCCCAGAAGGCCTTCCTCGCTGCGAAGCGGGGCTGTTACTCAGCGTTGGCTGGCTGTTGCCTGCTGCTGGCTCCTTTCTGGCGGTGCTTTCAGCCCCATGAGGATCAGGAGTGCTCGGTTCAGACATCTCATTAACCTGCTCCATCGAAACAGCTTCGTGGGATCCTTGAGCAGCGTTACTGCAGTACGTGTTGTGGGCTGGCCCGGCAGCAGCCCTGACACCTTCCCTGACAGCACACTGCAGGGTCGCGACGTCGCTGCCGCTGAGGCCCGGCGCTTCCTTGCATCGCTAGGACATGAGATCACGTTTGGAAGCGGCTTTGGGCTCCTCCCTTGGTGGAGGAAATTTTGCACATGGTCATTGGTAGCTTGGATGGCCACGGAGACGCCTCCACATCTGCAGGCGACTCCCTGGTGTCAGCAGGGCACCCTCGCTGCCACGCGTGCGGGCGTTTGTGTCCCGCTCCCTGCCAAGGGCTGCTCTCGGACGGAGCTGCCAGCCCGCTCCATCGGCTGTCCCCTCTGCAATTCGCACCGAGGGCTCCCCTGCCAGGTCCTGCTCCAACGAGGGGATCTCGCAGCTCGTTCTGTAAACGGATCGTGCCAAAAGCGCCGAATGAGGAGAGTGCAGTTACAGAGAATGTGCTTTTCATTATGGAGGCTAATCCCATGTCATCCAAAGCTTCTTATTCGGAGCGTGTTGTTCCCCTTAGCTGCAGCCTGCCTGACAGGGCTGCGCGAGTCCTGCCTGCCTGAAGGGAAGGAGTGCTCCTGTGGCAAAGCGAAGCACCGGTGGGTTGAGCACAAACCATGAATATACAGCAAATTCGGCAATCAAGTCCGTATGTCCCAGATAGCAGGTACTCCTATTCTTATCCCTGAACAACCGTTTCTTCAAAGCTTTTGGTCCTCTTTGATATCCTGAGGAACTGGGAAGTTTATGATGGCATCAGTCCCTGCCTTCCGTTCTGCCAGCTCTCCCAGGGGACGTGGTTCCCGTAGGAAAAGGCCGGGTCCACCCGCGCTCCGGCCTGGCTGGGAGCGGCTCGCAGCTCTCTGCGGTTTGCCAGCAGTTGGCCACCAGAAGCTGCCCAGCGCGACAGGAGCAGGCAGCGACCCACGGGCTTTGGGCGGCACCGCGCCTCCCCGCCGGCTTTGTGCGGTCCCACCGGCAAAAGGAGGCTCTGCAGGAAGCGACATGGGCACCCCACGGAGACCCGAAGTACCTCGATTTTCTAATTGCAACTGACCGCTGCAGCCCGCCTGGCTGGGGCGGGCGTCCAGTCCCCGCCGGCCACGGTGCTGGCTCCAGGCACCTCACGCCCGCTGCCTGCAGGGGACAGGAACGCCCCTGTGCTGCAGGGCGGCTGCTGTCCGTGAGTCACCGTGGGAGGGAAGTCAGTCTGTCCGGCCTGCGGCAGCCCTTCCAGAGAGCTCGAAATAGTTAAGCAGCGTACATGCATGCATATGCGCTATCGCTTTAGCTTTCTGTGCGCTCTCCCCCTCCTACTCCCACCCCTGCTATTTAAACAGTTCAGCCTTTTGCACAGGCGTAGATATCCTGTTTGTTGCTGAAGAGAAATTAGACGGCTTTCTGTACATGCCGGGTCGGTAAGGGCAGGATTTTGAAGCTTGGTACGCTAGGCCCGCATGGAAAAAGTCGGAGCTCTCCAGCTGCCTGCCGCCGGGAAGGACTTTGGCCAGGAGCCCTCTCGCTGCCAGTGGATGGTGCCCAGCGTGGCTGCAGCGGGGCCAGGAGGGCAGTGGTCATGCTGATACTCCTTTCTGCATTTAAGTCACAGTCTCCAATGAACAAAGCCAGGATTAACAGCTTCTGCCATGGTGAGTCTGCTCGTGCCCCAGCTCTGTATTTTCATCCCGTAGAAGCTTTCAGCCAACAAACACGCTTTAAAGGGGGAGATGGAAAAGTCTGTGGGATGACCTTTTTCCTTGTCCGAGATTTCTTGAAAACAGCGTTTCCTTTGCAGTTAGTTTGCTTTGGCTTTTACACTGCAGGGTGAGGGAAGGGTTAGGAGGTGCAATTAGTTTTGTTCTTAAGCTTTCTGTTTTGAAAAACAGAACAGATCTTCCTTTGCCTTTTTTCTTTTCTTATTTTTTTTTTTCCTTGAATTGATCTGTGGCTTCTGTGCTGGGCGAGGGGCTGCAGCCACTGCCACTGTTGGTTGCCCAGATGCGAGCCCCAAGCCCCTGGTAAGATGAAGGCACTAATATTTAGGGTGAGGTTGTGCTCGATAGGAAGGAGAGGGGAAATGGATGCGACAAAGTGCAGACTGGTTTCAGTTACGTGGTGTGTGGCTTTCATTTCAACCCTTCCGCTCCCTGCTTAAGATGCTGCAGACATAGTAGATCTGTAGCCTCTTTAATATTTAGGCTTATTTCTCCCCGAGTCAGCCAAGCTGGTGAAAGCACTGTGACTCCGCGGCATGCCAGCTCTTAGGAACCTTTGATTGCTTCCTGAGGCCGTGCCAAAATGCCCTTCTGTGCGCGCTGCCCCCAGCCTCGGCCAGGCAGCGAGAGCGCCCGGGCTTGAGAGCCTGCTTTGGCCGGGAGCCCCGGGGCACGCGGACGTGCCAGCCCTGCCACGGGGACGTTTGGTGGCCCACCGCCGGCTGCTCGTTGAAAGGCGGTTTTCAGATAGAGGAAAGGAGGACAGGAAGGAGGGGGGAGGAGAGGGAAAGAGCCTCGCCGCGGTGAAGGGCGAGCTGCGGGGAGGGGACGGATGCGTGCTCACAGCAAATGGAAATTCCTGCCCGGGAATTGCGCGCAGCTGTGCCGGTGACCAATGCACCAGCAATGCCAGTGGGGTCTCAGCGGAGCGCCTGTGTGCTTTGGACAGCAAGAGGGGTCTGTAACTTGTAGTTAATCCCTTGATGCTCCAGGTGGGAGAGATCCTGTGGGCAGAGCAAAAGTCCTGCCCCAGCTCCTGCAGCCTGCATTTGCATGAGAAACATTATTTGGCTGCGTTTTGAAGCTGTGTTCTTACGTTTTGTTTTTACGCCTTGATTTGTGGTTTTCTCCGGAAGAGCTATGGGAGGCCTGAGAGCTGCGCGCCAGCAGGCGTGCGGAGGGGGAGCGGGGCGCAGCGACGCGGGCTTCGCACAAAGCGAGGCTGTGGAGCGGGGAAAACGCTCCGTGTTTTGTAGATGAAATCCTCAGTGTGCTGGGGGCAGGCTAAGGGGTGGTATGGCCGTCACCTATCTGCCCGTGCTGGGTGGCGTGCTGTTAAAAGCCTGGAGTCGTCAGTGTGGTGGGATTGTGCCCAGGTTACCGAGGAGCATGCACAGCACCCGTGCAGAATCGCTGGGCACCTCCGCGGGCACAGCTCCCCGTGGAGCAGATGCAGTACGAGGATGCGGGGGCCGGTGGACAGACAGGGGTTGGCCAAAGCGAGTGGCAGGCCGTGACAGGCGGGGGGATGGCCTCGGGGTCCTGTTTCAGGATCAGAAATTTGGGGAGTAGTCGGGCAGAAAAGGTAGGCAGGTTACTGTGCACAGCTGGGGAAATACTTGGTTTTGGCTTATCGTTGCTTGGTGGTGTTGGAAAAGAGAAGAGCCCTCAAGTAAGCCCCTGTGCCTCTGCTGAGAACCCGGTGCCTGTTTCCTCCTGCACGGAGGTGATCCTGTGCCGCGGCTGGGGCAGCGCCTGCCCAACCCTGGCTCTGGGCTCTCGGTCCCCAGGTTCTGCTTCTGGGCAGCACCGAAGGGCAGCAGGGAGCCCACGCGGAGGTGCTTCTCCGTGGGGCTCCTCTGGTAATGAGACAGGGGTTTCCTCTAATGGAATGCACAGAAATAGGGGGAATTCCTTCATGTCTTAAGCAAATCAATGCTTTGTAATACCTGGGCTTAGAAGCGGAGGGAGCTGAGGAGAGCTCCCAGGAGAGGTTTCCGCAGGTTGCGCTGCCTGGGGTTACAAACCTGCATCAGCTGCAGGTGCTGCAGTACCGAGGTGAGAGCTCTCTGCAAAGATGAGAGCTGCTACCGGTTCCTGGCTTCAGAGCACAACGCCTGCCGTTGTCCTGTGCCCTGACCGCCTGCCTTCAGTGGTAGCTCGTGCCGGGTCTCTGATGCCGTGCCAGCGCTGTGGCGAGGGCAGCGCCGTGGCGCAGCTCCCTGGGCGCAGCCTGACGGCGTGCCAGAGGTGGCATCTCGCTGGCGGGGCTGGCTCTGAAACACTTCCAAGCAGTGGAAAAAATGGAATCTTATTTTTGTCAAGGTAAAGACACGCATCACGGGGTTCCTCCTCGGCGGGTGCCGTGCCCCAGCGCCATCGGGGGGGGTCTCTGGCAGAGCCCTGCCGCGGGGACGGCGTCCGCTAGTCCAAACAAAGCGCGCGTGAGGTCCGCGGGATGACCAACAGGAAAACAACAGTGCAGTTTTAGAAAGGGTGGGATACAGGATGGGCAAGGAGGATTAGTTTTGCTGAACGTCCGAGTAGCTGTTTTCATCTTACTTCTCTTCTGGGTTCCCGATATCAGGAATTAGAGCGCCCAGCCACCACGGCCACCTGATGCGTAGACACACGCATGTGTAGGAGAACATATGTTCAATAAATCAGTGGTTGGGTTGTCAGGGGCCTGAATTAGGAGGAGGCATGAGTCTGCTCTCTTGGCACGGTGCACAGGCCGCAGAAAATGCTTGTGTGCTTATGTGCGTTTTGGAGCAGAAGCCCCCGCAGCTGACAGAGCCGTACACCGTCGGGAGGGCGGTTTGAGCCTCGCCGGGCCCCTCGGGAGCGCAGTAATTGCGTTTGCACACCTGCAGGCTGCTGTTTGTCCCCGTGGTTGGTTTGGGCAGGATGGTTTGCGTGTGTGTGTGAAGGAGGGAAACGTGGAGAGCTGCAGCAGGGCTGCTGCAGAGCTGCTGCTTTTTTATTCTACCCAGCTGGGAGCCGTGTTTGTCCTTCAGCTCTATTTTGAGTCGGGCAGGAGTGGCTCGGTGTTCTTAGCTTGTCAAAGGGTGGCGAGCTGCAAGCACATAGCTCCTGCTGGTGCGGTGCAGTCACCGCTGCAGGCATCACTTGCAGTCCTGCTGGACACTTCAGCCACACCAGCACCTTCTTTTTAACTCTTTCTCTGTCCCCTGTACATATGTGTGCATTTGTAGATACCGGCAGATACCGGCAGCAAATCAGGGCAAAAGTCGTCTGTAAACCCAGGAAGGGAATAACAGGACCAGTGCCAAGGAGCAGACACTACCTGCTCAGCCCTGAGCCCAGACCAGGTCGGATGCAATCCGTCGGCCGTGCTGCCGCTGCCGCATCTTCTCAGGGCAGAGCACGGGGTGGGCTGGAGCCGGGGGCCCGCTCTGCCCATTCCTTCTCCAGCCGTGGAGGGGGGTCCTGCTGGCTGTCCCCCTGCAGCGGGGGCTCCGACTGCCCGGGGTGAGGGCTCCTGCCCTGCCCGTGCACTGCGGGGCTCAGAGCAGCTGGAGGAGCACAGGTGGGGAGCGAGGAGGACGGATGAGGGTCTTGGCCCTTCCTGGCCCTTTGTTCCCTTTCCTGTGGGTGCCCCTTGTCCCCACCAGACACCTGCTCTGCAGCGGCAGCACGCAGCCTCTGCACATCTAACCCTGACCGCCCCAGCGCTCGCAGGGCTGCCGGGTGCAGCCTGCAGCCGAGGGCCACGAGGAGGAATCCTGGGGTGGCCAGAGGTGCGAGAAGCCACCGAGGAGTGGAAATGCTTGTGGGGAGTGCGTGGCTATAATTACACCTAGGGGAGGAAGTGACCGCGTTTGCTTCCAGCCCCCGTACCGAGCGCCTCACCTCGCTCGCGCACAGAGCGGCCTTTGTGCAGCTCGCCGCCGGGCTCAGCCTCAAACCGAGCGAGAAGCAGCCGCCGGCTCCCAGCCCCGGCCCCTGCCCACGGCGAGGAGCCGGGGGTGGCTGGGAGCTGTGGTGGTGCTGGGCGGGCCGGTGACGGGCTCTGGAGCCAGCCGGGGCTGGCGATGCCACCACACTGTCACCTCCCTGCTGCAGCTCGGCCGCACGGTGCCAGCGTGCTCCTCAGAGCCTGGTGGAGGCATCTGAACAATTCCTCGCTGGTGACAGAGCAAGCAGCAGTTCCCAAAACTGGTGAGACCTCTTCGCAGTGCTAAGGTTAATTATGGAAACCCACTGCCTCTGGGACGGCGTCCAGCCGAGCTTCTCATTCCTGTCTCCGTGCCCTCTCCGTGCTCGCAGCTTTGAAATCCCTGCGGTTCGCTGGGTCGCGCTGGGAGCTAGCGGGGCAGGCAGCAGACCATTTCTACGTCTCAGCTCAGCGTGCCAGCCCGCGCGTGGACGGGGGCTGCCCGCGGCCCAGAGCCCTCTCCCGGCTCCAGGCACCCGGCTGGCGTGGGCAGAGCCCGCTGTGCGAGACGTGGCACATGGCGCTGGGCAGGCGTGGGTGGCAGCGTGGGGATTGCTCCTGGCGCGAGGGCTCGGGCGCCAGCAGCTGCAGCCCTTGTCCCTCCCCTGCTGTGAAGCCTCTGGGGAAGGGCATGGGGGGATCCCCGTTGTTTTGTTTCCCTTGTGCTGTTTTGGGGTGAGCAGGGTGTGCAGACCGGGGGCTGTGACCTCAGCTGGGCCCACTGGGGGGTGTATGCGGGCATTCGGGACCGAGGGGTCCGGACCTGGCCCTCTGGTGTGTTTGAGTGATGCCAAACCCGGCACCGGCTGCTCTGAGCACAGAGCTGGGCACTGCAGGCAGAACGGAATCCTCTGCCTTCAGTGACACCGACACTGCTGCTGCAGGACCTTTGGCAGGCGCAGGCAGCGGGTTTCCCGTGTGAGGTGGGTGTTTCAGATCCTCGCTTGCTTAAGTGGCCACGGCACCGACCCCTGGTTTAGGAAGCGTGTTGGGATTTTCTGTTATTTCTGTAAAAATAGGCAAGGACTTGTGCTTACAAGCCAGGAAGAGAAGCTGAGCTTCTGCATATCCAGTGTTGTAGGCAACAGTTTATTTTGAAGTGTGATGGAAAGAAAACACGCACGCACACAGCGAGGTTCCCGCGCTGGCGCACGGCAGCCAGAGGCTGCTCCCGCTCGCATCTGCCGGCGTCCGATTTCCTGGCTTTCCATGATGTAATGCAGGGGCGATGCGATGGTGTGGTTTTCTTTTCGCTCACTAATTGGGTGTGTGGGGCTTTTTACGGGGAATTTGGAAACTTGCTCGGAGAGGCTCGGTCCTGGGGTGTTGCTTCTCCATTTTTTGTCATTTATTTTAAAGCGAAAGTGCCGAGCCGGGGTTCTGGGAAGTGCTTTTCCTATCAGTGATTGCGTTTGCTTCCAGTGATTCAGCTTGCTCGTTTTAGACCTGTCTGTCCTTGTACTGCATCTCCTGGGCTTCTGCCCACCCACGGCCGCTCCCGGAGCTGGCAGGGGTGGCGTGGGGAACCTGTGCCCCAGCGGACTCGAGGGAGGAGTGCCAGCTCCTGCCCCCCTCCTGCCCCCGCACCGTCCTGCACCTGTGTGAGATGCCGTGGGGCAGGGACTGTGCTGGGGAGTGGATGCGAGAGGAAAGTTTGTCCTTTTCTTCCACTTTCACTAGCAAAATGAGAGCCTCCATCCTCATTTTTGCTTTCGGATCCCCACTGCAGGGTGCTGGGACATGCACTCAGTGCCAGTTGCCATCTCCTTCCCAAATCCCGTTGTCCCCCTGCCCCGTCCCAGCAGTGGGCGCAGCCCCTGTGCTGCTGGAGCCTGGCTCCTGGGGACCTGCGTGGGGCAGCCGCCTGGCCCTGTTGTCGGGGTTGGGGGGTGCCCGTGGTGCCTCTCCCTTGGGCCGTGCCACCCGGCAGCTGCTGGAAAAGGGCAGGAGCTTTGCCGGGGGGACTCTCTGGTGGCTCGTGGGGGCTGCGCATTAACAGGAGCTTTTTGCAGCAGGAGTGTTGGTGCTGCTTTTCCCTCGTGGGGATGTCCGGCTGCTTGCCGAGAGCTCATCTCACCCGGAGAGCGCTCTCTGATGTGGGAGCTGTAACTGGGTTGCTCACCTACCTGCCAGCCGCATTCAGAGGGCGCCAGCAGCTGGGTGTGTGTCTGTACTCCTCTCACATCTGGGTGAGCTGCCCGGCGGGACGGAGTGCTGCTGGTGCTGACAGCTGCAGTAACGCAAACACATGGAGCGGGAAGGGTTGCATAAGGCCTCTTAGGAAACCCATCTAAAAATAACAGGAACTGGCTTGCCCTTCTTCCCCTCCCCGGTGTCTGGGACAGGATGGCACTGCTCTGGGCTTTGCGTACCCCACCTTTATCTGCGGTGCGCTTTCGGTGCAAGAGCCGCGGGGTGGTGACGGTCACGGCACCGTGCCCCGATGGCACCGCCGGCACGGCTCGTGGTGGGTGACCCCGTCACAGCATCCGGCCACGGCCCTGCTGCCGCTGAGTCCCCCGCAGGCCATTCACAAGCTGCCCGTGTCATTCGCATGAGTGTTTTTCTGCCCATTCTTATCGAGACTCGGAAAGATCCTTTCCTGTGCTTCCTTGGGAAAGTACTTCTGTGGAAAGGGCGGTGGGAGGAGGAAGCGGGCGGCCGGCTCCGTCCGGGACGGGGACACTTGGAAACCTTTTCTGTGCCAGCGTGGGGAGGCTCCTGCGTGCGCTGGGGCAGGGCGGGTGCCTGGGCTCCGTGCAGGGCTTTGAGCACGGTGCCGGCAGCGGGTGAAGCAGGGTGCCCGGCTCCGGAGAGGGGCGAGGACAGGTAGCGTCTCGCTCTGCCTCCCTGCATCCACGGGGCGATGTGTGGGGGCTCTGGTGGGTGCAGGCTGCCTGTGGCTGTGCTGCTGTCCTGTGGCTCCCGCACGTCCCTGCGCAGACCCGTCGGGCACCTCAGGCATGCTCTTCTACCAGCTCGGTCCCACTGCCGTAAGGGGTAAGTGGGGCACCAGGGCACGCCGGGAGGGTGCACGGCTCTGCTCCTGGCTGCCCTTCCCTTCCCTCTGCTGTCCCTTTCAGGGGTGGAAGTGCCAGCCCCATCCCTTCCTGCGGGTGGGGGGGATTCGGACTCTCTGGGGTTGGGAGGATTGCGCTCCTCGTCCTGGCTGGGGGCTGCTGAACCTCTGGCCGTGGTGGCCCCATGGCCAACGGCCCAGCCCTGAGCAAAGGAGGGTTAGGGGCAGGGGCAGGGTGCTGGTGGGTCCGGGCGAGGCTGTGTAGCTGTGAGCGTGGGGTGGCAGCGTGAGGAGCTCGGTGTCACCCACCTCATGTGTCCCCGCCAGGCCCCGTGGTGTGAGGGCTGTGAGCGCTGGGCTCGCCGTGCCGCGGTGTGGGGGCTGCACAGGGGTCGTGGCTCTGAGCCCTGCCCTTCCCACGAGGCTCAGGACACAGCTAGGGGCAGCTGCGCAGTTTGGACCCGCGTTGAGATGCTCGCTCCAAACCTCCTCCCCAAAACGTCCCAAGTATTTGGGTCAAGGGTTTTGGCTTGCTCCTGTCCTTAGCTGAACTGCTCGGCTTGCCCTTTTTGTGCGCGCGGCTTTGTGATGGGAAACGGGAGCGGGGCTCTCACCTGAGGCAGTCGGGGCGTGATGGAGCTGGGGAGTTTCAGCACCATAACTCTCGGTGGATCAGCCCTGATCCCAGCCTGTCCTGGGTTTAGCTTCTGGGAGGGATGGGCAGGGATCTGAAGCTGCAGTCACATTTGAGGTCCAACGCCTGTCACCGTCAGAACTGTCTCTGTAGAGCAGACAGATGGACTGCTGGCACCGGACAGCAGCTTTCTCCGGCTGTTTTGCCTGCGGGCTGTTCTCCCTCAGGTCCTGTAAATCTGAGGAATTTCCCAGAACATCGAGCTGGCAGCTGGGTGGGCTCGCCCCGGGAATCGCTGAACAGGACTGGGCCGGGCAGGGGCAGCCGGCTCCTTGCGTCCCCCGGCCGGCCGCAGCTGCGGCTGGGCCCAGCAGTGCTGAGATCCCCCTCAGCTGGGGAGAGGCCAGCGCTCCCAGCGGGGCGCCCTGCGGGCCAGGAGCAAAGCTTGGAAGACAAGAAGGGGGTGGTCGGGGGGGGGGGAGTGGGGGGGAAAACGAAAGGTTCCTTTGGCAGGCTTTTCGGGAGGATGTTTGCAAAAGACCCACAAAGTGAACAGCCCCAAGCGTGGATGGGCTCTGAATTAATTGCTGAAATAAAGACGTTCCTCTCTTGCCCGACAGTACTTTGTTTGGTTTGGTGGGTTTAGGAACAAAACGTTTCAAGGAGCAGCGGTAGGATGTCGATAGGACAAAGAGTAAGACCAGGTAGATTTCGATTAGATATGAGGAAGAAATTCTTTACTCTGAGGGCGCTGAGGCCCTGCCCGGGCTGCCCAGAGGGGCTGTGGGTGCCCCATCCCTGGCGGTGCTGGGTGGGATTTGGGCAGCCCGGGCTGGGGGCAGGGGGCCCTGCCCATGGCAGGGGGTGGGATTGTGTGGTCTTCAGGGTCCCTTCCAGCCCCAACCGTCCTGTGATTCTGTGATCCCGTTAGCAGGAGGTTACAGCTGTCTCGTGTGCCTGTCACTCCTGCGCCACGTCCTCTTTGTCCCGTGCTGGCAGGGCATCCAGAGCTGAGCAGTTTGTGCTGTGTGAGCCTGCCCCGTGCCCAGCGTGGTGCCACCCCAGGCCCACGTGCTGCTTCCCCGCCTTGCTGTTTCGCAGTCGGTCATTTCTTCGGGTTTGTGCACATGAAAGGCAGGCGCAGGTGATGCCGGTGTGCTCCCGGTGCGGAGAGCTGCCTCTCGGTGCAGCATCCCTTCTGCCGGTGCCATGCTCACCCGTCTCTTTGCTTTGTTTCAGAAATCGAAGCCAAGAAAGCTTGCGACTGGCTGCGAGCGGCAGGATTCCCGCAGTATGCCCAGCTTTATGAAGGTGAGAGCTGCTTCCTCTGCTCCTGGTTTGGGGAAGGGCCAGCTATGTTTGCAGTAAGGTTCTGGAGGCTGGATGTGCTGCGACCCATGGTGAGGGGCAGCACCTCCACCGCCCTGCTGCCCCCCGGGGCTCAGATCTCACCCGGGCAGGCTGGGAGCAGGCGGTGGCACGGAGCTTGGGGATGAGGGGGTGTGGGATGGGGGCAGCACTCCTGAGCAGGGCACCCGCAGCCCCTCGCTCCTCTGCCGCTGCAGAGGGAGGGGGTGAGCAGCCCAGCAGCCCTGCTCCTCGCTGCGGAGCCCTGCAGCAGGCAAGGGGAGCCGGTGGGTGTCCAGCACCTGCAGCACGGCACAGCCAGCACAGCTCCCAACAGCCGCGTCTGGGCTCCTGGCCTGGGGGTGCCTTCTGGCCCCCCAGCACGCCCTGCGTGTCACAGCTCTCCATCGCTCGCAGCGGGATGAGCAGAAAGTCCCTAGCCTGTACGTGGTCCTCTTTGTGTATGGACTAAGTACCAAGGGTGGCTGCAGGGAGAGCTCACAGAGCGCTGGGAGAGAGCAGGACGGTGGGGATTGCTTACTGATTACATGGCTCTATGTTAAAACGTTAAGCTTTCAGACTGGGTTGTGGCGTGGAGAACCAGCCATGCTGTTAACTTCCCTGCATTCCTGAACTTTTCCCCTTCAGGCAGGGCTGCGAGGAAGTTCCCAGGGCACCTGGTCAGGGCAGGGCAGGCACTGGGTTGCCGACCGTGTCTGAGCAGCTTAGGGATGCTCGCAGGGGGCGGGCAGACGGTGTAGCTAATGCGGGGAAGGGACCTTTCCTTCCTCCCTTGCTCCTGACAAATCCCTGGGGCTGCTGCCCTGCCCCACCATCCCCTGGCAGTGAGGTCTGCCCTCCCTGCACACCATGCCCGCAGCAGGCTGGCTTCCTACAGCTCCCAGCAGGACGGTGCTTGGAGGGGCCGGGTCCCACCTCCGCCCCCACGCACGCATGCAGGCACTTTGCAATTAACTCTTCTGGAGCTCGTCTGATCAGCTGTGTTTGCTCCGAACACCGGGTGGGCATGCGGGTCCCTGCTGGGACGTGGCCGAAGCACCGAAGCAGCGCTTGCAGCCCGGCCCCCCGGCAGAACAATAGGTGGAAGCCCGGCCGGCGGGGGGAGCGCCGCCAGCCATTGTTCACCCGCTTCCAGCACCCCCACCCCTTCCAGCAGAGCCACGCTCCGGCCTCCTGGGTGATGGCTTTCCCAGCTGCCCGCTCAGGCCTGGGTTCTATTTCGGGGCAGCTCCCCGCAGAGCCACGTGCAGGGGCTGCCCAGGTCCTGCAGGTGAGCCCCAGCCCCGGAGCCAGCCCCGAGCAGCGCTGGGGGGCCAGGACGGCTGCTGCAGCTGTGAATAAAACAGCCTCGCTCCAGCCTCCCTGAGCAAAACTTTCCACATCCTATCACCGTGTCATTCTGTTCTTCTCCCCAGCTGGCAGGGCTCAGCATCCCTTGGTAATTACGCTCAGTAGCTTCATTAACAACCAGACGTAGACTCGTGGTTAATTGTCCAGGCCCAGCGCAGCTGGTCCCAGCAGAGCTTTCTGGGTCTGTGCGGAGAGGAGCAGGGAACTGCATGGAGGCCCTTGGGCACCTCGCCACCCTCCTTAGCTTACCCAAAAGTGCACTGCCCAGGGGCTCTGAGCACGTAGAGCCTTTCCTTGGTCCTCTAGCTGCTGCCCTGGGGCCTGCAAGAGTGACTGCCCTGGGAGCCCCAGCTGTGGCCTTTGAGGGACTGAAGGAGATGCTGGAACTTCTGCGGCACCCTGCTGGTGCGGCTTTCTCGATGCTGGGGGACCTCTGAGCAGCCCTCGGCTGTCCCCAGGGGCTTTCCTGACCCTGGTGGATTAGCACAAAGGGAGTCGGAGGGAGCAAGGGGTCAGTATACATGCCATGTGTTGTTTTATGGGTGCCAAGATCTCCCTCGAGTGGTGTTTGGAATGTGGCTGCTCTCCAAAAGCCACCATGGGCTGAGGCCACAGGTCTTTTCCACACCAGCAGCAACATCTCCACCGCTTTGTGGACCTGGATGTGGGGTCCAGACTTTGAGCCTGCTGCTGCTGGGTGCAGCATGGGGCCTTGGGCAGCAAATTATTGAGGTCGTGTCTTTGGGGAGGCGAGGTGGGGTCCTGGTGTGGCTGGTGGGGTGCTGGCGGCTGCTCTCCGAGAGCCAGTGCCAGAAGCGGGCGGTCCCCGTGGAGCTGCCGGGGCTCCTGGCCTCACTGATCCTCCTCTCGCCTTCCTCCCCAGACTCGCTGTTTCCACTTGACATCGGCGCTGTGAAGAAAGACCACAGTTTCCTGGACCAGGACTCCCTCAGATCCCTCTGCAGGTAAAGCCCCGTCCCAGCCGGCTCACGCTGCAGAGAGCCGGGTGCTGTGCCGTGCACCCAGCCCTGCGGCGCTGCCTGCCTGTCCCTGCGGCAGTGGCTGCGGGCGCGTTGTGCTGCCACGTGGCTGTCGTGTCGGACGGACTGGTGCTAGGGGAACTACCGTGCTTTGTGTTCTGAGCATGCAGAGCGGCTGGAGAACCGCCGTTAGCCAGGAGTTCTCCTCTCTGTTTCACTTTTGGGCCGTGTTGTGATTTCGTGTGCGGGTAACTCCAGGCTGCGGAGCTCTGCTGAACACTGATCAGTGAGGGGTGAGCTGTAAATCCGAGCCGTGGTGCAAAGGGACCCGGGTCTGCTGCACCAGCTGCCTGTGCTCCTCTCCCCGCTGGCTGCTCTGGGCGATGCCTCACGTACGTGGTCATCAGGAGAGAGCCAGGCTTCCCCAGGGTACACTGCACGTGGCTTTGCTTTGCAAGGATGCTTAATGAGGTCTCTGAGAATGAGGTGGAGGCTGGACACCACACCTGTGGGTCACAGCGAAGGGATCTTGCTTGACTGTTGGTGTGAGCCAGACTCGGGTCAAAGTGCCCGTGGGTGAGGTGGTGGCTGGGGACAGGTTTGCACTTGGTCATGCGGGCGCTCAGCAGCGCTGCCTCGGGAGCTGTCTGGTTTGCACTGCTGGCTTTCTTCGTGCTGGCTGACCCGCTCTCCTTCCTGGAATAAACACGCTGTTGGTTGCTCCGAGGGAGGATTGCCCTGCTGGCGGGGCTGTGCGGTGTGAGTTACCCAGAGCCAGGCAACCGGAGCCACGCCGAGCGTTTTGCAGCAGGACGCGCAGCAGCAGGGCTGAAAATAGCTCCGGGAGATGCCACCGTGAGTTTTTCTGGCAGGGGAGCAGTGCGGTATTTCAGAGATGAGCTCTAAATGCTGCCGCCGTGACCCAGAGCAAGCAGCCGGCAGGAGGGACCCCCGTCCATCTGTCTGTCCGGATGGGCTGAGTGTCGGGCTGCCCAGGGGTGGCTCAGCCCCGCGTCTGCTTTTGGGCCACGTCCCCATGGCCGTGCCCCCGTGCTGAGGAACCCAGCGGTGCTTGGCAGTTCTGCTGCCTCTTGCTTCCCTCCCACACGCGCTGTGGGGAGCGGAGAGGCCGAGGGGCAGGACGGGGCTGCTGGCTGCCTGCTGTCCCTGCACGGGCTGCTCCGCTCGGCACGGGGACCCTGGCTGCGCTTGGCTTCTCCTGGCTGTGCTCAGCGTGGGGTGGGCTGGGGGGGCTGCGAGGTGCTGGGGGGAGCCCCTGTCCCTGGCTGAGCTTTCACATCTTTTTGTCTTCGCCTGGCTGGCTGGAGGCGTTCTGGAGGTCGTTGTGCTCCGTTAGCCTGCAGCAGGTCATCCCCATCCCGCAGCGCCTGGCAGCCTGCACAGAGCCGGCGCCGCTGGGACGGAGCCGCTGGGGAGGCCTGAGGCCAGGGGGCCTGCAGCGGTACCTCGCTGAGAGCCAAGGAGGGCACTGAAAAGTGCAGCTCATCCAGGGAAAGTTCTGCGTGCCTTCTCCTCCCCACAAACACCCATCTGCTGCCACCAGGCTCCCGCTGCCGCGCTTCCCCAGCCCGGTCCCCTCGCTGCTGCCCGGGCAGAGGGCAGAGGAGGGGCAGCGGGGCCAGCCCAGTCCCAGTCCTGGCTCCTGCCCTTGTGGATAAGGGAAATGTCGCCTCCGAGGCTGTGGGATTATGTACGTGGTGAACCTTCTCCACGTCAGGCACACCCAGGTCGCCTTCACCCCGAGCTGAGCACAGGCTGGATTCTGAGCACAAACCATCGCGGGCTGCTTTGCGGTCATTGCTTTGCCGGGTTACTTTCTTCCCCCACACGATCGCTCACTGCAGCCTCTCTCCGAGCGCTGTCCTGGAGCCAGGCAGACGCGATGAGCAGCCGTGTGAGGACGCTGCTGCCAGCTCCTGTGTGTGCTGTGGGGCCATGCTCTGGTTCGGGAGTTTTCAGCAGGATCATGAAAGGGACATGAGCCACATTTTTGGTAAAATGTGCCTAAGACGTATATTTTGTAATCAGCTGTGCAGCAGTAGTGTCTGCGTGCTGGAACTGAAGTTCTGTTGAGCTTGCAGTGCCGTTTGCAGTGCCATTGGAGCTGCAGGGGTCCCGCCATCCCCTGCAGCCACCAGTGGGGCAGCTCACAGCCCAGGACAAGCCCCTGGAGAGCTGAGGAAGCCGGGGCGCACAGCGATGGCATGGGACGGCCGCCGAGGGGCCCTGGCAGCGCCCAGGGGTGCTGTGAGCGGAGGGAGCCGAGCGTCATTTGATGCCGGGGCTGCTGCCGTGGGAGAGCGCACACGGGGCTGGAGTGGCTGCGGGTGCTGGGGCACGGCCGGGCCGTCCCGGTGCCTGTGCACGGGCGGCGGGTGCCGCTCTGATGTCTGCGCTTGCAAAATCCCTGCTGGCCTGCGACCAAGTGCTTGTGCCACCAGCGTGCTGGAGAGGTTTAAACCCCTCGGCTGCCGTGCCAAGGGCTCATGTGACTCGGTTCTTGTGCCGGGGTGAAGGAGGTGCAGAGTGCCCCCGTGCTCTGCTGCAGGAGGAGGGTGCAGCTTCGGGAGCCCGCCTGGGGACCCCGCGCTCTGCTGGGCGCGGGCTTGGAGCTGCTCCAGGCTCCGTCCGTCCGATCCCTGGAGCCGCAGCTGCGGGGTGACAGGTGACCAGGCACAACAGGAGCTGAAAGGCAAAAAATAGAAAAAAAATAGGACAAGAAGGAAAGCACTGCAGGCAGAGCAGGAAGCCGCAGCCGGGTAAAGCTCTCTTGTTTCCTTGCAGGAGGCTGATGACCCTGAACACATGTGCCTCCATGAAGCTGGAAGTCCACTTTCAGCGTAAACAGGTGAGTCCTGGGCTCGAGGGGAACGTGCGCAGCTGGCGGGGCAGCGAGCCTGCTTTCCTTAATAACACCGGAGCGTGCCAGGACTGCCTCTGGGCTGGTGCTGAGCAGTGCTCAGTGCTCCCTGCCCTGCAGGGGGATGCCAGACTGGGGCCCTGGGTGTGTGCCACGCTGTGCCGTGCCATGCCGTGCCATGCCATGCCATGCCATACCGTTCCGCACTGGCAGCACCAGCCTTGGGGGCTGTGCTGAGCTGGGGCTGGATGAGACCCCTCTGCAGCACATCTCCTTTCCTCACTCCTCCTCCACCTTCATTATGTCGGCGGGCCCGTGCCCAGGGCCCCAGCAGAATGGCAGGAAGGCCGCAGCGCGGGGCATTGTTCCCGCGTCCGGGTCCCCTTCTCCGCAGCACAAAGAAGCGGAGGGGGAAGGGGCCGGGGCGCACGGGGCCGGGGCTGGTTGCAGCTGCTGCAGCAGCAGCGAGGCAGCAGGGCTTGGTGTGGGGGCGCTGGGGGTGCTGGGTGGGCCGAGCCCCCCAGCTCCCAGGGCTGGTCGGGGTGCTCGCCCACTTGCCAAGTCACCACTGGCGGTCGAGAGCCTGGCACTGCCCTGTGGCCAGCGGGCAATGAACTCGAACCCCAAGCTGTTGATTTCAGCAGCATTTTGTTACCCCTCATTTCTTTCTGGAAGGCCTTGAGGCTTCTAGCTCCAGCCAGAGCCTTTCTGCACAGGTAACACTTCTCGGTCACCACTCGGCTCAAGCTTTCCTTCATTCGTTTCCATCACCATTCTCAGGAAACCGTGGCTGTGGAGGGGGAAGCGCTCTTGTGGTTTGATTTTGGTCCCCGTGTTTTCCCCTTCTTTCTCCCTGCCCTCCAGCCTGGCTCAGCTCCTGCAGTTGTTCTCCTGCCCTCGCAGGCCTTACCTCCTATGTCCAGAGACACCAGCTAAAGGGACGTGACATTTAGGCAGGCTGAAGCATGCCGCCTGGCATTTTGGATAACCCCTCACAATCGTGCTGCCTTCCTGAAGAAGCAAACTGTTCCACAGAGATTCCTCAGTCGGAAGCTGACGGTTTCTATTCTGGCCTGCAGATGCGTCGGCATGTTAATAACAAAGCCTTTTATGTTTCCCCTGATGAACAGTACATTTCAAACGTGTGCTGGTTTGGTGCTCGGTGCCTGGAAGCCACCACGGGGGTGCAGCCCTGCTTGTTCCCCCTGCCCACGCTGGGCAGGGTGCCTGGGTCCCCATGTGCGCAGCCCTGCGGGGTGGGTGCGGGCAGCTGCCCAGCCTCGCGTGCCTTTCTCTGTGCACAAAGCATTGTCTCAGGAGGGACCTGGCTGCCTGCTGAGCTCTGTCCCCTCCTTGCTTGCTCCTGCAGTAGCTGTAAAAGCTGAGGGTCAGCCTTTGACCGTAGAAGGGATCTGGGGGCTCCCCTTGGTGCTGGGGGCTGCAGGCCTGAGCCCCAGCTGGGACACTTCTCTTGTGACCAGCCGTGTGAGAGGTGACCGCGTCCCCTCCTCGCTGCGCCGTCCCTCTGACATGACAGCAGGTTTTGGGCTGGGCTGGCTCACGCGGCCTGAGTGTTTCTGCTGGGAACGTGGGCACCGTGCCACCCGTCGGGGTACACAGCGGTGTGTCACGCTGGTATAAATACAGAGCTAGTGCCCGGGAGCTGCTCAGGGTAGCACAGAAATAGCTCCTTCCCCTCGCCACGTAGCTCTTGAGCCTGGGCACGGCGATTCCTCGTTCTGCGTGAGCGCCGTGGTGGAGGGGGATGGAGCGGGTTGGCTGCGGGCGTAACGGTGCTGAGGGACCCCGCGGCCTGATCTTCCCCTCTTCTCCACCGCCTGCAGAATGAAGACTCCGAGGAAGAGGACCTGTGTGCCATCAGCAACCGGTGGGCTTTCCAGCGGGAAAGCAAGAGGTGGTCCCGCGTGGGCTCTGTCGACGTCCTCTCCCAGGGCTCCGAGGTGCCCAACTGCACCATGCGGCAGGCGTCCAGCCGCGAGAGCGTCCTCACCGACCTCAGCACCAACCTGGAGGCCGTGTCCCTGCACAGCAGCGTCAGCACGGGCAGCGTGAGCGGCACGCCTGGCATCGTGGTCACACCGCCCGAGCCGGCCCCTGCCCGCGACGCTGCCGCCGTCGCCCAGCCCGGCCGCAGCTCCAGCACCCGCTCCTTGGTGGAGCCGCCCTCCGGCCGCGAGGGCCCCAAGGAGAAGCTGAAGAAGCGAAGGTCTCGCAGCTTCCTGAAGAGGATCGAGTCCCTGCGAAGGAAGGACAAAGAGAAAGCTGGCCCGGACGAGAAGGGCGTCCCGAACAGTGGCGTCACGGCCAAACCGGGCTGGGACTCCGCCAAGAGTAACGGGGACCTCACAGCCACCAAGGGCAGCTCCCCTAAAAGAGGAGCAGCTGCCTCTTTCCATGGCAAAAAACACTTCTTCTCGGTGTCGTACAGGACTAACCGCCTGCTAGGCTCGGGCAGGGGCAAGGGGAGCTCAGAGTCGAAGCGCACCGGGGTCTACCTGGAGGACTACGAGACGGCTGTGGCCGCCGGCGGCACCTGGGCTGCTGGGGAGCACCAGCAGCGGCCAGCGTGCCGGGGGGATTGCCTGGTCTACATTCCCAGGGACCACAAGCCGGGCACCTTCCCCAAATCCCTCTCCATCGAGAGCCTGTGCCCCCTGGGCAGCAGCTCCCTGACCAGCTGGAAGGCGGGGGACGAGCCCGTGGGGCTGGCGGGAGGCGGAGGGGGCAGCAGCAGCAGCGTGGAGGGCTCGTCCTCCCCGCGGGGCTTTGCCTGCCGCCGCCGCCGGGGCTCCTGCAGCTCCCTGGGCAGCCGGGTGAGCGTCTACGACAACGTGCCCGAGTTCGGCAGCGGCGAGGAGTTTTCCAAGGCGGACGGGGAGGTGACCTACCAGAACCTGGACGACATCCTGCAGCACATGTGGGGGCTGCAGCAGAAAGTGGAGCTCTGGTACAAGGCCATCTCCCCCGACCTGGCCGGGGAGGATGGGGGCGAGGAGGAGGAGGAGGAGGAAGAGGAGACGGACTCGGGCGGGGAGCCCACCTTCCCCTCCAACCTGCACTTCGAGGAGCGGTCCATGTCGGACGTCGGCACCTCTGCCAGCGACTTTGACAGCACGGGCAACTCCCTCAACGAGGCCGAGGAGCTGGAGATGCGGGAGCGCCGCGACTCGGGCGTGGGAGCCTCGCTCACCAGGCCCTGCAGGTACCGGGGGGTCCCGGGGGGCAGCCCCCAGGCAGGGACACAGGCGGCGGGGGGGCCGTGCAGGGCCGGGCGTGGTGCGCTGCTGCACTCTGGTGGCTGCTGGGGATGGGACGGGATGGGACGGGATGGGATGGGTTGGGTTGGGATGGGATGGGATGGGGAGGTTGGAATGATTTTCCAGTAACTCCACGGCTCTAAAGGAAGGAGGCGCTTGCTGTCACCGCGCTAGCGCTCCCCTGTGCTTTCCCGAAGGGACCTCCAGCCGTTGTGGACGTCTGTGGATTTTCAGCCCTGCTAGGCTGCCGCTGGAGGGTGGCGTGCCTGCGGGCAGGGCATGGATGGGTACACAGGGCTGGGTGCTTTCACTGGCTGGGAATGTCCCCCCGCCCTGCTGGGCTCAGGGATGCACCGGAGACGCTGGGCAGGAGCCTTCCCAGAGCAGCACAGACTAGGGAAAGTTTTAGTGCTGGGTACCGCCTTGTTGCAGCGTCTTTTGCTGTTTAGAAAGTGGGTGTTGGAGGTGTCCCTTGGCCGAGGCATTGCTCTGTGTGGGGGTCCTGTGTCTCCCTGAGCCCTTGCCCTGCCTGCAGGCTCCCAGAGGGGCTGCAGCCCAGCACAGCCCTCGGGTTTGGGCACAGGCTGAGCCTGCACTGCCCCATGGCCCTGCTGGGGTGCAAAGGGGAGGATGGTGGCTGGGGCAAGGCTGCCTGGCAGCACGAGCAGTCCTCTGAGGCAACAGAAAGCGTCCCTCTCTTTGTGTATCCGCACCTTGGCACCTTCTCGTGCTGGGTTTGTGTGGGGTAGGAAGCAGCACCTGTGGCCCCGGGGCTGGTGTTGGGCTTAGCCCGGCCACCAGTGTGCCCATGCTGCCCCCAGTGCAGCGGGTGCCGCAGCAAGGCTCTGCAACGCCCTCCTTCCCTGCAGAAAGCTGCGCTGGCACAGCTTCCAGAACTCCCACCGGCCCAGCCTGAACTCTGCCTCGCTGGAGATCAACCGCCAGTCCTCGGCCCAGCTCAACCTGCTCCAGAAGTGCTCCCTGCTGCGGCTCACGGCCATCATGGAGAAGTACTCCGTGCCCCACAAGCAAGCCTGGACGTGGTGAGCTGGCGGGGAGGGGGCCGGGACGGGGGCCCTAGGGACGGTGGGCTCTGTGTGAAGGCGATAGAGAGGCAAGGGAAAAAACTGCAGCCAAGCTCTCTTTGCTCTGCGTGGCTCTGGGCATGCTTGCCAGCAGGAGCTGGGGGCTGCAGCCTGGGCTGCCGGCACTGCCTGCGTGCAGGAGGGCTGCAGGCACCTGTGGAGCATGGAAAACATTACAGCCGTGTAGGAGTGAGATGATGGTTTTCTGTCTTAGCCAAATATTAAATCATGTTGGCTTAATCAAAGATGATGTAGTTCCTGTTCGAAACTTCCTCGCCTCTATTCAGAGCGCGGCAGAAGCATCCCTGCGGCAGTGGGTGCGTCTCACCCGCTGCCCTCTGCGCTGCCCTGACCGCCTGTCTGTCCCACCCTGCAGGACTGTGCCCAAGTTCATGAAGCGGAGTAAAGTCCCCGACTACCGGGACAAGGCCGTGTTCGGGGTGCCGCCCATCATCAACGTGCAGAGGACGGGGCAGCCGCTGCCGCAGAGCATCCAGCAGGCGATGCGCTACCTGCGCAGCCAGTGCCTGGACCAGGTGACGCCGCTGGCCCCGCGCCTCGGGGTGCTGCCGGGCTGTAGTGCTGCGGCTGGGGGAAAGGCCAGCTTCGAGGGGTCACCTTGTGCAGCGCTTGGCCGTGACGAAGGGGGAGGGCGAGGTCGTCTGTGGGAACTTCACATCTGTCGGTGTCTTCTCGGCCGTCCCTCAGCCGGGCTCGCCTGTGGTTGCGGAGCGGCCGGGCACGGGGTAGGGCCAGCCTCGCCTCGCGTCCCAGCGTGGCTCCCTCTTCCCCTCAGGTTGGCATTTTCCGGAAATCGGGGGTGAAGTCCCGGATCCAGGCGCTCCGGCACATGAACGAGACCAGCCCCGACAACGTCAACTACAAGGGGCAGTCGGCGTACGACGTGGCCGACCTGCTGAAGCAATATTTCCGGGACCTGCCGGAGCCCATCTTCACCAGCAAGCTGACCGACACCTTCCTGCAGATCTACCAGTGTAAGGAGGGCACGGGCAGGGGGCCTGGGGCTTGTGATGGGCTGGGGCTGTCAGCACAGCGGGGACGGGCACTGACCGCAGGCGTTGCCCCCAGTCGTGTCGAAGGAGCAGCGGCTGCAGGCGGTGCAGGCTGCCATCATCCTGATGCCGGACGAGAACCGCGAGGTGCTGCAGACCCTGCTCTACTTCCTGAGTGACATCGCCTCCGCCGAGGAGAACCAGATGACCGCTGGAAACCTGGCCGTGTGCCTGGCCCCCTCCATCTTCCACCTCAACGTGTCCAAGAAGGAGAGCACGTCGCCGAGGTGAGCGTGCCGCTCCCGCTGCTCCGCTGTGCGGCGCGGAGCCGGGGCCGGGGGTTGGGTGCCAGGCGTCAGCGCCGCTCCCAGCGCTGCGTGCCGTCCCGCAGGGCCATGCACAGGAGGGGCACCGTGGGGAAACCCGACCAGAAGGACCTGAACGAGAACATGGCCGCGACGCAGGGGCTCTCCCACATGATCACCGACTGCAAGAAGCTCTTCCAGGTGGGTGGCTGCAGCGTGTCCGGCCTGGCGCTGCCCCCTGGGGCTTCGTGGAGGGTGCACAGCCTCCAGCAGGGCAGTGCCACCCCTGGGGCAGCCCCGGGGGCAGTGAGGGGCCAGCAAAGCCCTGCTCGTGGCTGGACAGCTCACAGGCTGCAGGATGTCTGCCCGAGCAGGCTGTGTCTGTCCTTCCCCCCTCCTTTGTTCAATAAGGAGTTGCTGCCAGGACTCTGAAGACCCGTGTGCTCTTGCTTTGTAGGTCTCCCACGACATTCTGCTCCAGCTGAGCAGCTCCTATATGGCAGCAGATGCCTACCCCCATCCCCTGGCTGACTTTGTGTGTCAGGGGGAAAGCAAGGATTTACACTCCTACTTCGAGCAGAGCGTCCAGAACCTGCTCAAAGAGTCGTCGGAGAAATTCAAGGGGTGGCTGAGCACCCCAGGACCCCTGAACACGGAGCTCTCCTGCAAAAAGGTAAATGCCATCACACGCGGGGTGTCTGGGGTCAGGTGGGAAATGGGTGCGGAGTGACCGCTGTGAGCCATGGGTCCTGCAGGCACCTGCCCAGCCCTCACCACTCCTTCCCTTCTGCAAGGAGGCACTCAGCACTGCCTTCCCCATCTGGAGAGGGGGACAGTTCTTGGCCAGAGCCCACTGCATCATCGTTAGCCCCTCTCCACCAGCCAGAGGAGCTCTGCCGCCTCCTCCTGTGCCATCCCATCCCGTCCCTTGCTCCCCCTAGCCAGCAGCTGTGATGGTGCTGCTCCCTGGGGGTGAGACCCCTCAGTAAAGCTTCTCAGAGCTCCCAGGACAGCCGCCTGACCCTTCTGCTCGGCCCTGGCAGGTCGGGGACGGGCACCCTCTGCGCTTGTGGAAGGTCTCCACGGAGGTCGAGGCCCCTCCCTCGATGGTGCTGCACCGGGTGCTCCGGGAGCGTCACCTCTGGGACGAGGACCTGCTGCAGAGCAAAGTGGTGGAGGCCCTGGACAAGGACATGGAGGTTTATCACTACGTGACGGACAGCATGGCCCCCCACCCGCGCAGGGACTGCGTGGTGCTCAGGTGAGGGCAGGGGGGACCCGGGCCCGAGGGATTTGTTCTGTCCCCAGGCTCCCCCCGCTGAGCGGGCGCTCTGTCGGCAGGCGCTGGCGCACAGACCTGCCGCGGGGAGCCTGCCTGCTCATCTCCATCTCGGTGGAACACGACAAGCTGCAGGTGGAAGGCGGCGTCAAAGCCGTGGTGCTGACGTCCCAGTACCTCATGGAGCCCAGCGGCATGGGCCGCTCCAAGGTGACGCACATCTGCAGGGCTGACCTCAGGTATGGGACACCCCTGGGACCTCGGCGAGCTGCTCCTGTGTTGTGCTGTGCACTGCAGCGGGGGGTGGGGGGGATGTGTGCCTTTTGCTGCTACGCAGTGCTTGTTCCTCATCTCCCAGCTCATGGCAGCGGCTGTGCTGAGCAAGAAGGGAGATGCTGCTTGTTGGTGCGGGCCGGGGGGCTGCCCTGCCCGCTCACCCCTCGCTCTGTCTTGCTCCCTTCCCAGGGGCCGGTCTCCGGAGTGGTACAACAAGGTCTTCGGGCACCTCTGCGCCATGGAGCTGGCGAGGATCCGGGACTCCTTCCCAGCACTGAGCCCAAACGGCCCCGAGACCAAGATCTGAGGAGCCGGGAAGCTGCTCTGTCCTGTCGGACCGCGGACTCGCCCGTCAAGGGGGCTGGGGCAGGCGCAGGGGAGCGCGGAGCTGGCATCCAGCTGCGCGGGGGCACCCTCAGGCACATATTTATACGGTTCCTTTTAACCTGGGCCGGGCCCCCGCTCTGGAGAGCCACGGGCTGCTGCAGCTGCGCAGGGGCCTTCTCTCCTCCGGCTGCGGGGCTCTTTGCCACCACCCCTTCATTAAGGGCAGGGGCAGCCGCCCCCACCCTACCTTCCCCAGCATGGAGAGGTGAAGCCCTGCGCCACAGGCTGTCTGCAGGCGGGACGGGCGAGCAAGGTGCTGCTCATCCATGGGAAGGAGAGGGGGCCTGGGGGTGGCCCCCACCAGGAAGGCAGCTGGCCCAAGGTGAGCTGGGTGCCCCCATGTGAGCCCCGTGGAGCTCGGCTCCCCCAGGCTGGGCGCAGCAGTGGAGGTGTGGGGTGAAGCAGGAGGGGGAGACGTGAGCGGGGAGGACGGGGCCACGTCCGTAGGTCACAGCACTGTGTCGGGAAGTGATGGGTGGGTGGCGAGGGGGGAGCATGTGTGGGTTGGCACCCGGCGGGGGCACAGGCAGGGAGTCAGGCTGGGAATCTGCTGAAGGATGCTGTTTGGGAGGGAAGCGCGTGTAGATAGCTGTGGAGCCAGATAGTGACGGCCATCGCTGAGTGGCAGAAGGAAGCCATTGCTACCAGCTCTGGTGCTCAAGTTCATAGGAGATGAAGGAGAAAGCTCTCTAGTCCAGTGCCTTGTTAGCTGCCTTGCTCAGCTGAAAGACCCCCCCTGGGCACTAGGTTTCAGAGCGGGCTGGATGGACGCGGTTCCAAGCCAAGTCCCGTCCCTCCAACCTGTTGTAGGGGTCAGCTGGAGAGGGCAGGACACGGCTGGGAACCCAGAGCAGCCACAGGGAAGGTGGTGACAGGGCAGCGCTCTGAGGAGGCATGGCGGGGACAAGGGCTGTGGCTGGCGCTGCAGCTCCAGGCTCCTTCCTGCAGCAGGGTCAGGTCCCAGCCCGCACACCAAGGCTGGAAGTGGTGTGAGTGCGCCCAGGGGTGGTGCAGCACCTGCACCCACTGAGCAAGCAAAGCGGGGTGACCCACGCTGGGCCACGTAGGTGCCAGCTGCCAGGGCCCCTGCTCCTGCTGCAGTAACGGGGCTGGGTGGGGGTGAGACTTACCCCAGCTTTGGGCAACCGCAGGGTGCGGAGCTGCCTCTGCCCCCTGTCCCCAGCACTCCCTCAGCTCCCACCTCGCCCCCTTCCTTTCCTCCTCCCCAAGAAGCCGCCCGATGCCGCTGCCAGCGCTCAGGACTGACCTGGTTTCTCCTCGTAGGCAGGGACCCAACTTACTCGACGTCGTTCCAACTGGAAGGCAACATGACCCACGTGCGGGAGCAATTCCCCATGCCAGTTTTGCCGTAACAAATCCTGTCTGTGTCTTGGTGAAAAAAACAACCCAGCCCCTATTCTGTGTTTTTATATATATATTTCATATATATATAAAAATATAACTAACTTTTTGAGGGAGTGATTTGTCTCCTAATATTTTTTTAAATGTTTCTTTTTTTCTACCTATAAATACTTGTACAGTTGGAATATTAATATATAACTCCGGCGGCAGAGCTCAGCGCCAGGTGATGTTCACTTAAAAGACGTGTATTTTGTATTTAAGGGACTCTTCCTTGTTTTGTATCATACGCAACTGCAACAGAGTGTTTGACTTGGATCGGGGCTGCTCTTCCCATCCGTGTAATTAATAAAGTACTAACGATACCTGCTGGCTGGAGAATCCCAGGTGGTGTGAGGGTGCTGCTGGCCACTTCCCCAGCCCAGGGACCTCGTGGGGCTGGGCAAGGCTTTTATGTGGTGGCTGGAGCCATCAGGCTGCACGTCCAACATTTTGGCAGAACAAGGCCGAAAAACTAACCCGAGAGCAGCCGTGAATTGGGCAGCAGGAGCTGCCTGGGGGCACCCGCAGCCCCCGAGCCCCCAGACCCACATGAGCACCGCGGTGGCAGCAAGCGGCTGAACTGGAGGGGCTCGTGCCCTTCGTGGCACGGCCCCTGCCTGCCGCTGGGGGAGATGCGCCACTCCTGGGGCATCCCGTGCTGCCGGGCAGCATCAGACGGTGCTGGCCTGCGGTGCTGCCAGCACGGAGCTCCTCTGGCACTCGTGCAGCTCCGGCCGCTTGGCCTGCAGACAGCCCTTCAGCCGCTCCTGGAGGGGGCGGCGGTGATGGTGTAGAGGATGGGGTTGAGGGCGCTGTTGATGGGCAGGATGAAGATGACCACGCAGGAGGTGATGGTGCCTGCGTTCCACCAACGAGGACATGGCGTTAGGCGGCCAGGGTCCCTGCCTGGGGGAACCCACCTATGCCACAAAGAGGGGCAATCCCACTTCCAGGCTCATGGCCGTGGGGGGGTCACAACTGCTGCTCTGTGGGGAGCTGTGGGGGGCCAGGGTCCACCAGGGGCTGGGTGATGCTCACACCCTGCGCTCAGACACCCAACCTTGGCAGCATCCACACCGAGGAGCCCCCACCCAGGGGCTCTGGGCTGACAGCAGTGGGCCCGGCCGGATCCTTCACCTGGTTTCCACCTGCAGCAGGGAGAGCAGCTTGAGGAAGAAGATGGGTATCCAGCAGAGAGCATCGCTGATGACGATGAAGAAGCAGCGCTTTGTGATGGCGACTTCCCAGGAGCAGATGCTCCTCTCAGCTGTCCTGGATGCAGTGACATGGATGGAGTAGAACATGCTGGTGTCAGCGAAGACGATGGTGATGAAGGCCGCAAGGTTCAAGCCTGGAGAGGAAGAGGTTTCTCTCCGAGCACCTCGGCTGGCTCTGTGGCGCAGCAGGACGGTTCCCACTTCCCCACTAGAGGGGGCAGAGGCAGCTCTGCAGCCTCGGCTCGCCCCAAACCTGGGCACACTGAGCCACCCCGCTGCCACCAACACCCCGTCCTCATCGCCATCCCGGTGGCCTCACCCAGGTAGGTGGTGGTGGAGAAGCCCCTGGCACTGGGCTGCTCACCCAGGTCGGACTGCAGCGGGAAGCAAACCCCGTTCCTGATGTAGTAGTTGCCAAAGACTCCTTACACCACAGGGGGACGAGTCAGTGCTGGGCTTGCAGCTGCACACGCGGGGTGCGGAGCTGCAGTACTGGAACTTCTTGAAGTAGCTGCTGGGAGGAAGGGGCTGGCTGCCACTGGGCCGGTGGGCACAGCCCTTCTGCTGCCACATCCACCGCCTCCAGCCCCCTGTGCTGCTTGTCCCGGTCTGCAGGGAGCAGGCCAGCCCGACCCTCACATCACTAGCCAGGAGCCTTGGAGCTGTCCCTGACCAGGGACAGGACAACAGGAGTGGAGGACCCAGGAGGAACAGAGCTGAACGGCACGGTGCTGTTTATGCAGTGTCCGCAGTTTGTTCTGGACACAGAATAAGCAGCAGCCCAAATGCTTCGCAGAACAGGCAGGAGGCACCCCAATGCTTTCCTGGATGGAGTGAGCACAGCCGCGCTTCTGTCACCATCAGCTAATAAATAGAGAGGAGTGTTTTCCTCCAGCCCTGCTTCTCACAAACATTTAAAAATCATTCCCTTGTTCAAGTCTCTCCACTTCCATTAACAGGGATTCAAATTTTTCCCCTGCATATTATTTCAGATTAATCTTTTCAAGCCCTATAAAAACAATCCCCTACAAGCTTAGTAGGGCTCCACATCAGAAAGTGACTACAAAACTGCAATGCAAGGCTCGTTTCTGCTTAATTATAGATAAAAGGGGAGAAAATGATTGCTTATTAGCAAGTCAGGTAGAAAATGTACCGTATTTACAGTCCAAACAGACCAATTACTGGAAGGAAGATGTACAGTTGTCTTTCATTACAGGTACTCTAAAATGTGCATCTGGAGATGATTAATGATTTGTTTTATCCTTGGAAGCAGAGCCCCGGCACTCACAGCTGGCTCCTCGGCTGTACTTCCACCCCGTGTGCCTGCCCTGCCTTCCAGCACGTCTCTGCTGTCCTTGGGCCGTTACCTCGGGCCCAGGCACCTCCAAGGGGTCACTCGGGCACACGGCACGGGGCCGTGCCCGCCTCACCCGACAGAGCCCAAGTGCACAAGTCCCTGCAGAGCAGGTATAAAATTCATGAAGCCGACAGCAATACAAATACAGAGAGACACCATTCACGTGAAACACAGCCCCTTACCTAGCCCAGAGCAGAGGGAAAAAGGGTCCAAGCCGAGCCCCACCTGCCCCCACCCCACCAAGGTGTCCCCGGGCAGGCAGGGCCGTGGGGTACTCACGGCACAGTGAGCTCGTGGCACTCCTGGAACACGGCCCCACGCACCGCCCGCATCCTGTTCCCATCCAGATCCCTGCAGGAAAGGTGAGTGTGCTGCTGCCTCTCCATCCCCATCCCCACCGGGAGCCCCCAGCCCTCTCCATCCACCCCAGGGAGCAGCGCCTGCCCTGGACCCGGCTGCCCAAGGCCAGGTACTCACAGCCAGCTCAGCTTCAGCATCCCCGCACACAGGGAGGCGTTGGGTATTTTAGCCAGGGAGTTGTTCAGCACGTACCTGCGGGGAGGGAACAGAGACAAACGGGGTCACATCACCGTGCCCCCGCACAGGGTGCGCCCCGAGGGCTTTCTGCTGGTGCCCGGCCTCCCCGCAGGGCTGCTGCTCACAACAGTACCCAGGGCGAGCTCGGGGCTGGCGGCACCTCCAGCACCCCGCTGGCCGCACCAGCTCCCCACGCCCCAGCTGCGGGGCCAGCAGTGGTTCAGCCACCACTGCCCAGGGCAAAGGCTGGTGCACGCACCCTACCCGTGGTGACCGTAACGATACGGGCTGTACTTGGTGGCTGTGGGACAGCCCTGGCAGGGAGCTGGGGGGCATGGCCCAAGGAGAAAGGTGCGCGGAACCAGACTGACCCGGGAGCGACAGGCAGTGAATGCAGATTTATAGCACGAATTCCCGCTGGCCTTTTTCTCAGCAACTTTTGCACATGCCTGCGTGCACAGCGCTCCCTGGTGCACTTCTTGTGGCCGCAGTTTATTAGCTCAATTTGTTAAAAAAAAAAAAAAAAAAAAAAGCACCAGAAAAAAAAAACTATTTCACCAAGGAGAGCGGCTCCCCTGCCATGACATGGGAACGCAGCCCAGGGGGGCACTGCCCCATGGCCCTCTCTGGGGACAGGCGCCTGGACACCGGGTGCCACCCCAGGCGGCACGGCACCAGGATCCCCACACCAGCTCCTTCACAGCCCCAGATCCCCAACCAGGGCCCCACCGGCCCCCGTGGCTCCCCAGCCCCAGAGGTTACTTCAGTACCATGCACCCAATTTTAGGGCTTTTGCAGCCAATGCCACCAGCGATGGTGCGAGCCCACAGCAGCAGCTGCGGCTGCAGCTCTTCCCCTGCAGGTGCAAGCTCAGGGAATGCAGCTTAAAGCACGGTCAGATATATGTGAGCATGTATATGTGTGCGCGCTCACACACGTGTTTTTTCCAGTCTAACAGCCAAAACTTCTCCCCTTACTCTGACTCCAAGCTGCTGCCAGAGTTTCTGATCTGCTCTGTGGACTGTGGAGGTGGAGAAGGTATTAAAATCACGTTAGAGTGATTGCAAAATTACTCTCATGGTGGCCAAAGCCAGTCAGTTATCCCGTACTTCCCTCTTGGAAGGCGAGGAAGCCACAGCACCCTTGGCTTGCCCCAAGAAAGGGGCTCAGAAGCAGAGCCCAGAGAAAGGGAGCAGGAGGACTTACAGAAAGTGCAGGGACCTCAGCTCTGCAAAAGCGGCGGGGGCGATCCTGGCGATCCTGTTGTTGTCCAGCATCCTGCAGGAGGAGGAGGAGTGAGAAGGGGCACCCACCGATGGTGAGGAAGGCAGCGGGAGGCTGCCGGCACCAGGAGCCCGCCGAGCACCACGCCATGCCCGGGGAGCTGGCTCTGTCCCTTCTGCCCTGCAGGTCCCCCCCGATGCCACCCCTGGGTGCAGGCAGCCCCCCGCATCCCACCCTGCTCCCCCATGAATCCTGCCCCGGCTGAAGCATCGGATCCAGCCGCAGAGTCTGGATTCCTTCACAGTCAGGGTCTGTTGGATTTTTCCTCTCCTCTGCTGTGAAATAACGATAAATTAAAAGCCATCCGGGGAATTCAGGGCCGTGCTTGGCTTCTCAAAAGTCCTTTGGCTTGTTTGCGCCACAGACCACCCTCTGTGAGTCGTTCATCATTCTGTTTTCCCTCTTTGCTTTAATGAATAACTGCACCGGTCCCATGGCAAAGAAGGGTAAACCTGACGGGGAGCAGACCTGCCCCGTGGCTGGGCCGTCCCTGCACGCTCAGGAGGGGAATCACCTTGTAGAGCAGCCTTTGGGGGTTTTTATATGTACAAAGATGTGTAAAAGCACACGATCAAACAGGGCCTTCGAGAATAAGCAGGAGGGGTGGACGTCAGCTGCACTTTTGGTTCGGGCACCCTTTTGAGGGGCTGGAGCTGCAAACCTCTGTGTTCACGAGTGCACCGAGAGGCTCCCGTGCATTGCTCTGGTGCTGGCCCAGGTGCTGTGGGTGGCCCTGCGGCCAGCCCCGCTCTGCGCCCTGCGACCCCCTGCTACCCCCCAGCAGGCACTTGGGTGCCACCGTGGAGCCGTGAGGCTTCCCTAATGAGATTGTGGACGAGACCCGGCCTCATTAATCCCCCCACAAGGAGCTGGTGTCACGGCACGTGGGGATCATGCATAGGGGGCAGGACCGGGGGGGCACTCACAGCCACTCGAAGTGCTGCAGGTCCTCGAAAAACCAGGGCTTCAGCTGGGAGATCCTGTTGTGGCTGAGGAACCTGGAAACGAGCAGAGATCATTTTCCTTCTGGTACCGCTGCTGATTCACCCAGCTTTGCTGAAGCTGCTCCTCCCAAGGAGCCCGCGTGCCCCCCACTCTCAGCACCCACGGCTCCTCTCCGATGCAGGGCCCTGGATCTGGCAGGCAAATATGGGGAGAAGAAGGGACTGATGTGTGGGATGTGCCGGTGCCTCTGCCTGCCCCACGTTCACCCACCTACTCCAGTTTAAAGCGGGCTCGGTACCGATTCTTGCAGGAGCAAGAAGGCCAAGAGCCGGACTGCAGCCGGCTGCGCTGCGAGCCTCGCGTGCCAAGGGGAGCAGAGGCTGCCTCCGTCCCACGGGCTTCCTCCCCAGGGCCTCGTAACGCAGCAACTCTTACTTACAACATTTTGAGCTGAGAAAGTCCAGCGAGCGCTTTGGGTGAGATCATACAGATCTTGTTGTTTTGCAAAAAACTATTAAAAAATGGGACAGAAAAACAGTTTGGAAAAGAAACGCTTTCTGGGGGTCTCAGCCTGGAAACGCATTGCAGGGCTTGCACGGAGGGACCGATGGCATCGTGACCCCTCCAGCTGCAGGGCTGGGCAGCCTCGAGCACAGAGACTGAGCGGTGGAGGAGAGGAAAGGCTGAGAAGTGCCTGGGCTAACACAGGGCCACAGCACAGCCCTGAGCAAAGCCGCCCTGACACGTGCATGCTCCCTGTGCTGCCCCAACCCCCATGGCTGCTGCTCGCCCCTTTTTCCCCAAGGACACCAGAAAGCAGCACACAGAGGGCTGATACTCACAGCTCCTTCAGCCTCCTGTACCTGGCAAACTGACCATCCAGCAGAGAGGGGATCTTATTTTTCTTCAGGTCCCTGACAGGAAAACAGGAAGGAGGAAAATACACAAAGGACCCAAGTTCTGAGGCCAGAGAACCTTTATCACAGGAGCATGGGGCAGCTCAGACCCTCCTTCTCCTGCGCAATATAAATGAGATTCAAGGCAGCTGCTGTTCGTTAGCACAACGCTGCTAATTGCTCTCCCAATCTGCAACCACTATTTGCCACAGATGAGTTTTTTCAGGCTCTCCTTCCCCTCCCAGCCCTTACTTTTTGTGTGTGATGAGCAGCCGGGGCTCGCCAGCCTCTGGCCCTGTGCGTGGCAGCAGCGCGGAGCAGCCCGCGGGCAGGGGCCAGCAGCCGCCTCTCCCAGCTCCGTGCAGCCTGGGGGTGCCGCAGGCAGCCAAATCCCTGCGACAGGGGGCTGTGAGAGGGGCCGTGGGTTGTCTGGGGTGGAAAGGGAAGAGCAAGATGGGTGAATCCAGGACCCAGATGATCTCCTACATGGGGCACACGTGGCCACGGTGCCTGGGTGGATTACGCGTGCCAGAGCCAGAAAGCAGCTGGATAAAGAAGCAGGTCCAGGGCTCCCCCCACTGCCACTGCTCCCAGGGATGGACTCAGCTCTGCCCTAATGTCCTCAGGGTCCAGGATCCTGGCATCCCCAGGTCCAGGGGGTTATTCCCCCTGGGGACATCCCCCCTTCCTAGGCGCTTGCCACTTACCGCAGTTCTCCTCGTCGGCCCCGTTGTCGCAGTCGTCCGCCCCGTTGCAGGGCAGGGTCTGGGGCAGGCACACAGAGAGGTTGCCGCAGGGAAACTGACCCAGGGGACACGCGTGCCTGTCGCTGGGGTGTCACGAGAGGCTCTGCCAAAGAAGAGGAGGTGCTCAGCGCTCCCCTCGGGCAGCACCTGAGCTCCTGGGGCCACGTCCTGCTTTGTGCCCATGCTGTCCCCTGCCACCCCCGAGCCTTCCCTCACCACCCCCCCACAAAGGGCTCTGCTGTCTGCAGAGCATCCCCCGACACCCACAGCAGATGCGGGCAGATATTCTCCTAATGGTTTAAAGCCCTTCTGCCCTGTCCCAGCTCCATTGCAGGGTCCGAGGCTGTCCTGGCAGCTCGGGCTCCCCTTCTGCCGGGCCCTTTCCATCAGAGCCATCCCGATCCCCAGCTCCAGGGCCCCGTTCATTAATATCCTGTGATTACCCATGGCAGAGGCCCCGCTCAGATCCAGCTAAACGTTTCCACACCCCGCTTTGATCAGGCGCGGGGAAGTGGCAGCAGTCGGCACCAGGAGGGACCAGGGCAGCGTGGAGGGGCCCGGCTTGTCGCTCGAGATTTTCCTCAACTGCCCGCCTGTTACTGGCTAATGGCGCGTGCTGGAATTAACAGCACTTTCCTCTCTCGCGCACACACCTCATTAGCCATCCCATCGTGAGCACTGCGGTGTGACGTGGAGGTGGATGTGACTCAGAGCATTCTGCGTCCATGTGCCCGCCTGGGTCAGTCGGGTGCTTTGGGGGCTGCTGCCCCGGCACGGCGCTGGGGCGGGCAGGGCCGAGGATGGCACGGGCACAGCACCGGCAGCTGCGGTGGAAGCAGCCTGTGGCCGAGCCGGAGGTGCCAGCGATGCCTTTGGGCTCCCCAGGCTGAACGTCTGCTCTGAGCACTCATCCTGGCACCTCTCGCCAGCCCCACTTACACCTGGACCCAAGCGGGAGACGGGGACAGCCGCGTCCCAGCTGCAGCTGTGCGGCAGTCAGACAGCTCAGCACTGGCCCCAGGATACTCCTTTCCCTCTCTCTCAGCTTCTGCACGTCGATTTCCATCGCTGGCCGTGCTGATCCAATTGCACGTTGCAGACCATTTCTTTTCTCGGAGACGCAGAGTCCTGTCTGCCCAGAAACGCCTGCGTGTGGCACCGCGATTGAAAGCAGGCTGAACCTGAACGCACCCCTGCCGGCTGCCTGTCTGCTCCCCAGTGTCTGCCATATGAGACGAGGGAGGCCTGGGCTGCGGCCAGAGGGGGATGTGGAGTGATGGGGAATGGACCTGAGAGAGGGAGGAACCTGGAGAAGGCACAGGGAGGCTGGGACACATCGCACCACGGGCCGTGCGTGGTGCGTGCCTGGTGCGGCTCGGAGCGGGGCTGGGCACAGCGGTGCCGTGCCTCTGCCTCTGCTGATTGCCACCAGGATCCCTAACGGGCAGAGCAGTCTATGGCTATGTAAACTCTTCCAGCATTTTCCAAACTGCAGCATCTTTTGCCAAAATTCCTTCATTTTTATTTTATTTTATTTTGCACAGCACACTGGAGACTGCCGTTTTGGAATGCCCCCTTCGACTAGTCTTTTTGCAAACGGAGAAGTAATTTTAGGTTTTTCTACATGCTTGTGGCTGTATTTCTGTGTCAGGCACGTCTAAACCTCCTCCCACTGCCGAGCCCTGCAACGCATAACGAATGTCAGACAGAATCACCGTCTGCCCGAAACTTCAAAAAAAAATGCATCTTGCACTAAGTGTTGCAAAAATGTTATCACTGCAAATCTGCTTATGCTGATCATCTGCTCCTGCAGCCGGGAGCAAACCCGCCCATTTTCTGCTGATAACACAGCACACACGAGCTGAGGCCGCGGCAGAACGATCAGCAGAGCGGGGGGAGGCTGCTGCCCTTCTCCTCCAGTCTGCACCCACCACCCCAGGTTTGTTTCCAGTGGACCTGCTGAATGCTAAAGCTTCAGTAAGAGAGTTTTGCTCATTTACCCTGTGCTGGCAGATCACGCCCAACAATAAAAATGCACGAAAAGCTAACCAGAAGGGCAGTTGTGTCAAAACGATAGCCCAGGAGGGCTGCGGTATTTTCTCGCAGCACCCCAGCAGTGCCACGGGGATGTCTCCTCGTTGTGCTCGGTGTGACGGCCGCCCCGCCACCCGAGTGGCTCCAGAGAGTGCTTATCCACACAGAGACAGGCGTCTCATATAGGTAAGGAGGAAGATAAATGCCATCTCCTCCTGCCATGCTGCCACCAGCACACGATTCCTGACCACTCCTGAGGCTGGCTCCAGCCTGTGTGCAGCATCACCGCACGCTGGGGCCGAGCTGAGCTGCAGCGAGCTGCGTTTCCTACCCCCGCCTCTTGTTCTGCTGCAGCCCCGCAGGGAAAGCATCTCCCTCATCCTCTCCGGGCTCTGCAGATGGAATCCGATCTGACTCCTGAGCCCTGGGCTCAAGACCCTCTGATGGATGTTTTCCTGTCTTGGTTCCATTTCTGGACACGCGGGAGGTCCTCTGCTGCTCACTGCCCCATCACGCAGGTTTCTGGCTGTTTTCTCGGTCTGAATTTATGCAGGACCCGCAGAAGGTAACGGGAACCTTTCCAGGGCCTCAAGGTCCCCACTGCAGAGAGCCTGTCTGCATATGGAGCTATGTAAATACCGAGAGGGGAGAGTTTATACACATATATATTTATATACATAAGCAGAGGCAGATGCGATTTCTTCAGGAACGAGCCCAAGTCGCAGGGTCCCAGCCAAGCCCCCGGCCCCAGGGCCCGGTTCTGCATCAACCCCCTGGGGTTGGGGGCAGCCAGCAGGGAAACAATGCGGGGTGGGAGGGAAAGTGAAATAAATATATAAATAAATAGAAACCAGGGGAAAAGTGGGTGCCTCGGGTAAGGCATAAGGCTGAGGCTGCTGGCAGTCGGGGGGCTGCGCAGCCCCCAGGACAAACCGCCCCACCCGAGCCCTGCAGCACAGCCGTGCCCCCCCTGCCCGGCTCTGCCCGGCTGGGAAGCAGCCAGCAGCCAGAGGAAGTGGCCAAATTCAGCTGGGATTAAGTCTGGCATCTGCTGAGCTTTCGTGAGGGCCACCCAGGACTGTAATGGAAGCCCACGCACCGCCCGTAAAACAGCCGTGACCGAAATGAACGCGGAGCCGAGGAGTGGTCCTGGCCCTGGCCCCAAACCTGGCCCCGGGCTCAGCCCCGGCTCCTTCCCCCCGCAGACCCCAAGGCCCTGTCCTAATCCTGCAGCCGCATCGTGGGGACCTTCTCGCAGATTTGGCTGGGCTTTAGAGTGAGTGTGAGGGTGGCACGAAATGAGAGCAGCAAGGTCTGGTCTTTGGGAGGCTTTCCACCGGACAGCCATCCCCTTTCAAACCCAGGTCAGAGCAGATCCGACCCCAGACCTGCTTTCCCTGCACACGGGGTCCATTTCCCCACCCTAGGGGCGATGCCAGTAATTACCTGCTTGGCTGGGGACAGGGGCTTAGCACCCCCCAGGGCCAGCAGGGAAGGAGCAGCTTGCATTGACTAGGGCAGAAGTAAAGCGCAGCAAATCAGACTCAAACAGCAGCACCTCAGAGCTCCCGGCTTTTTGTTGTACGCCTCCCAGCTTCCAGCACAAAGTGTTTAATTTTCATCTGGTTTGCTCCCCCCCCCCCTTTCAGACCACAGCCCTGGTGCTCCATCTGCTCCCACTCCGCTCCGGTGCTGCCTTTCCCTGCCCCTGGTAAAAGGCAGAGCCCCGGCCTGGGATTATCAATGGCTCGGAGCTAACAGCCAAGCCCTGGGAGCTGCGTGAGCAGGTCTGCAGAAATCTCCCCTCAAGCACAAGCAGCACGGGGCTTGGGGGCAGCGAGCATCGCTGCGCCGTGTGCCAGCACCTGTATCAAATCCCAGCGCACAGTTCCCCGTGAGCCCCTCGCCAAGAGCTCAGCCGGGCGGCCTGCCGACCCCCCAGTCCAACTGACCTGCGGGACACCCACTTCCTCGTAGCAGCACAGAAGGGTGAGGGCAGGACGAGCAGGAGCAGCCTCATCTCAGCGTGTCCCGGCGGCAGGCTGAGCGCTCTGCTGGGCTGCCCGAGGCTGGGAGGAGGAGGCGAGGGCACGGGGACGCTGCTGGTTCTCCATCCTCTCCTGCGGGTGCACTCCAGCACCCACGGCTCCCAGGCTCGTGGGTGCTGGCACTGGGGATGCTGCACATCGTCACTGCTGGCAAGGCATGAGCCCTGCTCACCCCGTGTCCCAGGAGGGTGGGCGCAGGGGGCAGGGGGCAGGGGGAGGCAGGGTGCAGGGTGCAGGAGCAGCCTGAAAGCATCTGCAGCTCCTTGCAGCCTGGCGCCGTTCTCTGGCCAACAGAAGGCAGCGAGAGGACGTGCATGAGGAGGGAAGCAGCGAGAGGAGCGCACACGGTCCTTGCTGGGGGGGCACAGCCCTCAGACCCTGCTCCCCAGCCCTGGGGCAGCCTGGAGCCGAGCTGTGCCCCCGCCTGGGGCACCCAACACGGGGTGCGCACCCCAAGGCAGCCCGGGGCCAGCCTGGGGACAGAGGAGGGGGCTGAGGGGGCTGCATCGCGGTCACTGCTCCCCGTCCTCAGCCCCTTGTTGAGGGGCTGCGAGGCCCCAGGGAGCAGCCGTGGGGGCCGCAGGAGGACAGCCCCACGGACAAGGCAGCGTTGCCAGCCCAAGTTCAGCGAGACCTTTGGGAAGAGGGGCGAGTAATCGGGATTTCACAGCTGGGGAAGCGGGGGGGGAGCGAGGTGGTCCTGATTAGAGAGCAGACTCCTACCACGGCTTTGATCTCCGTGCTAAGTTCCCCAAACCATCTGCACTGTGAATACAGCTCTCCTTCCAGTCTCCTTTCCTCAGCACTTCCAAATGCTTGTTATGGGTCCAGAAAAATCTGTAAAAATTAACCCCTGCTGCTTCTTTTTTTTTTTTCAGAGAAAGAATCTGCTCGGAAAACAGTTCTGTGCATGCCTAGGCTGCCTGCAGAGGTCTGCAGGGCTGCCGGAGCCTGGAGCCCTGACCGCGGTCCCAAGGGCTGGGTGGGGGCTTGGTGGTGGAGGCAAAGGCACTTTGCTGCCCTGATGTCCCAGCGGGGGCGTTTGCTGCTGGGTGCCAGACGGCGGTGACTGCAATGCCAGCACACCTGCGGCCGGGGGAGAAATCAAAGCCTGCAAATGAAAGCGTGTTTCGGGGCCTGACAAAATTCCCCCGTGCTTGGCTGTGGCTGTGGCAAAGGCTGCCCCAGCCACATGGGAGGCAGTCCCAGAGCGAGGAATTCCTGAGCCTCACGGCAAGCAGCAACCCTGAGAGAGCAGCCAGAGAGGCTGGGCAAAGACGGGACAAGCATCATCTGCAAAACTGATGGCAAACAGCCCCAGTCTTCTTCTCCCGTGGCCCTCCAGGCTGTCAGCATCTTCCCACCACGTCTGTATTTCCTAGCCTGAGCTCTGCTAACGGGCCAATTTCGCCTCACACCCTTTGGCAGCAATCTTCGTCCAGCTCCCGGGGACGTGCCCCAGGTAACCTCTGAGTGATGTATGGGCACTGGAGGCCTCAGCACAGGCATTGCATCTCCGCTGCAGAGCCCAGCAATACATTGCAGCACGGAGACATGCGTGGCCCAGAGAGCGCTTGTGCAATGGCAGGGCACAGATTTACGTCCCGGGGCTTTCAGAGCGTGACCCCCTCACGGAGCCACGGCCACGCCAGGAGCTCGTCCCTCAGCTCTCTTGTCCCTCCCTGGGTAATTTTACTTCGGAGCAAACCGAGCCAGCTCTTCCCTTCCACTCCATTTTCTGCTGAGATTGCTTCCCACGTCCCTCGGCTCTCCCTCAGGCCGGATAGCTCTGGCTCTGGATCCCCCCACTGGAGATAAGCCTCGGCTGGGACAGCGAGATTCAGCGGCTGTGGTGCCCTCCGCAAACGTTACGGGGTCAAGGGACAGGAGGAGGGCTTGGTAGGCCTTTACCTTTGCTTTATCGTATCATCCTAGAGAAATGTTTTCATTCCTTCTGCCCCCAAACATGCCTGAATGCACCCCGGGTGTGCCCTTGTGTTACCGACGCGCAGCCCAAACCCCAACATTCCTCCGTGCTCAGTAATCCCGCACAGATGAGGCTGTGCCCTGGGGTCCCTGCAGGACCCGGGCCAGCAGCAGCCGCCCGCTCTGGCCGTGCTGCCGCCCCTGTGAGCGCGGTGCTTTTGGCGCGGGCGATGCGCTCCCTGCTCGCCACCGCGCCTGTCAGTCACACGGCAATTAGGGGAAGCTAAACGCTGCTGATGGGAAGTGTTTTAAGTAAGCCTACGCTGGAGATGCAAGCCCAAGCGTTTCTGCTCGGCGGATGAACCAGAAAGTCATTAATTATTCTGTGCTGGAGCAGATGTTCCTGTGTTTGAAATTGCTGGGTAACTGAGTCACCGCTCCGTCCGCTGCCAAGATCTGGGTCGCGGCAACGCAAACACGGGCTCCGTGTCAAAGGTGGGACCGGGGCAGCCAAGGACCAGGAGGAGCATCCCGCAGCCTGCTCTGGACTCCCACAGCCCCTAAGGGCCCTGTGATCTTGAAGGGACACAGCTGGGGGCTTCGGCTCCCCGATTTCACCCACGTCAATTTAAAGGGAGGTCCGGAGCGCAGCAGCACACCGGCTTTGAATCCACGAGCAGGAGGAGCAGCGCCCTGCTGCCCCGCAGCATGCAGAGCCTGCAGAGCTGAGCGGGGCTGGGTCGGAGCAGGGTAATGGGGCACCAAGGAGACGTGGCAAAAACCTGGCCTTAATGCAAATCCCCGCTCCTCTGACCCCGAGCAGATGTTAAACAACGTGCCTGGCAAATAAGGAAAGCAGTTGGGGGAATAAAAGATTTTTATTTTTATTTTTTTCTGAGTTTGTGAGTAAAATAAAGATATTTTGGGTGTGGAGTAGTGGACCAAGACAAGTGGGAACACCTTTCTTCAGGTGGCACAGAGCGGTGAGCTCTGGGGTCAGGGAGCTCCTGACTGCTGCTCCCGGGGGCTGCTGAGAGGCAGCGAAGCTGGCCCGGGCTTGGCGCATGGGGCAGGCTCCCAGGGCAGGGCCGTGGCATCAGGCAGGTGAAGGCAGTCCCAGCTCCTTGTCCTCCTTCAGCCCTTCACCCTCCTTTCTCCCCTGGTGCCTTGCGTGGTCCCGGGACCTCCCATGCCCGGGACGGAGCTTGCAGCAGGACGGGAGCCGCAGCATCGCCCCGGGGTTGTGCTGGCTTCGCCTGCGGGGTGGTTACGAGCATCCCAGCCAGAAGCTGTGGACAAGGCGTGAGTGTATCGCAGTGATCATTATTTATATCTGCGCTGCTACAGGGCATTGTTCTTGGAATAGTGTTTTATGGCATGTAATAAAGAAGAATCGCAGCACAGCTCGCAGGCGCTGCGGCTCTCGCAGCCCCAACACGTCAGAAGTCCCTGCTGCCCGCGATGTTTGAGGGGCGCAGGGAAACAGCTGCCGCTTGTCCTGAGGGCCATTTTCACTCCTTATAATTTAACTGCTGGCTAATCTCTTATTGACAGATTTCCCACGCCCAGCTTTTGTCCTCCTTTCTCCGTCCTTTTCTGCCGGGTGGTTTAAAGGCACGGGAAGGCGAGCAGAAAGCCTGCCCTGCAGCTTCTGCTCTCATCCCACCGGCTGCACTGGTCTCGCTGCCTTCCCACCACTCGCTGATGGTTTCCAGCTGCCAGAAGCACGGGCAGCAGGGGACAGGGGGTGGCTGGGGCAGCGCCAGGGCAGTGGGTCTGGCTGCTTTAGGGCTTGGATCCTCAGGTGTGACAGCCTGGGGCCGTTACTGGGTGTCTCCATTCATCTAACAACGGGCACAGCCTGCTGCCACGCTCCCAGCCTGGCAAAGGGGATGCTGAGCTCAGCGGAGCAGCTACGGCTCGATACTGTGGTATGGAAACGTGCCCATCAGCTGGAGGAACTGCCTCTGGAGGGCAGGGCAAGGCAGAGGAGGCAGATGCGAAGCTGATCCATCTTCCGTAAGAGAAATGACCACCCCATCCCGCAGCACCTTGGCTCTTCCAGCAGTGCCAGACCCCCACTGGAAGGCCTATTCCTGCTCATCTTCTGCAGCTTCATCGTTGCTGGTGTAACGGGGGAGTTACAAGTTAAGTTAGTGCAGTGTAAATGTGGGCACGGAGCCTCCAGTGCCCCCCAGCACCTCGCTCCCACCCCCCAGTACCGACCCTTCACCAGGCAGGGACGGGCACAGGCTGCAGAGGGGGAGCTGACTTGGGATGGAGCAAAGCCCTGCAGGATGGGGGCTGCCGGCGAGACGTGAAGGATGGCAGGCCGGGATGACACCTGTGGTCAGACGAGACGATAGAGGCGTGCGTTTAGTCCTGATTAAATCACGCAGCGCAGCACTCACGTCAGCAGGCGTGATGATTTCAGCATCCCTGCTGAACCAGAAGTCATCCAGTTCAAGGGCAAGAAGAAATTGCATGCGTCTTTACTGCCTGACCCTGCTGGCAGGAATTTTTGGCAAGCATTTTCCTTTACGTATCAGAGGAAGCGCTGCAGACTCGTGCCGAGCTCCCTGCCCCGGCACAGCCCCCTGACGGCACCCACTGCCCCCAATGCACACCCTGCACCCAGCTCGGAGAGGGGCTTCCTGCAGCCCTGCTGGGGCAGCGGCACCACAGCTCCTGGGGCATCGGCCCTGCCACAGCCCAGGCTTTCCATCTGCAGCTCCCCGGAAAGCCACGGCATTCCTCTTCTGTCTTTGGATCTAAAGCTGCAGCCAGAGAGGAGATGGAGAAGAGCGCACACAGGAGGAAAAGGCGATACCTGTGTGACGCTGAACCCCATTATCAGCTGTATTAACAGCAAAAAGGAATCCGAAGTGGAAAACTTAAAAACACTTGCCTCCAGAAAATTCATTTATTAGGTAGCAGGAGAGGACAGGGGAGAAGGTCACAGGCTTGAGAGCCTGCCAAGTAACAAGTGAATGGGCAGGAGAAGTCGTTCCCTGCTGAGCTGTAAGACAAACACGGCCATAATTAACCGAACACACATTTGCATGCTTGCCCTCTCCTTGGACAGTCCATCTACGCTCCCGATGCCTTGTCCATGACCCCATGGAGCAGTCGGGGGCTCCCAGTACCATCTCTGTGCTGCTCAGGGGAAATCAATGAGTGTGTGACCCTGGGTTTCCTCTCCGTGGCTGCAGAGGCGGGCGCCTGGTCCTGACCCGCACAGCTCCAGCGGGCAGGAGAACAGCACCCGGACCTCGGGCACCGCTCGCTGGCAGCGCCGGGCTGGGCTTCACCCTGGGGAGCTGCTCTGCAGCCGCAGCACTTTTCCCTGCCAGCCTCTTTCGTGGGTAAGGGACATCATACACCACCACGAGGGCTGTTCCAAAGCCCCGGTGCTGGCAGAGGAATTAACCTGTGCTGAAGTAACATGCCCGGAGCCACAGCAGGAGCTGGACCTCACTTCTCTGCCCTTGCCCCGACGTTCCCCTGGTGCTGCAGCAGAGCCGGGTCCCGGCACGGCCGGGGATGCAGCGGGAGGCTGTCGCCCCAACGTGTAAATCCCCACAGAGTTTTACACTGTTTTGCACTTCTCCTGCACATTATCGCTTTTTATCCTGCTAGAAAAGGATGGCACAGCTCTGCCAGAAACCCGGCGGTTGGCGGGGTCAGGCAGGTCCCTGCTGGAAGGGGAAGGACCCGGGAAATGGAAGGGGGAGGAAGCTGCCTTCCTGGGAACATGGGCACGTTAATGCCGTGCTGCTTAACGGGAGTCGGGGCTCGGCTGACTCATGGTCGGTCTTTAATAACCCCCAAGCTCACAGGAGTGAGGAGGCGAGTCGTGGTGTCAGCTCCACGAGTCGTGGTGTCAGCTCCAGCTGGGAGCTGCGCTCTGCCCGCCCGGCTCCCTCCGCAGCCTCAGCCCAGCCCCTGCCCTCCGCGGCCTCGTGCCTCTGCTGTCCTTCTCCGGGCTGCTGAGCAGCCTGAGGTTGAAAATTTCCAGCAGGGTTGGGGGTTTTAGCTATTGCCAGGACAAAGCAGGACCACAGAGCATTTCCTTGGGGCACGAGGGCTGTGCTCTCCATAAGCTCTGTGAAATGTGGCAAATATTAGTGCGTGGCGGCCCCGCGCTGAGCCGATGAGCCTCGTGCCATGTTGTCCTCATGGTAATGAGCACTGGCACACCGAGCAGGCTCCCTGGGCCGGGCAGCATCTGCCAGCTCCTTGGCCAGGCCAGGAAAGGAAAACCAACAGGGAGGGTCCCCATTCCCAGCAGCTGCACTGGTGCCAGTCAGGGACCCGCCTGACCCCACTGGGCTAGCTCGTGTAGGGCTCACGGCAAGGGGCAGGGGCGAGGAGCAGCCGCCCCTGAACTCCTGATACCGGAGCACGAGGGCCAGCTCCCACTGCCCACAAACCCAGGAGAGGCAGCACGATTCCCTGAGCTCCCCCTTGAGCTGCCTTTGGAGTGGTGTCACTGCTCAGCCCCGCAACAGAGGGATGCTCGGGGCTCGCCGTCCTGCACCGCGGTAGTTTGAGGTACAAAGAGAGCTTGCTGTGCTATGGCTGGGCAAAAATCGCAGGTGTTTTCTGCAATTATTTTTTCAGTGCTGTTGGATGTGCCTGCTGCAGCCCCTCTGTACCACGCTGCTCACACTTCCCTGACGAGGGTTTCTGTTCCAGGCAAGGCTGCCTCCCTGCAAGCACAGCCCGCAATCTAACGGAGAGGAAGGACTGATGCATACCTACAGGATTTATCTGTTCCAGTGCGTGCACGTTCAGGCAATGAGGGCCGGCCTGGGTGACCCCATGCTCGTGGTGCCAGCAGCACAGCACCCCCCACACGGACACAGGTCCTGCAGCACTTCCCCAGAAGAAATAAGAATTAATGAAGGGAAATGCGTGGCTGAAGCTAAAGAGAAACATTAGCTTTACTTGCGCTAGCATTTGCATTGCAGAGCAGCTCTGAGCCCTGAGCGTCCCAGCGCTGCCACCCAGCAGAGCTCAGCCACGAGGGACGGGGAGGAGGCACATGAAAGAGCCACCGCCAGCCCCGCTGTCATGGCTCTCAGAGCTGGGCAGAAATAGGGCCGCAGGCAGCAGAGCAATAAGTACAGAAACCATTCCCCCTCCGGGTTATGGCTCACGCTGTCCGCAGCAGCCTCACCGGGGGCAGCGGGACGGCGCAGCCGCCTGAGCCGCCCCAGGCTGTGCAGTGCCCGGCGGGAGGGGAACGAATGGCTAAAGCTGCCTCAGCTGGCACACGCTGCACTTTCTCCCAGATTCTGCAGACTTACATGCTTCTTACTTCTGCGGATCCTTGCAAAATAAATCACAGGAAAATATTTGGGCCATCAAAGCCTTTGCTTTCGAGCTGTCATGCTGAAATTGTGTGAAATTGCCAGCCTTAAAGCAAAGTTTGATCAGAACACCATGTTGTGGTGCTGGATTTTAGACACAAATACTGAGCTGTGTTGCCTTTTAGGGTTCATACCCTCTGTTTCTTTACACTTCTTGAAAGACACAGCCTGCCAAGCACCTTGCAGGAGGACGTCTGGGGGCCACGGCAGCAGAGCCTTCCAGATTTTCGGGCCTAGGAGACTTTGTTCTTTGAAAGCCACCAGGTCTGGACTAGAATTAAGACACTCCAACCCTAGGCTGCCCAGGGACTCTTGAATGCGTAAGGACAGGTTATTAAATGTGAACATCACAGGGAAATGCCACGGCAGCAGGGCAGGGAACACGGCTCTGTGGAGCCCCCGTACCTGTGCGATCAAAGGGAAGCTGCAAGGTGCCCAAGAAAAGCTAAATGGTCCCAAATATAAGCTCAGTATTGATGGGAAAGGGGAAAGAGAAACTGCAAACACTTCTGGATGAAGCTAATTTTTCTCCAGCCATTCAGCAAATATTTCGTGCTTCAGCCACACGGCAGCAGAGAAAGCAAGATGGGAAGAGGCACTCAGAGGTGTTCCAGCTCTCCTGTTAGTGACGGACCAGGTGCCAATAGTCCCATGCTTTTTGAGGCAGGAGGACAAAATCCTGCAGATCCCGTGCTGTCTGTGCAGAAGGCACAGAACTGGGTCACATTCTGCTGGTCCCCCGGGCTGGGCCATCCTCCCTGTGTGCTGCGGGCATGGCCGGGACGCCGCTGAGGGCTGCCACGGGCACGCCAACCCTCCTGACAGATGCCCACAAATGCGATTCATTTTTACGACCTGCCATTTTTGCTGAGGCCCATGATAAATGCAATCCGTTATTTTCTCAAGGAAAGGAGCACGGCCACCTCTCCCCATGAGGGCGACGTGTGCGGCTGTGCCCACTGCCAGCCGAGGCGATCCTCGTGGGTGCCTGCAGCAGCTCGCTTTTCCACCTCTGGCACTGGCAGCTTCATCGTGCCGGGGGCCGAGGCCCCGCTAGAAGAGGCCGTTCCTCCTCGTGTGCTGCCCATGGAGGCCAGCTCAGAGGGGGCTGATTTCAGCTCCCTTATGCTCCTGCATGTGCCTCAGCACGCTGCTGGGGTGCCGGAGCATCCCTCTGCAGCCTCTGCAGTCAGTGTGGGCACATTCACTGTCCCCTGCTGATAAAAGCCTCCTGCATGCTGCCTGTATCACTGTCCTCCCCTCCACTGCTCCTGCCCAACCTCCCGTCCCTCCCTGTGTCTCTGTGGCCTTTCCTCTTGCAGTGTTTGTACAGCAGGAGCCAGTTCTGCTCCGCCAGCCCTGATCCGGCACCGACAAGCCCCGGCTTTCCAGGCGTGTGGGGAGCTCCAGCCCGCTCCGTTTCTCTCCTTTCATCCTTCCAGGGCTTTATCCCCAGCCGGCTTTCGGGAAGCTGCGATGCCAAGCGATGCTGGGCCGGACTCTGCCTCCCAGCCAGAAAGAGCCGGTGCCGTTTGGTAGCTGCGTGCCTCCATCCAGGGTTCTCCCCCCCTAGAGCCCACACGGGGGCTGAAATGAAGCATTTCTTCACTGCTTTCCGTGTTGTTCTCAGTGTATGCCTGGACGATTCGCACTCTAACCACTGCTATTTCTCCTGGGCTCTTCCTGCTGCCACGGCTGCTGCAGTAAGGGGAGCAATGTGAGAAAAGCTCGTGTTCCTTCCGACAGCTGCTGGCAGCAGGCACATCCCCCGGAGGACAGCCCTGCGTGGCACAGGGATGATCCCTCTCCTCTGCTGCCCCGGGGCTCTTCGTGTAAGGCACTGATTACAGAAAATCACCCAGAAAGGCCTGGCACAGAATTTCTCAAGTGCTGCACGATGCTCTCCAGGCAAAACCAGGGCTTGACAAAGGATCTCTGTGGTCAAGGGGAATCCATCGGATCCAAGAAACATCCAAAACTGCAGATGCAGGCAGCAGGGGCAGCTTGGAGCTGCTTCCTTTGAGACCCTTGTGCCAGGGCTGGGCAAGCCAGGGTCCCACGGAGGTGGCTCCCAGCCACCACTGCCCCTGTGGGCATTGCCAATGTCACCTCTGCCTGTGCCGGGGCTTGCTCTGGGGGTGGCAGCCTCAGGGGGCTCCAGAGATGGGGGCTTTGGGGACAGCAGGCACAAGGGTTTTGTTTGGCTGCCAGCACATGTCCCAGGGCAGAGAGCAGCCTTGGGGTGCCTCCCTTTCCCCAGCACTGCCACCCCCTCGCCTGTCTCCTTCTCAGTTTCTTCCCAAACTGCCCGGATTTCTGCTGCCTGATTCCATCTCCATCAGCTGGTGCAATCTTACCACTCCATTACGTTATCTCTACAGCCAAAAGGCCCAGGAGCATCGCAAATTCTAGCTCTCGCTGTGACATCTCTATAAAGAGATTCCAGAAACTGCCTTTATCAATTGCAGCCCAGAGTCCAAATCCAAGAGCAGTGTTTGCAATAGTAATCAAATATTTAGCAAACATCATTAGAACTAACTTGCCAATGAGCAGAAATAATTATCAGATAATTGCTTTATGGACAGCCAAGCAGGGAAATTAGGAGCAGTATTTTCTCCATGCTAAACAGCAAAACACAAACAGGGAAACAGAAGCACCGGGAGACAAAAGGGCTCATTTCAGGCCACACAAAGGAAGGGCTGAGGGCAGATCCTGTACCACCGTGCTTCTCCGCTGTCCTTGTGCTCGTAATGCGAGCCCAGCTCCAGGAGCCTTGGCCTCACCCGGGGTTTTGGGTCTGGATTTGCAGCCGGCTGCAGGGGGCTCGCTGGGGAGGCGAAGCGCCTCGATGTCCTGCTGCTGCTGGTGCTGTGCCCACCGCAGGGAGCTGGGAGCTGCTGCCAGCTCCTGGATCGGGGCTCGGGCAGCACCAGCAGCCTCCTCCCGGGTGCATCCCTGCGCATCCCTGCCCATCCCTGAGCACCCGTGCCCACCCCTGCCCACCCCTCCCTACCCCTGCCCACCCCTGGCCACCCCTCCCGACCCCTGCCCACCCCCGCGCGTCCCCGCGGCGCTTCCCCGTGCGCGCACCGCCACCTAGGGGCTGCGGGCGGCGGGGCGGGGGGTGCAGGTGGGGCCACCGGCTCCGGTGGCACTCCCGGATTTTTAGTCAGATTTAATTACCTTCCTTCTCCCCCCTCTCCTCGGCTGTCCCTGATCAAATTAAAACAAACAACCCCCAGCAGAGTGTTTGTGACAGGAATCGTGTCTGAGACTAATTAAAACCTGATGCTCGTCACCGAGACGAGGCTGGCAGCCGGCTGCGTGTGCGCGGGGCCACGCGGCAGGCCTGGCGCTGGGTGCTCCCAGCGGCCCCCAACGCAGCTAATTAGCTGCACGCCTCGGATCCTCGGAAAGGCTGCGCCTTCTGCTGAGCCGCGGCCGGCGGGGAGGGAGCTGGAGGGGGGGCGTGCGGGTCTCAATTAGCTTCGGCAATAATTTAATGGATTAATTAATAAACCTGCGCGGCAACTTCTCTGGGATGGTGCTCAGCCTGGCAGGACGAGGTCTGCAGTGGGCCTGCAGGCTGCTTGCCAGGGTGGCAGCTGGGCATGGGGGAGAGTGGCAGCTCCCTTGCATGCCCGTGACCTGCAGCACGCTGTCCCCCTGGCTCCTTGGCCTTCAGTACAAGGCCATCGGGCTGGCCCTGGGCTCCCTCCAGCTCCATGAGGAGCTCCCAGGCTCCCTCCCCCCTCCTGCAGACCCCCAGGGCTGACCATGGCACAGGACAAGCCCAGCATCCCCGCACGGCTCCTGCCCGCCAGCTGGGAGCAGCCTCCCACGGGAGCGAGCCCCATGCCTGGGTAGGAACCGCTGCAAATCTGTGCCCAGAGCTGCTCAGAGCAGGTTTTGAGCCCTGGATTGTGCTGGCTCAGCAACCTGCACGGTACGGAGTGGCCCCGGGGAGCTCTTAACATCTGCCCGTCACCGCGTTTGCTGATGGAGAATTGGGGCGGAAGGCTGGGGGCTGCTTTCAGAAAGGCTGCTCGCGAGCCCTGCGGCTCAGGCGGCTGCCAGCACAAAGTGCAGGGCCAGAGAGCTCCCTGCGCCCGCTGCCTCGTCCTGCTGCTGCCCCGCAGCCTGCCCCTGCCCACCCATGGGTCTGGGCATGAAGGCTGACCCGGCAGCCCTTGTCCTTCAGCTGGGGCTGCCTTCATCCAAGCACTGGGCTCCTGTTTGGGCATCCTGCTCGAGCTGCTCTGCTTGTACCTGACACCTGCGGCACCACCCAGTGCCTGGGAAGTGGGAATCCTCTGAGCTCCACAGGCATACTCTGAGCTCCGCAGGCATCCTCTGAGCTCCTCGGGCATCCTCTGAGCTCTGTGGGCATCCTCTGAGCTCCGCAGGCATCCTCTGAGTCCACGGGCATCCTCTGAGCTCTGTGGGTATCCTCTGAGCTCCATGGGCATCCTCTGAGCCCCGTGGGCATCCTTTGAGCTCCGCGGGCAGATGCCACAGAAGGGTGTTGATCTGCACCAGGCTGGGCTTTCCCCCTTGGGGACATATTCTTCCCCAGTGTGTGTGCATGGGGACACGGGGCAAGGGAGAGCACGCCACGTGTAGGCAGCCCGTGAGCCAGCCCCACTGCAGCCTGTCCCCGTCCTCCCGGGATATCCCTGTTACGGAGTCGATGAAGTTACTGAATTATTCCTCTTTCATATTGTTTCAAATCAATGGGTCCTGGCGGTGTCATATACAAAAGGCTGGTTTCAGTATTTTAGTTGGGAGAGTCCTCGGGGGGAGCCGAGCTCATTAATTAAATACATTTAATCAATCTGGCCTACAAGGGCATTGGTTATTTATTCATCAGAGGCTGCACAGTGCAAACCCAGTGATCTGAAAGGCAGTAAATAAACATGTAAATGAAAAGCTGAGACAGCAGCGCTCACTCGTGCCTGGGAGATTTCAGAGCTTGGGTCAGCTAATAGGGGATCATCTGTTTAATTTAACCAAACCCGCAGGAAGCGGCCCCGCAACGCGCAGTGCCCTGGGGGACGGGGGGAGCGGAGCTGCAGGAGCAGGGGCACAGCCGTGGCTCCCGACCCTTCGGTCCCCGCTGTCTCGGTGCCACGCGTGCCTGCCCCTGTCCTTTGCCCGCCGGCCCTGGCCGCATCCTGCCGCCGGGCCCCGGCGCTGTGCAGAGCATCGCTGCAGCTGCAGCACCCCGGGAGGTGCCGGGCAGGTGGGAGCCACCGGGACGGCTGCAGCCGGACCCCTCAGCACCCCGCGTGTGTCTGCTTGGCTGCTGCCGCCGAGGAGCAGCCGGCGCCGTGCCGCTCGTGTTCCTGCCGTGTTAATTACAGCGGGAGCCTCGCAGGAGCTGGAGAAGAGGAAGGTTTCGGCCCAGGGAAGGGAAAACAAAGGAGGGGAGCGTGTCGCTTCTCGGCTCATCCTTGCAGAATTGCTCTCTGCTAGGGGAATGCCACGGGAGCGAGCTGGCAGGGAACCAGAAGAGCTTCCTGAGGTCTGCGTAAACCCCGGCTTTGCCATTGCAGGAACGCGGAGTAATTCCAGCATCACCCTGAGTGCAGAGGCTTGCAAATGGCTGCTGCATGAAACATTGCTGCTCAGAACGGACCCTCAGAGGCTTGATCCGGTGGGCTCGCTGTCTCACAGTTTGGAAGGGCTTAGACTTGCCTTCTCCTGATTCGGTTTTCACCCACGAGAAGCTGGATTCACCTCCGCGGCTCGGCGATTGCCAGCTCCTGCTGGGCGAGCACCCCCGCAGCACAGGCAGGGGCTCCCTGGGGCCTGAGCTTCCTCACAGCCCCTCGGGGTGCTCCTGGCAGCCCCGCTGTGGGTGTGGGGTTCTGCCGGGGGCTGTCAGCCGGGGCCACGCTCCCACGTGTGTGCCGGGGGGCTCTCGCACACCTGAGGGTGCCGAGGAAGAGGGGCCCGGGGTGGCTGGACAGGGACAAGCTGCCAGAAAGTGAGTCGGGGATGGAGGGCGCGGGCAGGGACAGAGCCGTGTGGAGACAAAAATGCAGGGAGAAGCTCAGGCCAGGTTGCCTGCCTTCAGATATGGGCTGCCCCAAAGCTCAGCAGAGTCTGGAGCTGGGGTGTTGCCCCCAGCAGAATGTGGGGGCCCCGGTCAGTGCGTGAGGGCAGGGGGAGAGGAGGAGCCGGGGGATGCGAGGCAGTTCTGGGCAGTGCTGCGGGTGGTCCGGGCAGCCAGATTTATCAGGGAAAAAGGTAACGCAGGTGGGTGTTGAGGCTGTCAAAGTGGAGGGAGGGGCACTGGATTAGCTTCTTCATCATCATACATGAATATGCAAAGCGGCAGAGAACGGTTTCCCAGCGCAGCCGCCCTCTCCGTGAGAACTGCTCCGACCCGGCCGTCACCCGGCGGGGACAGGACGGAGCCACCCGCTGCGGCCGAGCCCCCTCCACCAGCTCTGCGCCCCCAGCCCTGTCCCAGGGCTCACACCCAGGCCACCACCAGGTGGTTGGTGCTGTGCCACGATGGTTTCTGCAGCACCACGATGGTTTCTGCAGCACCACGATGGTTTCTGCGGCACCAGGGTGGTTTCTGCAGCACCACGATGGTTTCTGCGGTACCGGGGTTTCCCCTCCTGTTTCCTTAAAAGTGTGAAATGAAAAACGCCTGTGTAGAAAATAAAATTTTAAAATATTTTAAACCAAAAAGAAAAAAAAAAAAAAAAAAAAAGAAAAGGGTTCAGCTCCAGGTTTTGGTCTAATCTAGCATTTTTCCAAGCTGTTTTCTACCCCTGGGTCCCACACTCCCAGTGATTCACCGCGACCTCATTGCTTTTGAGTTAACACAACAAACTTGGCTGCTGCCTGATGCTTTATTAATACCGGACCCATTCCCATGAAGATGTGTCCTACCTAGAAGGAAAATGCTTCTATCATGTGTCCCAAGTCTCCGGCCAGCCCGTTCATGTCTAAGCTTGTCCAACGTAAGTGCAAGAGCACGAGGAACAATAAACACAGTCTTTTGCACATTTCTCCTCCAAGGATCTCGAGCAGAAGCACAGCTCCTTGACAGGTGCCCCGGGCAGGGAGCACGGAGCAGTCTGTCCGTGTCCGTCTGTGACCCACAGTAAGCCACGGGCGTCGTGCAACACCTGTTAGACCAACACAGTGCAGCAGCTACATCCCACTATGAAGACACCGAAACGCATTCCCCTAGCGGAGCGCATTCCAGAAATACCTGAACAGAAAATCCACACGCTTGGAAATGAAAGCATTTGTCCTTTTGCTGTCTTCACCGTGAGCTGAAGGAACGTGCGTCTTCTCCAGGGGCTGCAAGTGGGAAGACAGATGGTGAGAGTAACTCTACTTGTCAGTCCCTGGGGATGTGCAGAGGAATCAGTATTTGGCATCTGATTTAGCTCTGCTGCCTCCTCGAGTCACCACTGTCCCAGGCACTGAAGGATGCACAGGCTTCCGAGACGGTTAAATTAAACGGCGCTGAGCAGAAGGGTGTGTGGCCACCCCTCCCAGATGTCAGCTGGCAGCTGGTAATGAAGATCCGATGGAGCCTCGCTCACTGCCCTGAATTCGAATGTTTTCCTCCTTTCCCTCCACAGGTCGGAATTAAAGTGGCCCAGGGGAGGACGATGCCCATGGAGAGAGGGGTCCCTGGGGGCTGGGGGCTTTTGGGGGGGCCGTGGTCGGGGACTGCACTTCGTTAGCTGGGGAGGGGGACACTTGAGAAGCAGAAACACTGGGGAGAGGAGGAGGAGGAGGAGGAGGCAGACATTCCAGGAGACTCCACATCTGTAAGGAGACGGAGTGGGATCCAAGGCAGTAATACATCCCAGATGAGGCTGGGGAAAGTGCTCGAGCAGGGCGTGAGTCATTGCAAGCAGAGGGGAGAGCAACAACTCTTTGATAAGAGGCAAGGCAGCTTTACACTGCTATTTAATCTTCATTCCCGGGCTGTGCCAGCTGAGAGCCTTGCACAAGAGTCCCCTGGGGGTCCCGGCATTCAGACCTCACCCTTGGCCGCCGGGCCGGTGTTTGCAGCTATCCTGGGGACGTGGCAGGGGGGCTCTGGTGCCCACAGGCTTCCCAGAGTGTGGGGCGGGGGGAATGACGGTGGTCTCAGGGCCAGCTCCGGAGGCCTCCAGGTCCAGTTCTCCGTGCAGGTAGGACCCATCTCACCCACACTGGTACGAGGAGCAGAAGTTAAAGGAGCCGAACTGACGTCAGGCTGGTGTGAGCCCCAAAGTTTTTGCCTTTGAAGGCGGCTGTGTTCCCTCTCCAGTCCCTCTTCTCTTGAATAAAAGCCTTCCAGTGGTTCAGCATTTCCTTCTGAGCCTCCTCACCATTTTTCTCTGGCCTTTTCCTGTATCTTTCTTGAGTTGCTGTGCACCAAACTGCTCTTCCTGACGTCTTCAGGGCTTCTGAGCCCGTCCTCCACGTGTCTGAAAGATGCTGCTGCTGCTCAGGCACCCCAGGCAACGTCTGAATTGTGTCTCAGGGTGGCATGGTGGTCCCACGCTGCAGCCCACTGCAGTGCTCCCACCCTGCCTTGCCAGTCCTTCCCCCTCCTGTTCTGGTGCCCTTGATGATCCCTGAGGGCGGAACATTGCATCTATTTCTGTTGGACTGTGCTTTGCTTTTCCCCCAAGACCATTTCTCCTGTTCCTCAAGATCATTTCAAATTCTAATCCTATTCCTGTGTCCTTGTTGCTCGATCATATATGCAAAATAAACAGGCAGGCTCTCATTCTCTCAGCCAGGCCATCCACGAATGCGTGAGCCCAGAGCCCACCCCCAAAACCCTGCTGGGTGTGGGCGGCTTCGCCGTCAGCGCGGGCTCTGGGCAGGGAAGAGCACCCCGTTCCTAATCGTTTCCATTTTTCTCCTCCCAGCTAATGAGTGTGTCATGAGAGACAACATCAAAAGGCACTAAAGACAAAATATAGGACAACTGCTGCTCCCTCTGTCCAGAAGGCTGGTGCTCTGTCACCAGAGCACTGCTGGGCTGCTCAGACACGATTTGTTCCTGAGCAACCCGTGTCGGCTGCTCTCGCTGCCTTGTTACCTGCTCTCACTGCCTTGTTACCTGCTCTCACTGCCTTGTTACCTGCTCGCTGCTCGCAGGCTGTTTGAAGCTGTCCCGGTGTCTTCCCAGCGATGGGAGCTAAGCTGCCCGCTGCCCCCCTGCCCTCGTAGCCCACCGCTGCGGGCGGCTGGCACCACTTCGGGCCACCTCACGGCTTCAGGCTCTCCTTGACCACCCGAAAGCCCCCAGGGATGGCTGGGGAGGCTGCCCCAGGCTGCAGGCAGAGGGCTGATTTCCCCGAAAGCAGCCGATGCAAGAAGCCCCAGCCCCCGGGTGCTCGCCTCCCCTCGCCAGCCGCGGGCCCGGGCGCGGAGCCGGGCGCTGCCGCGGGGGGGCAGGCGGACACCGCGGCACGCAGCGCCCGGGGCTCGCGGGGGGAAAGGGGGCTGGGGGGGGGCTGCCGGGGTTGGGGGGGCTGCGAGGGTTGGGGGGGCTGCTGGAGCTGGGGGGCTGCCGG
>CM021734.1:776403-810825 GCA_011075105.1 Heteronetta atricapilla
CAGGGTTAGAAAGGAAAAGAAAGTAACCCCACCAGCAAGCCATCAAACCAAGTGGAAGCGAACTACTGCCCGCAGTTTCGAAGGGATGAGCGGCGTACTCGCCGGGCAGCAGAGGTGGGTGCAGAGGCAGCACCAGGCCCAGCACGCCGAGCTGCGCCCAGCCCAGTCCTGAGCGGGGTTTTCTGCCCGTTCCTTCCCGGAGCTGGGGCCAGGCCTGGGGATGTCCACGGCTGGCTGGCAGGGAGACCCCTCCTAGAGCCAGGGGCTGTGGAAGCTCAAGGGCAGCGCTGCGAACAGAGCATCCTCTTCCAAACGGGCTTGGCTGCCACCTCATACGTGTGTCCCGATGTCCCCTTCTCCCGTCAGTGTCTCTGGAGACGTCGGGGTGGGAGCAGGATTGTTGTTCCCGCGGCGTGGGGCCCACGGGCAGCCAGCATCCCCGCCTGGGCCACGCTGCGGTTGCTGGGGTGATGCTTACGGAGCGATAAACTGAGGGAAACGGTGATGACGCCAGCTGGGGAAGGGCAGAATGAATTTTATTTCATGTTTATTGAAGCACAAATTACCATAAGAAATAGCTTCCCTGTGTGCAAACAAGGGAAACTGAGACCCTTTGGGCCGCGCGGGTGCCCCCTGGGCTCAGACACATCAAACATCCCTCACCCACAGCCTGATCCACGCCGTGGGTTGTCCGTGGAAATGTGTGCCTGCATTTGGAGACAGGGATCGTGGTGCTGGGGGGGCCGTTCTGGCAGGCGCGGTGCTGAGATGGCCGCAGCCGGAGGCACCGAGCTGGCTGTCCCCCGGCTCAGGCATGGGGCCTGGGGCTCGGGGAGCAGTGCGGGCTCTGGGGGTGGGAGCAGAGTCAGGGCAAAATCGTGACAGGAGGTTTCCTCCCACCTCTTCTCTGCTTTGCAGCAAAGACAAACCCCAGCAACCTGCTGGTCCTCTGGAGGAGTTACGGCAAGCGAGTGGATTGCAGAGCGAGTGCCTCGGGCACGAATCGTCACCCGCAGCTCAGAGCACCCACCCCGGGCTCGTTCCCTCGCGGTGCCCAGGTGAAGCCCCAGCGGCAGCCGCGGTGTGGACGGTCTGCCAGGAGCTGCGGATGCGGGGAAGGTCTGAGGGCAGTGCTGGTACTCACGGATGGAACGGCACACACGGATTTTCAGAGCCGGGAGGGACCATGTATAATTATCCGGTCTGAGCTGCGGGGAGGGAGGGCTAGCGGGGTGGAAAGGTCAGTGGAAAAATTAGCCAGGATCTGCTGATTAATGCAAAGCCGTCCCTTGTAGCCCGTCCTGCATGCCTCCTACTGTCCTGCTTTCAGGCCATCCCACCGAGGGTGAAATGAAGAAACCCCCGTGGACCTTTGAAGTGGATACAGGAAATACCTCGGAAACTTTCTGCAGCAGGAAATGAAAGTGGAGAAGGTTGAGTGGCTGAGAGGGGCTGGGACACTCACCCGGGGAGCATCCTCAGCCCGCAGGGGATGCATTGCTGAGGATATGAAGGGAAGGTGCTCGCCCACAGCCGGTCAAAGGGGGGGAAATATTTCCTTGTACCCACGAGAATCTGCTCTGTGCGTGCTGCAGCTGCCCCGGGGACATCTGGGGTCCCTCGGGCATGGGCAGAAATGGGTGGGGGAGGCTCCAGCCCAGGAGGGATGCCCAGCTCTTCTGGCCCCCCGCACCCACCAGACCCCCCCCCGAGATGGGAACCCAGGCTGCCCTGGCAGGCCTCAGGAGGAGGAGGAGGAGAAGGAGAAGGAGGAGGAGGAGGAGGAGGAGGAGGAGGAGGAGGAGGAGGAGGAAGGCAGCCTCTGGTCTGGGTGAGGAAGGGCAGGAGCTGCGCAGCACCCGCCCGCCCCTCTGGTCTCCTCATCAGTGACGAACACATGCGCAGAGGGCCACCACAATGAAATATATATTTATAACAATCATAATTATTATTCTTTCACCAATTTTCTCTTCCGTGGATGGAGCCTGGCAGGGACTACAGAGCAGGCGAAACTGCTAAAGCTGAAAGTAATGGTGCCCCCAGGACGAATAAAAAGCCTACTTCAAACCAGCAGATGCTGCTGAAAGCCCCAGCGCAGGAAATATCTGCAGAATGAATCGGGAGGTTTATGGAGCTTGGTTTGCAGCTTTTATGTGAAAGTTTCACCGGCCCAGGAGAGGAAGGGAAAGGAGGAGCAGGGGCTGGCACCTCGGGGCGTGGGGCTGGGGGAATGGGACGGAAACGTCCTGCTGAGGGGTAAAAAGAGGCAGTGCTCAGGGTGGAGACAGGAGATAGGAGATTGCCAGCCCCGTGCTGCCTGCTCAGGGTGCTGGCATGGAGACATGGGGCTGAACAGGAGGGGACAGCTGAGGAGATGCGCATGGAGAGCATCCTCGGTGGGAGCTGCAGACCTCCGCCCCTTTACCCGTGTCCCTGCTCACACTTTCAGGCTCAGTATATACCAGAAGTCTGCCTGTAGTGATGATCTGGGGAGTCCTGGGCAACGATTCAGAGATGGGTCATGGATGGCCTGCAAGTAAAGGACAGACAGGACAGCCCGCTCTGTAGAGCCAAAAACAGTGCTGCTGCCCTGTGCCAGAAAGAGATAAAATAAAGAAAACAAGGTTCCTGTCCCTAAAAGCCTTCAAACGGGCTGGGAAGAGCCCAGGCAATGCAGCAACAGCTGGAACAAAGGCATTCCTGCGTGCGCTGCTGAGGTTTGGCACGTGTCTTGTAGTTCCAGGACCTTTTTTTTTTTTTATAGTACATCATAAAATAATGTTCTATATTCTATATATTTTTATGGCAGGCAGGAGAGCAGTAGAGGGCAGCGAGCGGCGGGGGTCTGGCCGGCAGGAGGAGGGCTGGAGGGCAGGGGCTGCCTGAGGAGCTGCGCAGGCGGGCTGTGAGCGGATGGACCGGGCTGGGACTGGGATAGCTGGGACTGGGCCGTACTGGGAGGCTGTGCTGGGACTGGGAGGTGCTGGGACTGGGATCTGAGGGCAAGACCCTTTAACAAAGTGCCTTCAGCCTGGCCTCCATGTCCCCTCCTCTCTGCCAGCAGGGCTCGGTGCTGCGGTTCTGCAAGGGGCCGGCTGGCTCGGTGGCTGCGGTGGTGCCTGGCACGAAGGGATTGCAACGTGGATGGATCCTTCCTTTTAGATCCAGAGAGCTGCCCCTTCCCGCAGCTGGTGGGGTGGAGGAACATAGAGACACAGATCAGCACAAGGTCTGAAAATGGATATTCTGGGAGTAAAATGTTCCTGGGCTGCAGCGAGTAAGGGTCTGTGCCGAGCTGACGCAGAGCACGAGGACGCAGCTCACACCTTCCTTTCTTTCCCTCCTTTCCATGGCCTCCATTCTCCACCTGGCCGGTGGCAGCGCCTCAGGACCTGCTCAGCACTCAGAGCCCTGCTGCCCCGGTGAGGGAACCGGGAGGGTTTTGTGGGATCCAGCAGACCAGCCGAGCAGACCCATCTACCGTTATGGGAAGGGCAGGGTACGGAGCCGGTGCCAAGCTGGCACCCAGCCCTTGGCTCCAGGACGGTGCTCATTAGATGCTTAATTTCTGAGATGTTCACCGGCTTTGTGGATTCCTTTATGGCCGGGCATGGAAACTCGCTTGTGGTCTCCGATGGCGTCTGGGGCTTGGGCCCCGGGGTGGGAGCGGAGCGCGGCGTGCCGGGACCTGCGGCACGGTGGGTGGCGGGGTGCGGGGGGGCTGCGGGTCGGATGGAGCGGCGCCCACCCGCCTGCGCGAGCCTGTTCCTGCAGCCCTGCCCCGCCACGCCGCCAGCAGCTCGGGGAAGGGCTCCTCTTTGGTCCCTGCCCCTGGGGCAGCTCCCAGCCTTTGATTTCAGAGGCTTGTCGGGGCACCTGAGCAGCCTCCACATGGTGCGTGTAAACACGGTGATTAAAAAAGATGGTTCCAGGGGCTGTGCCGAGGCTAAAAATGGCACTGAGGTAGGCCAGAGAGAGAGAGAGAGGTCCCACATCGGCAGATAATTTTCCCTTCAATCCCTGAGAAGCTCACAGCAATGGGGAAAAGGTCAGAGCGCCAAACGTGGGAGAGGGTGGAGGCCAGGGCGAGGAACTGACCTGCATGAGGAGGCTGGGGAGGAGAGCTCGAAGCCGCAGGCTCCGTGGAAGCTGCCGTGGCTGCTCAGCAGGGAAGGAAGGGAGCGATTTTTGGATGAAACGATAGGACTGCCGAGACAACCACGTTGTCTGTTGGTGGGAAAGTCGGAGGGTTTTAGAGGGAAGGTGTTACGGAGGTCATTTGTTATGGCTGGCTGTGCAGAACGGCACCTACGGGTCTCCGCAGCGCACAGCTGCTGCCTGAGCAGCACCAGGGCTCCCTCCATCTAACTCCTGTTGGGGCACGTAAAGCTCGTGGATTTCCTCCCAGCAAAATACAGCTGGGCAGGAAAGGTCACTTCTCCCCTCCTTTCTTCCTTGCTTCTCACCTTTTCCTCTCCACACCCAAGTGCCCCTCTGAGAACACACAGCAGAAGGGAGGCTCTCCGCTGGCTGGGCGGGCAGCAGCAGCACACAGCCAGCAGAAGACCTTTAAAAGCTGGCTGGAGGAGAAAGAGCTCTTTTTTTTCTGAGCACTCAGGGTACTCCTCTCCGTTCCCCCAACAGATAGGCTGCGGCCAGGAGTTAATATTCCCCTGGCGTGGTGCCCTGCCCGGGGAGGGTGGCAGGCTCTTGCATTTAATAACTTATTTATCTTTCCTTATTGCAGGAATGATGACAGTTTTCATTATTAAGCTGCTAGGTAATAGTCTAGCCTTTGGTGGGAGCTGAATCATCATCCCCTCTTTGCTGACAATCAGATTCAATTACCTGGGAGAGGTGTGACAGTGAGGAAGAGGAGGGGGAGCAGGGAGCACCCCACGGCTGTGGGGCTGCCTGTGCTGGGGCAGGGGGCTGGGGCTGGGGCAGGGGCTGGGGCAGCTGGGGGAAAAGGGGGCATCCAGGCTGGCAGGGGGGCTGTGCACCTGCAATGTTCCCAGCTGCTGTCCCCATCCCTGTCCTCAGCCCAGCACCCTGCTCCCCAGAAAGCAAGGAGCACCAGCAGGGGGGACACAGAATGGGGCTCACCAGCTTCTGCTTTGTCTCAAAACCAGCTTTCTCCTCCTCAGCCCCAAGGGATTTGGGACCCACCGGCTCAGGGTGATGTTTTACATAGCGCAGGGAAGGAGGTGACGGCAGGTGGCCCCTGGACATGGCTGGCACGGCCAGGACAGGGCGGAGAGGGTCGAGGTGGCATCGCCGTGCCCGTGCCCCAGCCCCGGGGAGCCGCTCCATCACGGCGAGCTGCCGCCCTTCTGCTGCGCTCGCCTGCGCAACGAGGCAGCAGCGGTGATATATGCAATCAATTAAATATGACCAATTTTTAATTAGATGTATAAACACGCCTAAAGTTAAATGAGGTCTCTTTATAGAGAAGGAATGCAGCGTGGTACCATATTAAATGAGAAACTCCTGCAGTTTCCAGTCGGGAGCTTCCCAGGTTCACACGCAGAGCTGCCTCTGCGAACCGGGCCCTCTCCTCCTGCAGGGCCAGCACCCAGCGATGCAGCGGGGAGAGGGGCTGTGCCCGGCCCCCGGCCCCTGCAGGCTGCTGGGACATGTCCCGGCTGTGTCCCCGCTCCCCCGTGCCCCTGCAGCACCTCGACATCCTCCTCCGCGAGCATCGCGCCCAGGCAGCCCCTCACGCTCCCGGCTGGGGCCATCTCCCTCCCCTCCCAGATGCACACCTTATTATAATGCTGCCCTTACGGAGGAGAAGAAACGGAAGAAAAAAGTAGACCAGTTTCTAATTATGCCTTGTTTGCTTTCATTTAGAGCTAATTCAGCCCACACAAAAGTTATTCTCCATATTAAAAGAAATATATATTAAAAAAAAACACAGATGCATGGCTTCATTAAAAATATTTAAATGTAGAACCTAGGTAGTGTCTATTTCCACCTTTCCCCCTCTGATTAAAAACTATTTGCATTTCAAAACAAACCATCATTAATTTGGACCAAATGTTACCGGGGCTCTTCTTTCGAGGCAGGATAATTAGGCATGTGGCACAGCAGTGAGCGGCTCCTTCTTCCCACAGAGCCCCCGACGAGCCTCTTCCTCCGGGCTGAGGTGGTGGCTCCGAGGGACAGGCCTGGCTTTACAGCAGCCCACTGCCCTGCTGCCTTGTGCCCAGGTACCCGTGACGGGGAGGTGCCCGGCCTCTCGCCCCCAGCACAAGGGTGTGCTGGTGTGGTGGGCACCCAGAGAAGAGGCTTCCCGAAGGTGAAGCACGGATTGATGCACTCATGGCAAATAAGGGCAGTAGATCCCCCCAGGAAGCTTTCCGACCCAGGCCTGTGATGATTCCTGCACGGGCTTGGAGATCTGGCTGACATCAGGGGGATTTTGTGCAGGCGCAGGGATCTGCCAGCACAAGCTGGAGGCCACGAGAGTTTGAGAAGCATAAAAAAGCCCTAGGAAATCAGAGCTTATTTGCAGGAAACCCAAACACTTGCAAGAATGGAAATTCACCGCCGAAGGAGAGCAAAGCGCTCCAACCCCCCTGGCTGTGCTCCCCCCTTCCACTGAACCTGGAGGACGGGGGATGCAGAGCGCCGGCTGCGTTCCCGCCTGCCCTGCTGGGGGGCACAGACCCCAGCCCCATCCTGGCTGACTTTCTGGCTCGGCAGAGCCCCCCATTGATGTCCCCCACACAGCCCCCTCCCGGGAGCCCCCAGTCCTGGGCTGGGGTGAGCCCTGAGCGGGGCTGAGAAGCGGTGGGGCACCGAGAGCCGGGGGGCTGCGGCTGCTGGTGCGGGCGCCGAGCAGGGGGAGCGTGGTGGCAGAGGGAGCAGCTTTGGGCAGGAGGGAGGGAAGCAAGAAGAGCAGGAGCCTTTCCTCAGGTCTCGTGCATCAGTTCCTAGGTAGGTCAATGCCAAGCGGGATTTCTGCTGGTGGCATTCGGGGTCTGTCCCTTTGCTGTCACCAGGTGCCCACCCCGGGAGGTGCTGGAGCTGGCAGTGCTCGCTCTGACAAGCGGGTGAAGCATGAACCAGGCTCCTGACATTTTCAAATGGCAGAGTTAAGGCGATACCGGTGGGTTTGCAAAACAACACAACACAAAACAAAAACCATGTTTACAGCCTTTGGTTTCTCCTAAACTCACATTTAACTTGAACGAAGGTTTCGGGATGAATTACCTGGTGCTTGACCTATAAACACAGAGGACAGAATGATGTGAGGAGCTTCAGACAGGGCTGCCCAGGCTGGGCAGGACCGGATGGCCAGCCGCAGCACCATCTGTTTTACTTATTTCTACATGGGGCTTCATCAGTGGCCTCTCCTGGCAGGAAAGCAGAGCTCCCCTCGGCAAAGCCCACAGCCCCGGGGCGGCTCCTCACCGGCACGGCGGGCACAGCTCCGTGCTTCAGGGGCAGCTGCTCCCTCTTGCCCCCGTCCTGGGCCCTGACATGGCCTGCGGGCATGTTCTGTGCTATTTGGGAGTGGAAATGATTTACCCAAACTTTCCCGTCCTGGCAGCCTCCCAGGGCGGGTATGTGGCAGTGCTGGCAGCAGCAGGGCAGCCCGCGGAGCAGCCGCCTCCGGCCGGGGCGCGATGGGAGCGCCGGCTGTGCTCCTGGGGGATGCTGGCCAGCCCTGCTCCGGAGCAGCATTCCAGGGATATTTACAAGATGTGCACCGAAAATAAATACAAGAAGGAGACGTTATTAAAAATAATAAAACCGAGGAGCTGAGGAATGCCACTGGTGACGCTGCACAGCCACCTGAGGGCGCTGCCTGGGGGCAACCGCTGGTCTGGAGAGGATCAGGATCGGGATCAGGATCGGGATCAGGATCGGGATCAGGATCAGGATGAGGGGCAGGGGCAGGAGCAGCTCTGTGCTGGTTTCAGGAGCAGAGCAGGGAGCTGCTCCTTCACGGCAGCTCTGGTGGCTTGCAGGAGCCGTTGTTCCCAGGGTCTCACCGGTGCAGCCTTCTCCTTTTCTGTGACTCATGCCCATCCAGATGCCCCATTCCCGGCACTTGGTGCTGATCAAGGAGCTGTGGGAATGAGCCTGAGGAGCCTGTAACAGCTCGGAAGTGCTGCACTAAAGAGGAGAAAAAAAAGCAGACTATTAATTAACAGCAAATGTACAGTTAATAGGGCTTTTTTCCCTTCCTAAACAATTCGTCAAAATGATTTCATTGAAATTTAGCTGATGAGGCGCTAAATGCAGCTGGTCTGTCCTGCTCTGTTTTTTTTCTGTCCTGGTTAGAACAGAAAGCTGATATTGCAGCCCCGGATTTGGGATTAACTGCACACTTAGGGGATGGAGACAGTGGGAGTGAATAAGTTAGTGCTTTTGCCCCTGCCAGAACTTAGAAGATATAGGGGCTGTAAGTAAAAGGGTTACAATACACAAAACTGACATAATGCTCACCCCGTTCTTTATACATGCTCCTTTACTGCCTACGAGTTCATTTAAATACAGAGCAGAAATTCCTATTGGGCTAGTTCAGGGAGTGCAATAAAGCCAAGCCAGAGAGGAAGGCCAAGATGGTTATTGGTGATGTAGTTACTGGGGATGTCACGTTGTTGCCGACTACACTTGACAGACCCCTGAAATGGCCCTGCTTCACTAAAAAACTTCGAAAAAAATAAGGTTGTTAAATTTTTTAGTGTTTTTTAAAATTGCTCTTATATAGAAAGAGGGAAAACAGCTGTTTACTGCTTTTAAGGTTTGCTTTTTTCCCCGAGAAGTCGCATCGTTTGGGGGATTTAAAGGTACAGAGGCAGGCTGAGCGCAGACCTCAGCCCGGCAGCTCCAGGCTCCGCCGGCAGCACCCCCACGAGGGGCGCACAGGGGCGCAGGCTGAGCCCCCCACCCTGGCTGGACACTGGATGCTCTGCGGAGCCCAAGTGAGGCGATGCCTCCATTCCCCAGCTGCTGCTCCCCTAAGGCCCCGGGGGCACTGCTCTGGGCAGAGCTCGTCCCAGGCCCAGCGCTCGGCGTGCATGCGGGGGGCACGCGGCGCTCGGCTGCGGGCATGGCACAGGTGGGCGAGGGGCAGCCCAGGGGCGGCGGTGGACAAACGCGATCCAGCTGCGGGAGGAGCAAATCCCGGAGCCTCGCAGCGTTCCCACCCAGCCATGAAACTATTCCCTAATTTTATTGAAACCAGATCGCCAGCCTGGCCTCGCGCTCAGGGCTCGGGCTGATTCGGCACGTCCAGCGGCCCTCGGGAGCTGGCCCGGCGCTGCGCGGGGAGCAGAGGAAGATGAGAGAAACGATGCAGGCTGGCTGAATCCCCCCGCCGTGGCGTTGCCCATGCTCACAACACGTACACATATGTTTTCAAAGAAGGTGGATTGAGGCATTGCCAAGATCTGGAAGATCTGATTTAATGTCCACATGGCTTCCCCGTAGCCCTGCCCACCACCATTTACCCTCTGGCGTGTCCTTCTCCCTGTGATATTCCAGTTGGTCTTTTCCTGTTGTACCTCTCAGCTGCTTTATTTGCAGAGGACGGGGCCAGGACCTCCTTCTGCTCTGGTGATACCCAGGAAAGTGCAAACGTGCACAGAGCACAGCCCAAGACTACCACGTGCATGCCAGCATGTGCTTAGCCAGGTTTCCCTTCAGAGAGTCTGGCCTCTGCTCACAGCTGTGCTTTCTGTAATCAGGAGTGGCTGGGGATCACAGAAAAAGGCCAACATTGCCAGCATGTATTCCCCAGTGCTGCCCTGGACCCATTCCCCCAAATCTCCCCAGATCCTAGCAGCAGGGGCAGCAATGTCCTCCAGCTCTGGCAGACAGCGAGCCCTTCTCCATCACACCCCTTTGTTGGAGAGCGATTGTCCCCTTGCTCTAAAGGTGTCTCCTGGTGCTCGTTGCAGAGCTTTGGCTGACCTTAGTAGAGGGAAGAAGTGGACAACATAAATAACAAAAACAAGTGTGAAACCAGCAGCTGGAGTCACTGTGCTAAAGGGGGGAAGAGCAAAACCCCAGCATCTACCTGGCGGATGTGCAGGCGGAGGTGTGGAAGCAGAACGGGAGCTTCCAGGGGCTCCCTGCAGCGTGGAACCTGAGCACGTCCCTGCCCCACAGAGCTGCCTGCCTGCTTGTCCCTGCCCTCGGGAGCCAGGCGTGGATGAAGCAGGAGATGTGGGAGGCACGGACGGGGACCACACAAGACAAGGCACAGGAGCACGGGAGGCTCATGGTGCTCCGGGACGGCGGGGCCAGCTGGGGAGGAGCAGGGGGTCCTGTGCTTGGAGGGCACCAGCACCGTTCAGAGCGGGAGCTGCTGCCGCCTCGCCTACCCAGACAGATGTGCAAAGGACAGTCAGACAGAAGTGCTCGGGTTTAATTTGTCTTGTGCAATTCCCGGGGAAATGAAAAGCATTAGCCTATTAGGGTTGCTAAGAAACAAGAGTGAGCACCCAACTTAGTCAAACAAAACAAGCCTCAGACTGATACTTGAAAATCAACGGCATCTTCAAACACAGCTCTCATTTCTCTGCCCCCTGATTGCTCATGGAGGGGTTTTGGAGGGGCTCTGGGGGCACTGCTGGGACAGGCGGGGGGGGCTCCAGAGCCGGGGTCCCCGCGCCCCTCACCTTGCACGGCCACCAGCAGCTTTCAGCTGACAGCCAGTCTGCGCTACGGGAGCTCGGTGTGCACAGAGATCCGAGGCTTGCCCATTTTGCTGTTTATTTCTCCCTTTTCTGGCAGCGGGGGGGCGGCAGCAGGACCCCAGGCGCGGCACGGAGCGCTGCTCTGCAGGGCCAGCACGTAACCTGGCTGCTGCTCGCCGCCCAGGAACACAGCCCCAGGGCCTTAACACGGCAGCGTGCTCCCCCCCCCTCCGCTCCCCAACTGTCACGGGGATACAAGTGAAGCAATACCCGAGATGGCAGGCTGAACTCAAGGACCATTTGGCTAGAGCTAGCGAAACGTCTATTTTTGGCACCTTTTTCCCCCAAAGTCTGATTTTCTGAAACAGAGAAAATTAACAAAAAATGGAGCTAGCTGATTTCAACAAAGTGTTTTGATGAATAATTTGCCATAATGGGCCAAAATAAGATAGGGAGTTTATCTCATCTCATTGCACATCACATTTCATGCTCACATCCGTTTGTTTCCAGCTTTCCTGCCTGAGCTGTGATTGGAGAGGGTTTCGTTTCATAATGTGCTTCGGCTGCTCCAAAATGGAATACTTCAAGGGTTCTAGACAGAAAGGCTGCCTTTTTCCTTTTTTCTTTTTATTTATTTTCTCCCATCAGTGCCATTCTGTAAAGAGACTTCTGCAGGAAGTTGAGGAAAATCTGTGAAGTTGGGAGATTTTCTCAGAATGCAAATAGCGTCTGTCTGTCATCCCTGCTTTAAATACCAGTGCAGTGCAGGTCACAGAGGTGAGCAGGCAAACATGACCCCATGTAGCCAAGTGTTCCCAGGCACCTGAACTGCTCTGAGAGCAGACTTACCATTTTGTTACATATTTATTACCATCATCTCTCCTAAGAGTGCTGGGTAGAAAAACAAATGCAAATTGAATGAATTATTGATCATTAAAGCCTTGTGCCTATTTACCTTTCATTTTGCATTTGTATATATGAAAAACAAGCCACAAGCCCTTAAAATCATCTTCCCTCTGGAGTCTAGAAAAGATCTAAAAAATAAACAGCAAAGGAGGGAGCCTTGCAGGCCCGCCGGGGGGGCTGGTCCCGGCAGCCCCGTCCCGTCCCCGGCGGGGACTGACATCTCCCAGCCACGAGCACCGCTCTGCTGCAGACCCCAGCCACCTCAGGCAGCTGTGCCATGCGTTCCCATTTATAAAATCAATTACATTTCATATTAGATCCACTTGAGGACTTTCTGCGCTCGCTGCCTCTCTGAGGAAGCTGTCCCCAGGCACCGCTCATCGGCTGGTTGGAAACCTTGCCTCTTACCTTCATCACCGCGGGAACGCGTGTGCGGAGAAACCCGGCTCAGAGCTTGTGACAACTCTGGCTTTTAATGCACCTTTTGGTGCTGAGATTAAGAGGAAGAGCTACTTGAAAGCTGAAACGCCTGCGAGGTGCACGGTGCGGGGGCCTGGTGCTGAGTACCTCGCCATGCCTCTCTGAAAACAGTGGAGGTAAAAAATAAATAAAATAAAATCCAAAATCAATTAAGCATCCAGACACACTTGCTCCGGGAGCATTTGCACAGAAGCCATAAGTAATGCACTTCCCTTGACTTCAGCGATCAATGCTACTTACCCACATGCACTCCAATTAATAAAACCTTTGTTCACTTGGCCCCGGTCCACGCTGGCTTTTCTGCATTGTGCCTCCTCTGGGGCAGCCCGGTGCCCAGGAGCCACCCTGGGGCGCGCAGGGCAGGGCCGGGCCGGTGTCCCCGCTGCAGCTGGTGGCACCGCGGGGCTGCAGCCCGGGGCTGCTGTCCCTGCCCTTGCGCGATTGCCACATGCACGCCTTGAGAAGGGCGTCCTGCTCGGAGCTCAGGAACACGCTTTTATTCATGGAAATGCCTGCGTTTGTGCACACGCAGGCACATTCCCGTGTGAGAAAGTGCTGCGTGTAAATGCCTCTCAGAGTGAAATATCTCCCAGTCACTCTGCATGCGCAGGCAATTACTGCCTGAAAGCTGGATGTGCAGCCTAGGAGACCGCGTGCGCGCCTGACCCCCCTGCTCCAGGAAGGGAACCAGCTGCTTCCAAGTCCGGGGTGGGAGCACCTCGAGGCACTTGTACTTGTTTTGCTGTGAGCAGCCTCTAGACCTCCGAGACCGATTTCAGCTTGATGCCAGCATCGCTCCGCGAGGCGCGGGGCTCTGCCAGCTCCTTCCTGCAGCCAGCACCCACTTGGGCACGCGTCTGCAGCACCCCCGAGCTCCCCGGGCTGGCCGCCCTGCCCCACGCACCGGCTGCCAGCAGGCCACCAGCAGCAAAGCTTCCCAGCCCCTGCATTTGTCGCATGCACGGACCGAGCCCGGTGCTGCTGAAAACCTGCCCTGGGCTGCCAGCATTTTGCAGCCCAGAAGAGCCCAGCAGTAACTCACAGCTCAAGTGGTGACCGGGGGCGAGGGGCTCTGCCTCTCCCTCGCAGGCTCTGGAGCCGCTCCGCTGCCCACTTGGCCGATAGGCGGACACAGAACCAGAAGCAGAGGCACTGCCTAGGGAATAAGTGAGATTTATTTTCAGCTAACACGAATGCTGTTTTGCAGCACGGGGATGTTTAACCTTGGCCAGAAGGAATGATCTTTCTATTGTATAGCAGATAATTAATTGTTGCAAATCTCCCAAGAGATCAGACAAATGGAGGGCGGCGATGAGGCAAATTCCCAGATTTACGCAGCTCCTTGAGCCTCGTCCACCACCCTCGGCAGAGGGAGAGGTGTCCAGCCCGCAGCGAACAGCAAGCACAACGGTGGGTGCTGAGTGCGCAATTTAAAGCAAATTGCAGAGTCCAAGGGCGAGCTCCAAATCACTAAATCAAAAGTGCCTGAATAGCTTATTGTGAAATAGGCTGGAAGTGGAGCTTAATGTCTCCTCTTTCTCCTCCTCCATTAAGGTCTCTTCTGTCCCCATAACTGCACGGGGTCGGGTACCTGGTGCCCGGCAGCTTCCCCGTGGGGCCTGGGGTGTCGATGTGACCGAGACAAGGTCCCTGGGTGGCAGCAGCCCCCGGGCGTGTGGCAGTCGGGTGCAGCGCCTGCTGTGCCGGTGCCTGCTCCCCGCCTGCCTCGTTTTCCACTTTTCGGGTTGTCGCGGGACAAATCAGCTTTTTGCATAAATCTGTCTGCAGCCAGAAGTCAGCAAGTTTCCCTAAGTGCGTTTTTCGTGTATTTTTAATAAAGGTCACTCTGTGTTTACCGGCAAAGGCAATCAATACCGGTTCATTATTTATAAAGGATCCCACCGGTCTGTAACGACCCGCGGTCGGAGCACACCGCGTGTTTCCAAAGCCGCCTCCTCCGCCCACCTGAGCTGCCCCTGCCCGCTGTCGGTCCTGCCCCAGAGCTGCACGGGGCTGTGGGGCTGGGGTTTGTCCCCGCACCCTCCTGGGCATCAAGGCACGTCCCGGGCAGCCGCATGGCTCCAGCCCTGCGCCGGCTCCACTTTGGTGCCTGCTCCCCTGGGAGCTCTCCCCTGGTTTCTGCCTGTGCCTCGTCACTCTGGGGTGGTGCTGTTTTTCCCTTTATGGCTCCTTTCGCTGCTACCAGCAGACACAGCCCCCTCTCCTCCTCTTTCACCTGTTAACCGATGCAAGCTTTCTGTAATTTTCTCTGCATTTAATTCCCTACTTTAGATTTAAAGCAAGCTCAAAGCCAGAGCCCAAATGCGAGCTGCCAGCTGTGCTCTCTGCAGCGCTCCCCGACTCTCCCAAGAAATCCCTCCTGCAGCATCCATGCCAAGGCTCCCGGCACCCCCAGCAAGCCCCAGTAACGTACCAGGCTTTGCCCTAACCGCGTCTCCCCCCTCCCTAACCACTGATTTCCTCCCTTTCCCTTCCCCACAGGCGGGTCCCCATCACCACTGCAGGTTAGCACAGCCGGCCTTCCAGCAGGGAGCCTTGGCTGTGCTGCAGTGAGCGCTGCTGCCAGCAAGGCTCCAGACGCCCCTTCCCCACCCTGTTCCTGCCCGTGGACCCCTGCAGGTGGCTTCAGCTGGCCACCCAAGGCTTGCTTTGGCCTGGGGCTGTGCCGCCACGCGGAGCCGGCTGTCCTGCCAGCTCCCTGCCCCTGCTCACAGCGGCGCAGCGGCGGTGGCTGCACGAAAACCTGCGTTTGTTGTGATGGGGGGAGAGAGAGAGAGAGAGAAACGCTTTAATAAATCTCATTTCAGTGCAAACGAGGTGGCTGCCGCTCTCCGTGCAGCGATGTCAGCCTGGTTTGGCATTAGCGGCGGAGCTGGGAAGCATGGCTGTTTTTAGACTTGATGTGATGGAAGGGAAAAAGAGGGAAAAGAAGGAAGGGGACGGCTGAAACCCCGCCGTGAGCGGCTCCCCTCACCCCGGGGTGCTGCTGGAGCTCCCCAGCCTGCTCTGCCAGCAGGGCCGGGGGGGGTCTGTGCTGTCTGTGCTGGGGTTTGTGCCTTTCTTCTTCTGGGCACAAGCGGAACTTCGTTTCTGCAGCAAGCAACAAGTTCCCCTAATGAACTTTGTTATTATTGCTGTGATTTGAAGGATAAAATAAAACAGGGCAGAGCAAAATGCACCACCATTTCAAGTGGAAGAAAATGAGTCAATTCTCTTAAAACCCCCGGGAAAGACTGTTCCACCTTCCTCTCTGTCCCAAGAAGAGTTAGGAAAGGCCTAGCTCTTTGTGAAGAGCTAGGAAATTAACTCCATCCCAGCCACAACCGCAACAGCCACATTGGGTTGGCTGATTCTGAACTCGAGATGGATGAACATAGCCCTTGTTAGCGACAGACACCCCTCAGACTGCGCTCCAAAACAACAACAACAACAGCACAGGAGGGCTCCCCTAGCTTGCACTGAGCGCCCGGGAGACCCTTGGCGAGGTGATGAAATCTCTGGCTCAGCAAGCGGCAGAGCAAATGCCTTTTTGCATAGCCAGGGTAATTCATCACCAGACGCACTTCGCTCACCTGGTTTGACAATTGTAGGTAATTTTTAATTATTGATGCTATCTCGTAATGTCTCAGTAAATACATGGAGGTGCGTTCTGTAAACTCAGCGAGGTCTTTGCCACAGGAGGCAGTGCACAGTGCTCCAACACCTCCGAGGGCCGTTGCCCTGCTGCTGGGGGCTCTGCTGGTGCTTCCCATGCTGGGTACCGGCGTGGTGGGGGTCCGTGGGGTGCTGTACCTGCGTGCAGCACTGATGGCTCCGGGTGCCCAGAAAGGCTGTCTCGCAGCGTGAGGAGGGATCCCACGGCACCAGGAGCTGGGGTCCTCTGCCACCAGCCTGGCCTGGTCCCTGGGCTTCCCAGGGGGAGCCAGCCGTGCTTCCAGGGCAGAGCCAGCTCTCCCGGCAAGGATTTTGAAATGCTGCAAAAACGCAGGCAGAGCCCGAGCCCCCCGGAGTCAAGTGTGCTGGGAGTGTGGCACGCAGTGCCAGACACCCTGCCGATGGTGCTGAGCAGAAGCTGCTAGCTGCCTTTACTTACCTCAGAAGTATTAATCAGGTCTCCTGTGAGCAAATCACCCCCACACCAGGCCCAGACCACCTTTTCCCCTGCTGTCTCTCCCTCCTGCAGGGCCCGGTCCCCACGGCACAGCCGGGACCCCCCCACCTGCCACACACCCCTCCCGTGCCTGCCTCCTGAGTGAGAGGTATTTTGCAAACACAAATGCATTAACAAGCTGGCAAGAGCCCCCATGAATATTTCATGTATAACATGCCCTCGTTTCCTTCTGTTTAATGGATGCTCTCCCCATTATGTCTCCGCTTGTTTGAGCAGGATACCTTTTCAGTGGAACATAAAAGCAGCTCCCCTGTGAGGTGGAGAGGAAACCACTTAGCTCAGTGATTCAATAGCCCCAGACACAGACGGGTCCAGCCGCCCTGCGCAGCGCGATCGGCAGATTGGATTTCCTTTAAGAGCTGCTCTTTCCCTCTGTCAGTATTTTTTCTTTCTCTTTTCTGTGCTGGATGTTGCTGGCATGTGTGTGCAGAAAGCCCCCCCAGCTGCTCTGAGAGGGGACCTGCGCGGTGACACCAGGCTGTACCAGGCACCAAGGGACAGCGGTGCCCACCCTCTGCTTTCTGCTGGCTGTCGTCGCGGTGTGCTGGGCAGGTTTCTGGGGTGCCATTCCCTTGACCCCTCTTTCCCCCTGGAGCATCTCTTCCACCTCAGCTCCCCCTGGGGAAGCCGTGGGCCGGAGGCTCTGCAGGTGCCCGAGGCAGCAGCAGCCGCGCCGGGGCACGAGGCTGGCACGGCAGCCAGCAGGCACGGCAGCAGCCCGGGCTCTGCAGAACCGATGAGAGAAGGTGCATTAGCTGCAATACAGGCACAGAAGCGAGGCAAGAAGTGAAGTAATGCGACGAGACATTTAAAACTTTAAACACAGGCTGCCTCTGCGCCTCCCAGCTCCCTGCAGACCTGCGCCCACCCCGGGGTCCCATCGCCGTGCAGCAGGACAGCGCCTGGTGGCGATGCTGCCACCATCAGAGCCCCCGGGCTGGGGTCCTGCTCCAGGGACATGAGGCCGAATCTGTGATTTCAGCCCGCAGCTGCGTCCTAAGCCAGCCAACCCATCTCCTCCAGGCTTGGCTTCCCAGTGTGGCTGCGGGCTCACACGCAGGCAGCCACATTTCCAGAGAGGCCAAATTCTTCTTGCTCCCTGGAGCCTCCCCAAGCCGCGATGCCCCGATAGACGGGCCTTGGTGAGAGCAACTGGAGGAGATCCAGTCGTAGGGAATCCAAAAGTAAAAAGGAATTGATCTGGGTTTAATGAAATGTTACATTTGACTTGCAGCGAAATATTTGTTTTGTTCTGGAGCATTAGTTTTTAAAAAGTAGGATTGAAGGGCGCTTTAAAAGCAAATGATTTTGAACAGAAAAAAATCAACACATTTCATTGTTGAAATGTCAGAGGGAGGTTCTTAATCTAGGAAAAGGAAAATCTAATTTAAAGATCTCAGTATGATGGAAATGAATGCAGAATGTGCAGACATGGTATAGCTGTCTGAGAAAAAGTCCAAGTCAACTCGAATAACTTCCCACCACCCCAATAACTTCCCACAACCTGAATAACTTCCCACCACCCCAATAACTTCCCACCACCCCAATAACTTCCCACCACCCGAGTAACTTCCCAGCTGTTAGGTAACTGCCCCATTGGTTACTTACTGTGAATCTTTACACCTGGGCACGAGCACTCCACTCCAGATACCCAGGCTAAACATTTCTGTCCTGTGCTGGGACGCGCAGGCTGATGTGACCCCATCCCTGCCCCTGCCCTGTCCCAGCAGGGCTGAGGGGCAGGATTAGCTGTCCCCATCCTTACCACCCCCAGATCCCGGCACAGCAGCCAGCAGAGCTGCTCCGTCTTGCACTCACACATGCTGTCTCCTCTCCGGGGCACAGGACGAGCCCCGCGCACCCCTCATGCATGGGCTGCGATGGGCGGTGGGACGGCCGCTGCAATTACTGCCTTCGTTTTGATACAATTATAAATCATATGGAGCAGTAATGAAAACAAAGCCCCGGCCAACACCGTGCTCCTGCCAAGCCACCATCGAGGGACTCTGCCTTGAATTAGATTTCCTTTCGTGACGGGGTGTTGATAGACCCCATTTGTATGTGTATGCGATGGGAGGGCTGCGCACGACGTGCATGAGCGGGGCTGGGCGTGGGATTGCGCCGGGGTCTCTCTGAGCTCAGCCACAACATCCCCGGCACGAGCTTTCAGTAGCACTGGCAATTCCCAGAGAGCGGATTTGTGCCAGAGAGCTCGCCTGGAGCACGGCTGCCACCAGCAGCAGCTGCCTGGGGACGCCCTCAGGCACTGCCCGGGGAAGTTCTCCCATCTCACCAGCAGCCCAGCTCCGTTCCCGTCCCGAGCGCTGCCCGGCCTCCGAGCTTCACAGAACAGTGGCTGTCCCAAATCGTGTGCCGCAGGTGCTGCAGAGCGGGCAGCCCGGCCAGAACAGGGGAATTGTCCCCACCCTCTGCCCTTCCCAAGCTGGGGACAATCCAGGGCCCCGTGTAAATGGGTCGCCTCTCCAGGAGGGAAGCTCGGCCCGTTCCTTGAACCCAAAGCACCAAACCTCATGGTGTTAGCTCGTCCCAGCCCGAAATAAGCCGCTGGTCTGCAGGAGGTGAGCACTCTTTAGGGAGTGCAGGGGGACGGGGTCCCCGTCTCGCCCCCAGCCAGGCCCCCTGACTCGTCCCACGGGCAGCCTGACATCAGGCTCCTCTTCGCCCCTCACCTCCTCCCCCAGCTCCCCTCCATGCCAGTGCCCCACTGACCCCTTCCTTCTACATGCAGGATTTTAATCTAATTTTCTAAATGCAAATCTTAACAGGGAGAAACCTTGAAATCAAATCTACAGAAGTCTCCTTTCACAGTTCAGAGGTTTGATTAAATTGCAAGCTTTGTTAATATTTGGTGCGACGGGGGGGAGAGAAGGGAGGTGGGGAGGAGAGAGGGGAGAGGAGCGGGTGGATACGTCGGAGGGGCGGCCGGGGCCATTTCAAATAATCTGTTTACCCCTGCAGCTAAGGAGCCCATTAGCGAGCGTTCTCGTTTCTAATTTCCCATCGTGCCGTGTCCCGCAGACCTCGCCGTGTTTATTTGGAGAAGCAGAACAAAATTGTTTGTATAATTAGATCTGCTACAAGGGCTGCCCTTGAACGGTCCTCAGCAGGAAGCTTTCGATGGCGAAGGGCCCCCGCCGCCGAGGACCCCGAGCCCCAGCGCGCAGCGCGGCCGGAGCCGAGCGGGGCGGCCAAGAACAACACGGCCGGCGAGCGAGGCTGCGGGCTGCGGGCCGGGCACCGCCTGCCCCCCGCGGCTCACACAGAGCCACATTGTTCCCCGAGAGGCAGGCAGCTCGGGCTGCCCTCAGATAACGCCAGGGCCTGCCGGGCTCTGCCAGCTCCCGTCCGTGCCCCGAGATGCGCGCTGCTCGTCTGCGGCGTGGCCGTGGTCTGGAAACGGGGAGGTTCTCCAGTGGTGGGAGAAAGGCTGTCTTTGTAGGGGAGGGAAAGTTTAAATCAGGCAGGGAAATGCACAGAAAGGGAAATGCACTGAAAGGGAAATGCAATAAAAGGGAAAGGCAATGGGCAGGGAAAGGCAATGGGCAGGGAAACGCAATGGGCAGGGAAATGCAGTAACAGAGAAATGCAGTGGGCAGGGAAAGGCAATAGCAGGCAAATGCAGTGGGTGGGGAAATGCAATGGGCAGGGAAATGCAAGGGACCAGGAAAAGCAGCAGTAATGCACAGAGCACACGGACAGGTATTGACCACAAGTGTATTTGTGTTCCCTGCCAGAGGAGGAGAAGCGGGAGCGAGCGGTGCCCACGCGCACGCAGCCGGTGGAGCGGCTGGGCTTGGGTGCTGGCACCGGTGCCACCCCGCTGCCCTGCTCCCAGCCCGGGGCTGGCAGCACGTGCTGCTGAGAATTGTTGCTGTGCATTCGGAGCAGTGCGTGGATCCCTGGCACATGCCTCACCTTCCTCCCCGGCCTGACCGCAGGCGTGGAAGAAGTGGTTCTGCTCCTGGTGGGCAGCGAGGAGGGAAACCAGTGCGGCTCCGAGCGGGCAGAGCCTGGGCAGCGGCCTAAGGGCTACCGACGTGTCTCTATTCACAACGTTATTTATGGAAAAGGGAGATTTTGTTGTTGTTGTTACGTAAGTTTCAGTGGTTTTTGGTAAATGAAGAAAAGTGCTTGAAAAACATATTTTGAGAAAAGGCTTGGCATGGAAGAAATAACTTTTCTGGTAAGGAAAAATGTTTCTGAATTAAAATTGTAAACTCTGCCTAAAATATAGAGACTTACTTAAAATATATAAATATATAATACATATTATATAAATATATAATATAAAATATAATATAGAAAATATAGATACCTATATAACAGTTAAAATATAGAGGCTTATTAAACTCTACTTAAAATGTGGAGACTTTTTTCAAAAAACTTTGCTCTCAATGATAAAATCAAAGCATTTTTATTCTCTGTGCAGCAGAAACAACTACCCCCTGTCCTTCCCACGTGTGTGATGAAGCTGCTCCTCCTGCCCGAGCCGGGGCACCGCACGGCGCTGAGCAGAGCCCCGCTCCTGCAGGGGAAGGGACACATCCAGCTGCTGCATTGCCTGGAGTGCCCATGGGACACATCCCCCAGCCCTCCATCGCCTGCAGTGCCCCATGGGGACACATCCCCCAGCCCTCCATCGCCTGCAGTGCCCATGGGACACATCCCCCAGCCCTCCATCGCCTGCAGTGTCCCCGGCACACCTCCGTGCCTCCAGCTCTGCGGCCGGCCTCTGCCAAAGGCTTCCTGCAAACGTCCAAGTGCTGCTCGCACCGCTTATAAAAACAGCAGCACGGAAAGCCTCGTGTGAGCGGGGATTAATTTTCTGCATCTTGAGCCATTTTCTCTTTTTTTTTGGCCATTTCCACAGTGGGACACCCCCACCGAGCACCGCACACGGGCACGGCCGTCCCTGCTGCGGGGCCGGGGACGTGGCCTGGGGACAGACGCCCCTTGTGAACAAACTTCCTCTCCTGTGTTCTTCCTCCCTCCCTAGAGGTGGGTGTAAAGGAGAGGCCACGTGAGCCGTTTAATGGAGCAGAACTTGGCTTTAATCTATTCCCATAAATGTTTACAATCCCCTAATTATTAACATTTAATGCTGTATTAATTCATTGATGGGCTTTCATTTTTGTTTTTAATGGCTCGGCAATTTCTGCTCTCCCCCTTCGCTCCTTTGTTCTTAAAAGGAAGAAGACGAGGCGCGGGATGCGCCGGCGTGTGACGGGGCGGCGTGGGGCTGCCTCCCCGCTCCTCCCGTGGGGACGGGGCCCCAGGGCCCCCCCGGAGCCCCCCGCACCCTGCCCCCGGGGGGACACCCCGAGCACCCCCGGACAAAGCGGGCCTGGCGACGTGTGCGAGGTTCGGGCCCAGCTGCGCACACGGTGGGAACGGCAGAGGGGGAATCTTGGAGGAGAGCCCCCTGCGCGGCTGGCACGCATTTTTTTAAATGCTGTTTATTTGAAGTGTCCTGTTGAAACGCTCCCAGCGTTGCCCGGATCACACACAACCCTCCCTCCATCACTCCGCGAGCTGAGATGTTTATTTAAGTGCCCTGAAAACTTTATCTGGAAATCAGCTCCCTTCTCTTTCCCTTGTCCGCCTTTCCACTTTCTTTTCCTCCCATTCATCACTTTGAAAAATGACCCGCGGTCCCCCCGCGCTGGGTGCCCTCCTCCTCATCCCCACGCTGCCCACGGCCACCGCAGCTCACGGCACCGACAGCGAGGGCTCCCGGCACCGATGGGGCTCCCGTGGGAAGCCGTGGCCATGTCCCGGGGGACACCGTGCCCAGGGTGCCCCCTCGCAGCCCACCCCAGGCAGAAGGAAGGGGCTGTTTCGTGGCTGTGGGGTCTCCCCATCGTGGCCGCACGCTGGGCTCCGCGGTCTCCCCTCACCTGGCTGTGCCCGCTTCCCCTGTGGGAAGAATTTGGCAGAGTTTAAAAAAAAAAAATCAATTAACTACATCCAAGCCCCGAAACAATCATTTGTCCACTTCCCAGCCTCAGTTGGGAAACATAAAAACACACGCTTATTTCAGCCTGACGTGCAAACGCACATGCTGTCTGCGTTTCCATGACTAATTTCATCTGCACACAGAAGCCCCCTCCCCTCTCCCCCTCCCCACCTACATCTGTTCCCCATACTCTGCGCCGAGCCACCAATGGCAGGGAAAAACTGCCGAAAAGAGATGGGAAAACACGCAAAAGCTGTGGTTAAAAAAAAAAAAAAAAGTGTGGCAGGAATTGGAAATTTCTCTTTCTGTCTAGGGGTCTGTCACCTCGGTGTGCAGGCTCACCTCCGCGGGGCCGGGATTACCAGCCCGGCGTGCCGGAGCCATCCCCGAGCCCCACGGAGGCACCTGGCGCGTGCTCCGGCCCTGCCGCCCGCGCCTCCCGCCCCAGATGACTTCATCTGCACCTCCACAGCTCTGCCGCCGCTCGCCCAGGGCTGTGCTCGTGCACGGGCATCCCTCCGGTTCCCCAGGGCGTTTTCCTGGAAAGAAGGGCCGTAAAACATAACGCGGGCTGGGCTCGGGCTTGCGCCCTCGTTGCCCCGCCTGGCGCATGGGTTTTCCAGCCCGTGGTTGGAAACCCCCATGGGTCCGTGCCTGGAGTGGGAAGGGCTGCGCTGCTCCCCGGGCTGGCCTCCTGGGCCGTGTAATGTAAAGGAGACTCGAGAATAATTTCAAAAAAGCTGTGAAAATCACCCCATGAATTCCTTTTGCACTTGGAAAGAGCAGGGCTGAGCATGGGGGCGGCTCGGAGCAGTGCTCTGCAAGGGGGCCAGGGCTGGGGAGCAGGAGCGGGGCCTCTCCCTGCTCCCTGCTGCTCCAGAGATCCCTCACCCCTCGCTTCTGGACGCTGCCTGCCCCGAGGCCGGCACCTCCTGGGACTTTCGGCAAACAGAGGCGATGCCACAGCCTTCAAGATGAGGGGCAGCGTCAGATCCCTGCCAAAGATACCCTGTGTTTGGAAACGGCTTCCTTCCCCTTGATTACGCTTTGATTTTGAACTGCATTTTTCCTGCAGTTATTTTTTTATTTTTTTTTATTTTTTTTGTCAGCTATTAGCCCAGTTCTCCCGCTAAGGAAGCCGGCGTTTCCCTGGGAAGCAGGTCAGCCTGCTGTGTCCAGCGCTGACGGGGCTGGGGCACACGTGGGCGCCAGGGGCTGGCTGGGCACGCAGGGAACATCCCCTGGGATCCCCGCGAGCACGGAAACCTCTGGTGGGATGGCTGCAGCCATGCAGGTTATGACTTGGTGGTATCGTGCAGCAGGCTTTTAGGAATGCAGATAGCTATCCAAACAGCTGCACGCCTACCGCTGCCCTCATGCTAATGTGTATTTTAGCTGTCTATTAAACAGGCCCCCCCAACAGGTAGCACACTTTTAGGCACCAAAAAAATCCCCACAGCATTGTAGGTCAAGGAGATCAGAGCACAGCAAAGAGAACAACAATCTTTACTTGTCATTTTCTGTTCCTTTTGAGGGCTTTTAAGTGCCACGGCTTTGTTGCAGATCTGCCCTTGCTCTGCACTCCCTACATTTCCATGATCTCAGTTTTCTTCTTTAGGTGCCCATGGGCTCCTCCTTCCGCTCCTCAGCAGAGGAGGCGAACCTGCGGCTGCTTGGCAGAGCTCTAGGCAGGGAAGGACATCCCCTGCCCGTCGTGACAGCTCTCAGAGAGGTGAACTCGTCCACTGAAGCCCAGAGAGTCAAACCTGGGGCGAGCTCTTGTTCACCACGCTCCCTGGGACAAGGGCCATGGAGGACCAAAAGCTCCACCTGAGAAAATGAGCTCAGTGACACAGGGACTGCAGCACTCAGAGCTCAGCCTCTGCTTCAGCCACCCCCAGACAAACCACGGCCCCCCAGCCCTCACAAAGGGGCTGCCGCACAGGGCTTGCGTCTGCTGCGCACTGGGCAGGGGCACCCAGCCCCTCTCCGGCCTCTGCCCCGAGGGGGAAAATCTGCATTCCCAGGGCCATGGGAAGGGCTCGAGCAGCAGGAGGGCGAAAGGAGGAAAGCGAGCACTGAAGGACGCTGGTGCCTGGCTCCCGAGCCAGCCTGCGAGGCACAGATGCAGCCACTCGACGCCCGCCGCCGCCGTCCTCCAGCCCCCGCACCGGTCCCCGCTGAAAAGCGCTGATACCGAGTTTGATACCAAGTCAGCTCTGAGGGGGAGATTATTCGCAACTCTTTTCCTGGCAACAACACCGGCGGCGGCAGAAGCAACAACAACAACAGTCTCCGCAACGAGCTGAAAAGCTGCCAGGCGGATTTTGAAGTGAAAAGATGGCAATAAAAGGAAATTCGCCATTGCGCAGCCCCCTCCAAATCTCACCAAGCAGCTGCAGCAAATCCCGGTGCTTTTGTTTTTATCTTCGCACAGCTCTGTGCCCGCTTCTTGTATCCTGAGCCCATCACCTCTTAATTATCTTTCAAAGCCCCAGCAGCGGGGAGGGGCGGCAGATGGGGTCTTTTCTCCGCGTTTTGCTCCAGCACGTGGCTGGGAAGCGGGATCGGACGTGCACGGAGCCGCCGGGGCTGGAGCTGCTCAGCAGCAAACTCCCCCGCCGCAGTTCAGCCGCCTTATCCTGGTGAGGGGTGGCCTGGTGCAGCAGGGGGGTGGCTCCGGTGTCATTCTGAGGGCACGCTGGGTGGGACCTGCTGTTAAATGTGCCCACGGTGCAGGTTTGGATTGCTTCAGCTGGGCCAGGACAGCCAGCATAAGTACTTCTGCTTGTGGGCAAGCCAAGCATCGCTATGCAAAGATATCGAATATTTGAGCAATCCTCCTATCCCGTAAAAATGCACTCAGGTGTGGGCCGAGCTGCCCTCCCCAGCTTTGTTTCTCCCCAACAAGACGCATTCCTCGATGGCAAAGGGCTGCGGCGTGCTCCCTGAAGGGGACCTGGCGGCCACCTCACGTGGGGCTTAGGGCACATAAAGGTTTAGATGAGGTGCACCAGTCCCTATCTTTCCTCGTGATGTAGAAGCAAGGGAGAGGTGTCCGGGGAGCATCTGGGATGACGACAGGTGTCACCTCAGTTTTGCTGTGGCCGCAGTCCCTCCACAGCCCCGTGACAGCCGGGCGAGCTGCCGCTCCATGAGGTCCTGGCGTGGCCGTGGGAGCTGCCGGGCCCCACGGAGCTCCTCCGCAGGAGCCCGGGGCGTTTTGGGGCAGATCTCTGTATGCCGGTCAGGATCCCTGGCTGAAGGAGGGGCGAGCCTGTGCGAGGACGGAGAGCGGACCCGGTTCAAGCAAAAGCACTTTTGGCCATGAACCTGGCAAACAGCATTTGGAGCTCTGCAGCAAAAACAAAACAGACCCAGACGGCACATATTTTCTTTGTTTTGAAAGGGAAAACACAAAGTAAAAGGATTTAAATCTTCTCTCCCTCTCTCGTTCTCTCCCTCTTTTTTTTTTTTTTTAGAGGAATTAAAACAAAAATTCACATCTGGAATGACAACTCCTAACCCTACCCCGTACCCCCCAAATTAATCAGGCCCCATAATGGAAATGCTGACAGGCTCATAACTCCAACCTTTCAAACACAGATCTGCTATTAAACTGCTCCTAACACACCCTGAGCAGCGGGGCTCAGGCGACATCATTTTACCAGCCCTCAGGCGGGCACGGCAGGGCGGGGTGGCAGTGGTGGCACCCGGTGACACCCCTGTGGCCCCGCTCACACGCCTGCTGCGTCTCTTTTCCCTGGGGCACGCGGAGCAGGCGGTGTGCCCAGCGCCGTGCAGGGCACCCCAAAGGTCCCTCCGGCTGCCCCGACCCCTGCCACAACTGGGTGTGCTGGGACTCTCGGGAGACCCCCGGAGCGGGGCTGGCTGCACGAAACCTGACATGTTCCTTCCCTTTGGAGCTTCTGGTCCCTCGCAATTGTTTAAACTTTGGTAGCATTAATGTACAAGCTGTAAAAATAGAGCCTGATGCCAAGAGACCCATCTAACACGTCTTTGAACTTTATGTCCGCCTCCTGGCAGCTTCAGGCCCCTGCTCCATCGCCTCCCCGGGACGGTTTAATCCTCGGGTGACTGATCCGCAGCTGGGGGGAGGCCCTGCGTGCAAGTGGGGGGTGTCGGGACGTGGAGCTGGCTGCTAAGCCTCCGAGGTGGCACAGGGCTGGCACCCCAGGCAGGGGCAGGGGGCAGGCGAGCAGAGCCCAGGGGTCCCTGCCCAGGCCCCAGAGCTGCAGAGGGACTTGGGGTGCAGGGAGGGGCAGGGAGAGCTCTGGGAGAAACCAGAAAGTTGGCTACAGGGATGCTCCAGCAAACAGCTTGGCTTTCCCCATGCTGTGCCCCTCGGCACGGTGACACATTCCTGGCCACTGACCCCATTGCAGGTGGGAGCTCCTGCCCAGGGAGGGGACAGTGCGGCAGGCAGGGGCTGCTGGCAGCTCTGGGGAGGGCTGGGCTTCACCTCTCTGCCACCCTCCAGCCCTGCAGCAAGGCCCTGGCCGTGCTGACAGTGACGCTGGGACGACAGTAAACGCACATTTCCAGACCCACGGCTTGGAGGACAGGGCTCAGGTGGGAACCGTGCCCGCAGTCAGGTCCTGACATGGAAACAACAGGGCTGCCCCGAGGGCTGGGGTGTCCCGTTGCTGCTCACACACTGAATGCCGTGGGCTTTGCCAAAGGGGCGCTGGCCTTGGATGGGCCTGGCAGACCACCACCCGCAGCCACCAGGCCCCTAGGGGGGCGGTGGGAGCCCCTCGTGCTGCCAGAGCCGCCCCGCGCCCCCCGGCTGGCCGGCCTGGGCTGCGCACAGAGCTCTATTGTTTTCCCACCTGTCCGAGTTACAAAGGGCCAAATGGATTTTCATGAAATGTTATTAAAAAATGAAAAGGGTTTGGCTTCCGGGCCGAGGCCCCGTTTGCCAAGTCAGCCCCAGGCAAAGTTTTATGACTAAGTATGCAATAAAACCCTTTGAAAGGGGGGCTTACAGCCCAAGTCTCCACAGACCCTCTCCTCTCAGGGGCAGCACGTGGTGCTGCTACGTGCAGGGGGGCTGCAGTGCCCCCGTACTCTGCTCGGCGCTCTCCAGAAGGCATTTGCCCGTGGCAGGGACAGGTTCCCCTCTGCCGACACGTGCCACTCCCGCGGTGCTCAGCCCTGTCCCAGCCCAACCAGCACCATGCTGTGGGAAGGGGTCGGGACACGCTCCTGCCACCTCTCCAGCCCTGCAGAAGGGGACGGGAACACGGGTGTGGGGTGAGAGGGCGCTGCCCCACAGCAGCCTGTCCCCGGGCACTGGCCATCCTCGGATGTCCCCATGTCCCCCAGCCCCTCGGAGGGGTGCCAGGAGGCGATGCACTCAGCAGGCAGAATTAACGGCTCCGAACAAAACCTCTGCTCTGTGCGTGGGGAAGAAGCCCGGTCTCTGCCCGGGTTCAGGGGGAGAGAACTTGAGCAAGGCCGGCGGAGGACGGCATAGGCGTGTGCCGTGAGCATTGTGCATGGCAGGCACGTGCAGCCCACAAACGTGCTCCCTCTAAACACGAATTCTGTGCACAAATCTTAGCTTTGAGTAACTTGTAAATAATTTCCTCATTATTTTGCTGCTCTAATTAGGACAAAGGGGGAAGAAATTAAGTATTTAGGCTGACTCCCAGGGAAACTTCACAGAGCAGAGCAGCTCCATGGGCTGCAGAGCAGTATCCTAAGGGAGCGATGGAAACCCTGAGCCGTTTAAATTTAGACTGAGAGAAGCCCTGGGGGTTAATGCAGAGGCCTGTATTGGTCCGCGGAGGATAGGGGAGAAGATAAAAAGGCCTTTTTCATTTCTCTCTGTGGCATTGCAGTGAGGAACTACAGGGCAGGCTTCGCATTTCTCTTTCCTGCAATATATTGCTCCTCGGGCTGGAGTCTTGAGCTCCACGCTTTTGCGATCAGGGTTTAAATTGGCATTTAACAATATCACTACAGCAAAGTAATGAGACGTCACTTTAGTGCTGCAAATACCAATCTGCAGTTAAAAACTGTGTGTGTCAATTGATGGCTTTGTTTCCACAGTTGTCTTGTTACACGTCAATCACGCGGCTAAGCGAGCCTTTCAGGCAGGGAGACGTAAGTGTGAAGGATGGAAGAACAAGCGAGCGGGTTGTGCGTTACCTGAGGCTAATTACGGAGGGAGAAGGGCAGGAGCTGGTGCAGGACAGGGCGTCGCGAGGGGCAGCTCTGCCCACCCGTGTGGCACCGGGGCTGGCCGGGGACGGGGACCCTGCCCCACGTGCTGGGCGCTGGGGTGGGCAACCCATGGGGGGTCTTGGGGGGAGCACAACTGCTTGGGCAGAGAGGAACAGGGCAGTGGGGCTGGGCTGTGTCAGGGCTGTGCTGCCCTGACCCCTGCATCCAGCCCGGACCCTGCCTGCAGCCCCGCTCCCTGCAGCGCTCCCACCTCCATTCCTCCCGCAGGCCAGGCACGGGGTGCACCGGGGAGGGGAAGGCGTGCAGGGGGAGGAATTCGGCCTGGAAAATCGTCCGTGGGATGAAAGGCAGCCTGCGAGGTAGAGAGCGTGGGGTGCAGGAGGAGCTGAGAGGAGCCCTGCATCTGGGGAGCACAGGGGGCTCGTGGGCGAGCCGCAGCAAACCTCCCCTGCAGCAGCGCTCGGCCACGGCTGCCCCCAGATGGAAAGGCTTTTCCTTGAAAAGTGCTCTGCTTTGCAAGTAACGGAAGAAATTCCTCACGTTGGGTGAAACACCATCGTTTTCCTCGACTTTCCCCATCTTTCAGTGACTTCGAAGCACTGGATAATCTATAACAAATACACATTTAATGCCCGGGCTGCGGGGAACTGCCTGCATGTGGCATTTATTTAGTTATTGTAAGGGAAGGCAGAGAATTTAAGGTTTGCTGCGAACAATTCACCATGCATGAATGATTGGAAAAAAAAAATCCAGCCCAACTTCCTGCTCAGAAGTCTGGAGGATGTAGTCCAGGAGCGAGCCCTGGCTGGAGCTCGGCTGGGCAGGGACGGGGCTGCTCGCACCGGGCAGGGCTCCCCGCTGCTGCTGCACAGTGTGACCTGCAGCTCCTCGGGCTGGGCAGAAAGGCACGCTCCTGAGCAGGAGCCCCGCAGGACACGGGGATAGGCCTGATTCAACAGCAGAGAGTCTGCAATAGGCACGGGTAGGGGTGAGGTTCTGAGATGAATTACAGCCTCAGCTGAGTTTCCTTCGTCATCGGTGCCTACGACGGGCCTCGTGCGGGTGGGACGTGTTGTGGTGCATGAGGAAGCGCAGCTGGGTCAGACACACGCCATCCCTCCGTCTGGCGGAGCACTGGAGGTCTGGGAGACGAATGTCAGGGACACGAATGTCAGCGCCACATGTGCCGTGTCACTGGCGCGTGTGCTCCTCCCTGCTTGGCAAAGCACCTCCAGATGAGAGTTTTCCTTCCCTAAGCCTGGAGAGCCCCAGGTTCACATGGATGTGGCCACCAAGACCCCTCTTTGGGCCTGTCTGTGCTGAGCCAGGTGCCAGCCCTGGCGTCCCCGTGACTGTGGCTGGAGGCAGTGCAGCACGGAGCAGCACGGAGATGAAGACAGGCAAAACCCATGGCAGCAGCGGCTCGTCCCCATGGAGCTCATGGGTCCCATGACTGAGATCTGTGGGTCCCCCAGAAACAGCCAGGCGCCAGCCCAGAGCAATGCCTGCATGAAACACGGCTTAAAGTGTGCTCGTGGCATCGGCTTCCCCAGAAGTGGGGCCTCCTTCTCCCTAGCCCCCTCAAAAGATGGATGAGCTACGGGCGAGCTGGTGGAGGATGCTGTGGATGAGCTGACGGACGAGCTGTGGGTGAGCTGGTGGCTGCACAGCTCTCTGCACACCTCTGGCTGCAGTGGCCACACCGAAGGTTTGCAGAGGACCTTGTAGGAGAGGAAGTATTTATCCCTCAGCTGGGCACATGTGGAGCTCGGACAATGTCTGCGGGGTGCCTGTGGCTCCGCTGGCCCCGTGCTAGGGAGTGGGGCTGTGCCGGCAGCTGGCAGGTCCCAGCCCGGGCCCGCTGCAGGCTGGCACATCCATTTGTCAGTGCTCGATGTGATTTATTGCTAATTCCACGGAGACCTCGCCGCACAGTCCCAGCAATGAAGGGGGGGGGGATTTCAGCAACCTTGTTTGCAAAAAGAAAAACATCCCAAAAAGCAAACACAAAAACCTCTCTCTAAAGAATGGGAGCACTTTTAAAAAACACCTGCTTGCTTTGGTAGGTGCTTGGAGGGCAGTAGTGGGGCTGATCTTCATAAGCCCTACTTTGGGGCCTGCTAGAGAAACCCACAGCGTGGTGTGAAGGAGAAGTCCCCCGGGTCTCTGACCACTGCCCCGGCTGCCCCCAGGAGAGCTCCCAGCCTGCGGTGGTCTCTCGGGGGCACCTGAGCCTTGGTGGCTCAGGGGGGGAAATGCTGTTCCCCATCTGCAGCAACCTCGGGCTCCTTGAGTAGCTGCTCCCCGCTGCCCAGCTGGGATGTTCCCCCATGGAAATGTTCCAAGGAGCAGCAGCAGAAGCGGCAGCAGCAGAGACTTCATCTCTCTAACCCCAAAACTACAGGGAAAGGAATTATTGTCTTATGATCAAACTGGCAGGCGATGGCAATTCTGCTGCTCAACAATTTCAAGAGCTTGAAATTGATTGTTTTTCTGCTGGGAACAAAATCTGACCTCCCGTAAGGCCTTGCAAAATGGGATGGTGTTGAAACATCCATTTCCAAATCAGAAGAATTGGGGTTTTGATTTGTGAGCATCTGCCTCTCTCTCCGTGCTGAAGTGACCGCAGAGTCCTTGACCTAACCTGCTGAAAATGGCATTGAAATCAATGCATCTCCACAAGAGTTCTCTTCTGATGAAATACTGTATTTAGACAAAAATAGACTTGGGGAAGAAAGGCTCCAGCCAGTCCATCCTGGCTTCTCTGGCACTGCGGAGGCGACTGGCACGCTGCAGAAGAGCAAGAGCGCGACGCCTTACCCTGAGGGGCTTCTGGGTGAGGGGTGCCTTTGGTTCCCTGGTGTTAGGGCAGCCAGGAGGGCAGCTCCCTGCCCACGGCCACAGCAGCACGGACACCGGTGGGTTTGGGGCTGCGGTGCCTGGAGCCCCATGTGCCAGCACCGCCCGGTGCCAGGAGCCTCGTGTGTGCATCCCCACGCAGGCAGGTGCCAGCGCTCCCTGGGAGGCATCGCCTTGCCCTCTGGGCCCGAATTCACACAAACTGCTGCTTTCCAAGGCAGCCTTCCGCATGCTGATAAAACGAGATGAAATCTCCCACAGGACCACGCAGGTGACAGCTGCTGTTGTGTTCCGGCGCGAGCAGTGAGCGTGCAGGGTGTCAGCGCGTGCGCTCCTTGCTCACGGCGCTTTGCTCCACGGGGAGCCGGCTCTCAGGGAGGACAGGGGCGAGCAAACGTGACCCCCCGGGGCTGGTGGTGCTGAGCGGCACCCAGCCCTTCGCTCCACATTAGGGGACGTGGCAGGAGCTGGAGTGTTTGGTTCTGGGGGGGCGCATGGATGGTGTGAAGCTGGTGACACTGATTCGGTTTGACGGGGTCGGAGCGGTCAGAGCTCGCTCGGCGGGGGACGTGCTTATGCGGGGCACTGGGCTGAAAGCAACCGGCACAGGAGCAGGGGGTGCCAGGGCGGCTGTGTAGGGAGAAAGCAGAGCATAGGGATGGGTGATTTTCCCCTCCTCTCATGGTTTTGAGGATGCTCTCTGTGCTCCACGTGCCGTGTGGCTGCCCCTGAGGCACGGACCTCATTCCCAAGCTCTGCCTGAGATGCAGAGTGGAAGAATAAAAACAGCCTGGAAAAAAACCCTGTGGTGGGCTCTGCTTTGGGCAGCAAAGCTTGGCAGGCTCGTGCCCACCTCCCGGAGCCAGCAGCACCGACGGCCCCGTGCCTCGGGGTGCGGGGGAGCCCCGGGAGCGGGGAGCAGCGGGGTGCGGGCGGGGGGCTGCGGGCGGGGGCTGCGGGGCGGTGGGAGAGGGGAAGTGAGTGTTTGGAATTGTTTGGCGCAAAAGCGAATGAGCTGAAGACAATGTCAAGCTCTGTAAATATTTATCAGATGAATGAGAGCAGGGGTTTGAAACGTTAGACAGCTGAGAAATGACTGTTTTAATAATTCTCCTGATAAATTAAAACGCGGGGCAGGGGACGGGGAGCGGGTCAGGGGAGAGGGGACGTGTTTGGAGGCTCCATGCTCGAGAAGCTGTCCTGGGCTGGGACGGGGCCGCAGCCGGGATCCCGGGGTGCAGGGTGAGGAGGGACGGTGTGCTCTGGTGGGGCTCGGGGCCATCCCACACAGCCCAGTGCCTGCAGGGCTGGCTTTGGGGACACAGGAGGGAGAGGTGCAGGGAGGTCCCCCGGCAGCCAGGGCTGTGCAAGTCCCCAGAGTAATGCTACGGCCAGGGCCGAGCTGCGAGCTAAATCAGCTTGCTGGTCCCCATCGTGTCTTGGCTGGTCCTCTTCAGACTTAGGGATGCATAAGGGAAATAAATAGACCCAGTTCTCACTGTTTGGACCTCAAATCCATCCTGCAGCCAAGCATAGCGGCAATTTGCAAGCAGGGCTCTGGTGTAGGCCACTCCCGATGCTCCTCTCCCCGTTTCCTCAATTAAACACCTAACGCCCCGTGGAAGGAGCAGGAGCAGGCCAGCCCCGTCTCCGTCTCCCCAGCCTCCCTCTGCATCTGCCTGGAGCGCTGCCTGCGTCAGGACAGCGGGACCTGGCTCCCTTTCTGCGGGGGGAAAGCAGCCTCTGGCAGGGCACGCGTGAAATCCCAACGCTGGGGCTTGGCAGGTGAGCGTGGGGGAAGCTAAACTTCAAGTAGTTTGCTTTCAGATGTGTTTGCAAGTTTGGAGCCTGCACGTAGGGTTGATTAATTGCTAGGGATCTTGGAAGGGTTGTTTTTTTAAAAAAATAGTGTTATTTTAAACAAAACTTCGCAGTTCCCCTTTAAAGGAGACATCTGGGCTCAATGTGGCAGGCAGGGAAGAGGCAGCGAGAGCAGAGATGATCACGCAGAGAAATATGCGCAGGAAAAATACAGTCACCGAGAACTCACCAGGCAGTGCCCGAGCCCCAGTTCGCAGCCCCCCAGCCCCAGGAGGGCAGCGGGCGGTGATGTCCCTGCTGCCGGGATGTGCCACGGAGGGCAGGGATGCTGAGCGCTCCCAACCCCCTGGGATGGGGTCCCCTGGACCAGGGTCCCGCGGGCACCTCCAGCACCTCCTGCTGCAGGGGGTGAGCTGAGGCGAGAGCCGGCTTCCCAGAGAACATGCTTCAGAGATAAAAAATTGTACCGGGGCTCACAGACAGCGGTGTTATGGATTCCCCAGGAACGGTCGTATTGCTGCCAGACAGGCAAACAAGAGAAAAATATGGGGGAGATAAACCTCCCTGCCTCAGCTCCTAAAGCATCCCCTGGCTCCCTGGGGCCGGGTAGGAATATCTCCTCCGTGCGGGTTGCCCCATCAGCGCTCTTTATGGGCTGTCTCGGGCCTTTCCTGCAGCATCTGGTAGCGGGCGCTGGGAGGGATAGGTGCTTAGGCTAAATGCGGCTCTGCTCTGGCCCTTTATGGCAGTTCTTAGACTCCTATATTATCTGGGCTTTGAGGCAGGTCGAAGCGCGGCTGAGACAGAGGAATAAAGCATGGCTTTTTTATTTATTTGTCTTTTAATGCTCTGCCATATTCACCTTTCAGGAAATTCCCGTCTGCCTCCAAGTGGCCAGCTTCTTTCTTGGGCCCTGCGCGCAGGCTCCACATGGTTTCATTTTCCTCACCAGCAATAATAAATCTGTTAGTGAAAGCGTCTGCTGGAGGTGTCTGCTCTCCGACAGAAAAGCCTCCGTGGCCTGCGCAGGATGTCCGTGTCAACAGCTTACAAATCCTGCTCCCGCCGGCCGGGAGGGCAGGGGGCTCGGCTGCGCGCCCGCTGCGGGGCCAGGCCGGGGCTGTGCTCCCTGAGGGGCTGCGAGCTCGTTCCTATCGGCACAGGGTCCTGCCGGGGGCAAACTCTTCCAATTAACTCTGTTATCAGCTTGACCCTGCCTGGCCAGGCTGCGGGGAAATCCTGTGTGCCCCCTGGATGGGATCAGCTGGAGGACAGGGAGATGTGGGGACAGGGAGATGTGGGGGACAGGGAGATGT
>CM021734.1:810835-851906 GCA_011075105.1 Heteronetta atricapilla
GGGGACAGGGAGATGTGGGGACAGGGAGATGTGGGGACAGGGAAATGTGGGGACAGGGAAATGTGGGGACAGGGAGATGTGTGGGCACACAGGCCATGGAGGTGGCTGGCTGGGGGACGCAGGACAAGTGCCCCCCGCAGCCCCAGCAGCTGCCCAAAGCTTTCTGGGGACCTGAAGGCTGCAGCCGAACGGTCCTCGGCCCCGCTCCCCCAGCTGCCAGCAAGCTGCCCCCAGAGCAGAAAGCCTCGTGGAGCTCCCCTCATCGCTGCTGCTTTCTCAGCTCTGGCAGTGAGAAATGTATATTTTTAGTTATCTGAAAACTCAGATTAACTCACGACCCCGTGACTCTGGGAGACGGCACTTAAATAAAACTGATAAACAAAAGGATCTTTCTGAAAAAGAATCACTTTTTTTTAATGCAGCACGATTGTTTTCCCTCCTCCCTACGGCCCCCCAGGCGCAGGTGTAGCCTGAGAGTGCCTAAGGGCAAAGACAGATAATGAAACAAGCAGGATTGTTGTTCTTTGCCTCGCAGAAATTGCCTGTGGTTTGCTCTGAGGCTGGCAGGTGCGCTGAACGGAGGCTCCGGCTCCAAAGCAACTCCCTGGGTTCTAAGAAAACATTGTTATATACCCTATTCATGTAGATCTTGCTGATATCACATGAAAATGATTTTGGCTGCACTTGTGGCAAAGTCGGGAGGTACTGAGATGTGAGGGCAAATGCTTTTCTCATGCCAGGCGAGCACTGGAAGTCTTGGGCTGCCAAAAAAATACAATAAAATAAAGCTCTCAGCCCTCCCTCCTCCCTAGCCACGGCAGAAGGCACCCAGCCCACCGCTGGGTGACACCTGGCTCTAAATGCCATCACCTCCTCCTGGGACAGCACCCAGATGTCCCGCTGGGGTCCTGGGTGCTGCGGCGGGCCGGGGGGCCGGGAGGAGGCGTCCTGCTGCCCCCATCCCCACGCTGTGCCCGGGAGAGATAAGCTGGAGAGGAGTCGCTGTCTGACAGCACAGATCAGCATTTATTGTAATGGAAAGCAGAGATGGATATCAAGAGGGGTGATAATAATAATAATAAAGAAGCCTAAACTTATTATGTACTTATGCTCCAGGATGAAAAAACATCGCTGCCACAACCAGCCTTTGTTGATTTCTTTTGCTTTGTAGAAACAGCTTCCTCTGATACCCGCACTTAGGTTTTCTCGGGCACCCCGCTGAGGTTTTGATGTTGGATTTTCATCAAGAATACTGAGCATGAAATCTAAACATTAATTTTGGTGTCTGGTGACAGCTGATGGAGAGGGATAACGGGCTCGGGGGGGCCCGTCCTGTACCCGGGGAGGGCAGGGGCACGGGGACAGGGCAGGCAGGGAGCTGCGGGTGTCTTTGGGAACAGCAGCAGCCAGATCCGCATCTCCAATGATCTTTTTTACATTAGGGCTGCAAACTCAGAAGTGCTTTGGTGCGTGTAGGGTGAAGGTGGGCAGGTGTGAGCAGCGCCCTGCTCCTGGGCTCCTGGGAGGCTCCCGGCTGTGCGAACAAAGGCATGGCCTTGTACAAAGCTGGGCAGGGCTGTAAGGAGACCCTGTGCAGGAGGCAGCAGCTCCTGGGCAGTGCTGGGAGCGGGGGGCTTGGGGGCAGAAGGACCGTGGGCAGGGGACGGTGCTCGGGGTGCCCCAGCGAGGTGGCGGTGCCGGAGCTCCTGCGCCCAGCTCAGGCTCCGGCATCAGTCGGGGTGGGGATGTCTGCTTAGCGAGGTGAGCATTACGGGAGTGGAAAGCTTTCTGATTAATCAATGAGTTCAATTACTGTTCATTAAATTACCACAGCTCTTGGCTGTTTGTAATGGCAGCCGTTAGCTAATTGATCCTTCTGGGTGCTGTACCTGGCTCCTTTCGGGTGTTGTTTGCAGTGAAACACTTGGTTTCTCAGGTTTTCTGCCTTGTATGTACATGTTTAGCCGTGTCTTATTTATCCTCTCCAGTGACAGTTCTGGAAATAAGCAGTATTTCAGCAGGAACCTCGCCGCTAGTCGGTGCTGGGATGGCACTTCCCTTGCGTGGTTCCTCCCTGCTCAATTCACTCTTCTCAAGTGTCTTAAAGCTCTGAAGTTTGCTCCTTCAGCTTGAAGCTTTCTCCCCTTTCTCAAAGATTAATAATAGCTTCAAACACCCGTGGTAACTTTCTTCTATTACTGTATCCCTGCTCGGTAATTTCTTGATGATTGAAAGTTCCTCTGCCTTTTTTCCTGACAGCATCTTGCGTTGAGCCAGGCCCTCGCTCCAGCAGCGGCTGCAGCGGAAAGTTTGGTAAGATTGGGTTAATCTCCTCAAAAACCTGCCGGGTGAGAGGAGGGGCGTTTCACGGCCTCGCAAGGGTTCTAGTCGATGTACGGTGTACAAGGGGAAAGGGTTATTTTCCTCCAACCTTGAAGCGGCTCTGAAAGCCCAACGCCTTTATCCGACTCACACACCACCACAGCCGGCTGGCAGCACGGGGCGGGTGCTGGCCACGGCGTGCGCATGGGTGAAACCCTGAGCTCCTCTCCTCCACAGGGCTGGGGCAGGCAGAGGCTGGGGCTGCGCCTCCCCGGAGCCTGCAGCAGGATTCACATCGGCCCAACGCACGGCTGCGGCTGGAGCCTGCTCCCAGTTTGGTGCCTTTTCGCTCCCACGGGGGTGAACCCGAGGCGCGCTGCATCTTCCCTCCCCAGCCAGGCACCGAGCGAGACCTGGAATTCGTTGACTGGTATTTGCAGAGACAGCGAGATGATTACATTGACGGACGGATTGCTCGCTTCTGCCTCACTCTCTTTTATTTCCGCAGAGTTAACACGGTATGCAGTGAACTTTCCCCAGCGGATGAACCACTGAGTCAGCCGGGTTTGTTTGCTCGCGCGACGTGGCCCAGCACACAATTGGTGCTGTGAGGACGGACCCCCAAGCTGTTCCTGGCGAAGGGAGGATGGAATTTGTATCATCCCAGTGAACCGATTCTCTTATCTGCATTGTCTGCTCAGCATCTAATGAACTAATGAAATATGCAACAATTCAGCTACAGAAAAGACCTCACTTTTAAATTAGCACTAATTAGAGATAATTATCTTGGCTGGTTTGATGTTTCTATGTAATGAGCCTGGGTTTTCTTTTGTTGAGAATTGGTGTGGTCAAATATATGAAATGGCACATTGAATTTCCACAAGTGCCTTTTGTTCCTGACTTATTTTAACATTTCCAAGAGGTCTGCTCTTCCTTTTGAAGCCACTTCAGTTGGCGGTAGCGCAACTGCCCCTCGTTATTGGAGGGCAGGGCTGTGAAACAATGCAAAGTCCCTGCAGCTCCTGCCTCCCGCCCCTGCTCCTGCTGCCCCCAAAACGTGGCTCTGGGGAAGGGGCAGGACCAACGCAGGGCTTCTGCCAAGAGTCGGTGCTTGCGCACCAGGGACCCGTGGCACAGGCAGTCGGAGCTGCCCCGTCCCTTCCCCATCCTTGCCCCCTTCCCGAGCAGGAGCGAGGACAGCCTGAGGACAACTGGCGAGCCCGCTGTGTGATTCACACTCCACGCAGGGACACGACGAGGACTCACAAACCATCAGCTGCTGCCTGTCCTTCCATCTCAGGGACGCAACCTGGCCGTGCAGCCGGCTGTCACGGCGCTCTGCCTGTCTCACTGCCTCCCCTGAGTGCCCCCAGTGCCGGTGCCAGCGCTGCTGTCTGCGGCTAGCACCGCACAGCACCGTCTGTACGGCTCTCGCTGGGCTTTTCTGGAGCACCTGACGCTGCAGTATCAAAGTGATCAATCACATGTAGCAAGATTACCTTTCCTATCCTATAATCAGTAATTTGCCACAGATCCCTCATTTTTCAAGGGGATTTTAACAGCCCAGCTGGTGACAAGCTGCCAGGGCAAGATGCTGCAATGTGCGATAAAATTACACCTCTCTCTGTCACCGCGCCAGGCACCCTTTCTTCTCCCTGCTCCCTGGGCTCCCACAACCTGCGCCCAGCCAAATAATTCCATCAGCGCCTGGCTTAGAGTCCCCAGATGGGAGGAAGCAAAGGCTCTCCTTGCTGTACCACTCACGCCCAGCCCCTGCTGACCGAGCAGTGTCCCTGCCCCGTGCCCCTCTCCCCACGGCACAGCCACGTTTCCCCTCCTCGGTGCAGGGGGAGCAGAAAAGCCACGCGCGTCCCCGGCGCTTAATTGGAGCGGTGGCTGCGGTCCCCTGGCACCCAGCGGTGGGCCGGCGGTGGCAGGCAGCCAAGGTAATTACGGCTGAGTGGTCCTCTCCCAGTCCCCAAAGAGTCTTTATGAATTGTCGGGTAACGGCTAGAGTTCAAGAGAGCGGGGTCTTCAGGGAGCTCGGGCAATTACCGAGATGGGTAAGCCCTCTCCGGCGGTGCTTGGCCGTGCCCTCCTCCTCTGACCGCCCTGCACGGGTCCGGGGAGGCGGCGTGCAGGGACAGCACAGCCCACGCCGGTGTGCCAAGGATGCTGTGCCCTCGCTCCCGTGTGGCCCCAGGTCTGGGAGGGAGTGGAGGTGGAGGTGTGAGTGTGGGGCTGAGCCAGTGGCCACCCGCAGCCCACCAGCGCAGCAACACCTCCCCCTTATTAACAGCAATTATTTCCCTTTCCCATTTATTATGATTAACACTTGCAGGTTGCGCTGGATCAAGTACTGGCTTCCGCTAAACATTTTTACAAACACACACACACAGATATATTTATGTAGCATACCCGTGTAGAGACTTTTCCCCCTCTCCCAGCCACTTCCCAGCCTTTATAGCCCAGTATGGGCCCGGGCCACGAGCAGTGCCCTGGGGACAGCGCACGGCTCAGCTGCGGGTGGAGAGGGCGCAGAGCCGAGGGGCTGGTTTCTGCGCTGGTGAAACAGAGCCAGTGGAGCTAATGGTAATTTATATCCACTGGCCCTTGATCTCGTGTTAGCTTGGCCCTGGGCTCCCCAAGGCATGAAAAGGTCTCATAAATTCCTAAAGCTGAAAGAGGGCTGTTTGGCTTCGTTGGATCCTGCAGAAACTAAATGTGCCATCTAAGGTAGTGCCGCGTACCCTGTGGCTAGAGAAAAATGATCTTGGCTGGGTTTCCATTAAAGCACTCAGCCAGCACGAGTGAGCGATCCGGGGCCATCCGGCGCTGATGGCAGGGCGCTGGGAGGCAGGCAGGGCTCCGCCGAGCCCATCTGCGAGAGGGCAGGGCAGGATTTCACAGCGCCTCGTGCTGCCCAGCCCAGGCACGGCGCTGCGGTGGCGGCTGGGACAGACGCCCCAAAGGCAGAGAGTGCCAGGTGGGCTCGCTGCTGGGCAGCTCAATCCCGGGCTCGCTGTTGCAAGGTGAGAGCACCCAAGGCACCTTGTGGGATGAGCACTGAGGGGAGGAAGAGGACCCTGCATGGTTTAGAAAAGCAAAGCAGAAAGTCGTGCTCCTAGGAGGCTGGCACAAACCGAGCAGTTTCCCTCCTTACTCCCCCCAGCGAAACACTGATGTCAGATGCGACGCTCACAGGAGACCGGCCTGACACTTCCACGGGCACGAGGGGAGACCAGGCAGTGGCCTGACAAACAGACAGGTTTGGGGCAGCAAGAGACCAAGGGCCTTGAAGACACCGCCCAAAGCAGCCAAAGGCTCAGGCTGTGCTGCAGCTGCTTCCCCCTGCTCCACGGCCCCGGGAAGGGCTCTGATCACTGCCTCTGCCTCTTCCCCATCACGGGGGTGGGACTGGCAAGAAGAGGTTTCTGAAAGCACCAAAGTGTGGCATTTCCCTGGGGCTACCCTCTCTTTTCTTGCCTGTGGCATCTTTGCTGCTGCCACCAGATGCGTGGGCTAAGTGAGAGCCAGCACTAATTGCCCCCCGGGAGCAGTAAGGGCTGTCTGCCGACGTTGTTTTGAAGCTATCTGGAAAATAGCTCATGCCAGCTGGGAGCAAAGAAATCTGCGCTCCCGATACCTTCGGGATCTCTGGCTCCAGAGGCAGGATTTTTACTTTGCCAAGTGAAAAGCAAGGCAGCATTCACGGGCACAGCGGTTGCTTCTGATGCCATGGGGGAGGCCACCGTTGTAGATGCCAGCGGAGCCAACCGAGGGCATCTTTCAGAGCCCCCTGCCTGTACACGGGTGTCCTTTTGTCCCCTCTCCACCTCTCAGCCCCACCTTTAGGATCCCCCCACTGACAGCAGCACTCCCACATCTGGCGTGGAAAGAAAAGAAGCTAAAACCTGGCCGGGTCAGAAGCTGGTTAACTCAGGTAACGAGGCTGGCAGGGGACAGGCCACCAAGCCTCCTCCTTTCAGACATGAGCCTCATGCTGCAGCGAGGCACGGTGATTTACGGTGATTTACGGTGATTCACCTCACCGGGTGCGTCTCCGAGCAGCTGATGGGGACCGGACGAAACGTGGCACCGATCCCATTTGTCGCAGCACCTGCGGGTCCCATGTCAAGGCTGGCAAAGCAGCTTTGTTTTTACTAACAAACAGCGAGCCTGGTGTGTGCCGTGCTCCCCCCTGCACTGCATCTGTCCTTGCTGGGCTCTTTGCACATGTTCTCCTAACCAAGAGGAGATTTGATATTGCGGAAGGGCAGGGAGCAGTTTTCCTGGGTGATTTTACCTCAAGCAGAAGTCTTCCCATTGAGCTGGGCCATCCAGGAGAACGATCCTGCTCCCCAAGCCCAGCCTCCAGCGGCGCAGCAGTGTTATCCAGCAATTTCCTTCGGCATCAAGGCTGAAAGCAGGCACGTCACCCGGAGCCAGCGGCATCACAGCGGCATGGATGTTCACCTCTCGCCGAGTGATAGGAAGTGGAATTGATTGCAAGAGATCAGACACCGAGACTCTCATTAACTTCTGCTAACACCTGAGCGGCTGGCAGGCACTTGCCTTTTTGGATTATCTCCTGCACATTTCCAGCCGGTGACCCTGGGTGCTCTCCAGCCCCGCTTGACTCAATAACACGCGGCGTTAGCAGGAGGCGGCTCAGCCTCGTCTGCCTCCCGCTCCCAGCGGGGCACGCAGCCCAGGAACACCTCCGGGCAGCGGGGCAGCACCGCAGGCCTGCCCTGGGCTCCCATCTCCTGCATGCAGCGGCCAGGAGCCAGTCCCCTGGTGAAAGGGACTGAGCAGCTGGGAGAGCCGTGGCGGGGGCACACACCCTGCTGCCACCAGCTCCAGGCACAACCAAGTCGCATCCTCCTGCGGGCCTGCAGCGGGGCAGCTGGCCCCAGAGCCTTGCAGGGGATGGGGCCGGCCACAAAGTCACCGTGATGCCAGGAGCTCTGGGGGCCCGGACGCGTCCCCTGGGCACAGCGATCGTCGTGGTGGAGCTGAGCCCGTGCCGTGCCCGGGTGCCCACAGCCCCACGGGTCAGCAGCCGGGCACGCTGCAAGGGGAAGGAAGCAAGAGAAGAAGGTGCTGGAATATCATAAGAGAAATGGGTTTTCATTACCAAACTGAGAGGTGTCTGCTTTTGAGAAAAAAACATCAAATTAGTGTCTTTCAAACGGCAGCAGAGAGGATACACAGCAAGCAAGTTCCTCTTCCCTCTCACACCTGTCTCAGATCATCCTACTAATTTCGAGTTACTACGAACTCCTTTAATACCCTGCCAGAGCTCTTGATTTTTTATTTTTTTTTAAACCACAGGCTAGCCAGCTCCACAGCCTTGAATTAAGCATGCAAGGGAGCAACAAGAACAAAATGAAAAGAAGAAAAATAAAGATCAGGCCCTGCTACACATAACTCCTGCCCAGCAGGAAGGAAGATGGGGAGACAGCCCCGGCGGCTGCAGCTCCCCACATCCACATGGGGCTCCCCAAAGCTCCCCGGGGGCTCGGGGGCAGCCAGGACACGGGACCACGCTGGGGATGAAGGCTGAGAGTCCCCTCCTACCTCCCCAGCACATGGTCTGCAGAAGGAAGCCGGCAGAAGCAGCCCAGGGGATGCACGAGGCCCCCCAGGTGGGCAGCCTGGGGCTGCAGACACGCTGCTGGCCACCCCCAGCCTCCCTCCTGCACACCTCAGGGGCTCTCCCTTCCCCAGGCCCTGCTCTGCCCCCGCTCACACGTGAGCAGTCCCAGCGGGGCCCAGGCGTGCCTCAGCGGCAGGTTTTAATCTGCTAGCTGGCACATCCTAATGGAAAAGCGTTCGGTAAGACGTTGGTGCTCCCAGGAGAGCCTTCTGCCCACCAAGCTCACCAGGGGGAACGTGCCCCTCGCGCAGCGTGGACCAGGCTGTCCTCACCCAGCACCGCGGGGCTGCTCCTCGGGGCACGAGGGCTGGGAGGGGACAACGGGGGCTGCAGTGTTACCTGTGGGCAGCGCAGAGCTGCAGAAACGCCAAAGCAGAGGTGCAAGGGACTGGAACCACGATGGGGTGGAGGCTGGTGGAGCTCGGTCCAGGGCTTCTCCAAGGCTTGTGGTCCACCAGGCTGAGAGGTGGGACACAAAATGGGCAAATGACCAAACTTTGGAAGGAAGCGCACTCCCAGAAACCTTCCCCCTGTCCCTGCACTTTGTCGTCTATCAGGGAGCAGAAGCAGAGGCTGAAAACATAAGGGGCTCAGAGCTGCTGTGAATCAGCTTTGTTGGCTGGGGTAAATCTGCACTGAGTCATGCCAGTGAAAGATCCTAGAAAGGGAAAGCTGGGCAGGGGCAGATGAGCAAAACCTAATCCAGAAGAGCTGGGCTGGAGCACCCAGCTCTCCAAAGTCCCTCCCTGGGGCACTCTGGGGACGAAGCCCCCCGGAGGAGTTCCCCCGCTCTGCCCACGTGGAGGCAGCTCGGGGCTTCCTCGCCTCTGCAGCCCCCCGTGTCCCTCCCTGGATCTGGGATCTGAGGCTTAAACAAATACGTGGCTATGTAAATAAATATGAAGCGTGCAGCTTGAGAAGCAGGTTAATGGCTGGGGAAGCCGGGCTTGACCTCAGTGACATTTCAAATTAGTTCTGCTGCGCTGGGCTCGTGCTTTGAAGGGATTTTCACTTGGGCTGAATGTGGAGAGAAACATTAAAATTCGTCATGTGCAGAGGCTCTCTGGAGCTCCCTTCCCGCTGGGGAGAGGGCACGGCATCCCTGGAGAACACCAGAGCGAGGGGCTGCTGGTGAAGGTGGGCATGCACAGCGCTTTCACCCCGCAGCGGGGCTCTGGGGCCCCCCAGGCTGGGATGGGGCGCTCAGCACCGGCCCCAGGACCTCAGCCCCGTGGTGGCCACCGAGCCGGTGAGGCCGGATCTCCTGCCCAGGTGGGGCACCCACGAGTGGTGTGTCCACGCGCCTGCAGGCGTGGAGGAACGCTCGCGTGCGTCCATGTGTGCACACGTGTGCGTGTGAGAGATAAAATTGATCGAAGGTGGGCAGAGAATACATTACCGGTGCTTGGTACATGCCCTGAAAGGGAAGTAGAAGGAAGAAAAGAATACATTACAAGAACAAAAGGGGTCATTTGTACAAGTCTAAATCAGCCCTCTTGTGAGCATGTGTCATGATACAGTTTTTAATTACACGAAGCCGTGCTGGCCTTCCCACAGGATCGCAGCTCCGACACCGGAGCAGCCCTCTGCCAGGGCAGCGCTCAGCTCCAGGCACGAGGCATATTAATTCCTCCGTGAAGCCATAGGACGACTATTAACATGGGGGGAAAAAAAAGTAAAAAGGTTTCCCTGACACTGTGGGAAATGACTGGACTGTTTTGGCAGAAATTTTCCTATGGGAAGGGAGTTTCAGCCCGGGTGGGGGAAACCTCCGCTCTCTCGTGCCTGGATGCAGCTGGTTCCCATGCCCACCAAGGGCTGTTCCTGGTGCCACGTGCTGGCCACGCTGAGAGATGGAGGCCGGGGAGGCCAGGACAAGGCTCCCCGATCCCTTCCCCAGGTGGTGAAGCTGGACACATGCATGGAAGCACCAGACCCTGCGGTGGGTGGGCAGCGTGCCCCCGCGGTCCCAGCCCCGGCCGAAGGAGCAGGAAGATGGATTTGGCTAATTTTGGCCGCTGGAGTGACTCAGCCTCCTGACAGCCCTCCCAGACCTTTGCCACTCCACCTAAACAGGGATTATTTCATCCTCTCAGAATGGCTTAAGCGCTAATAAAAGGCATTAAAAATTAATTTTCCACGCTGTCTGTCGGAGTTTCTTCCATCCCTGGAACGCGCTCAACAAGCAGAACTGATAAGCAAAACCCAGACAGCGTCCTCCATGCTAATGCCCCCCCGCGCAGGCGTGCTCCCCCCGGCCCGGCGCTCATCATTAGGGGAGAACGGGCAATTATTAAAATTCCATCTTTCTCCTTTTCATGAAAAAATAAAAAGGAAGGATTTTGTTGGCAGCTCGGTGATTTGCTACGGGTGTCAGGCCTGCTCCTCTCTCTCCCCGTGTGTCAAATAACATATGCAAAGGAAATTTATACACATGCTCTGCGCGGCAGCTCTGCCACCCGCCAGGGCTCTGGCACATCCCCGGGCTGCCAGGAGGGAGGTGTCTGGAGGGGAGCTGCGGAGGAGAGGGGAAATGAAAGGAGAGGGAGCATCAGGCACGGGGGAGCGCAGCCTGGGTGGTGTGGGGGCTTGTTAGGGCCATGGCAAACCCTCCTCGGGGTCAGGGGTCGTGCACGGGCTGGTGGCGAGGGGCTGGGGCTGGAGCAGCCCCGTCGAGGCCAGTGCTCCCGGTGACCCCGCGGAGCTGCTCGCGGTCCCAGCACGGTGCCTGCTGCTGGGGGGCCCACAGCAGCCCCAGGCAGGCCCCCGCCCCCGGCTGCTCGTGCGGTGGGTGCGCAGCGATATTTGGGGTGGGGGCATCAGCCCGGGAAAAGCCCCGGTGCCCCATTCCCAGCCAGCGCCGCTGCTGCGCCGGCCTCATTCGCCTCGGATCCACCCAATTACAGCTAATTAGCTTTTCTGCCATAAAGCCCTAAGGAGACAATGGAGAAAAGCCTCCTGCCTTTGACAGTAATGAAGTTAAATAGATATTTATTTATCCTTTTATTAGACAAACCAATTATAATTTTACGCTTGAAATAGCTAATTTTTAAATGTGATGTCGAGGCATATGTATATACCAACGTAATATATAGCCAGGCCTGGCCTATAACAATCCTGCCTCATTAACAGCACGGCTAAGTTGGTATTTAAATATACTCTAATGCACCCATTCATAAAATGATAATTAAAAATACGCTGAAATGCAGCCATTAAGACAGGGATCCTGGTTATTTATAGGCTCGGTTTTCAGTTTTGAATGATAAACCCCTGAGTAATTGCCTGGGCCGGTGAAGCTTTGCTCCCCCAGTGCTCGGACCCGCCGGGGCTGGGAAAGCAGAGGCGGGTGCTTCCCATCGGGCTGGCCGTGCCGGGCGCGCACGCTGCCCGCTGTCCGCACCGGGGGCAGCCCCGCGCCTCCCCGAGCGCCCGCGTGCAGATGGAAAGCGTCGAGATCACGTCCCCAGAAAGTTCATGAGAAACTGCACGAAGAGAGGACAAGAAGCTTCAGCTCGCCGACCCCATCCCCAGGTGGGGAGGCTGCGAGAGAAAGCACCACGAGGAGCCCGTGGGTGTGCGCCGTGCCATCTGGGTGCCTGCGCCTCGCAACCAAGAGAAATGCTAATTAAGCTACCTGAGTCCCGAGTATTTGCAGATGCCTAATTGGATGCTGGAGGCAGCTGGCAGCAAGGGCCTCGGGTTTCTGCTCTGAGTACAGAGACAGTGCCCGGGCACGGAGAGCTCCGCCGTGCCACCCAGCCCGCCGACGGGCTCCTGCCCCACCAGCCAGCTCACCCCGGTGCCGGGGGGCGGTTTGGCTCAGGAGGCAAGCAGGGAAAGCCGGCAGCCCCGTGAGCTTGGAGGAACCCAGGGCTGCCAGTGCTGTGCACCCCCAGCCCTGCACACCTCCCGTGGTGTCTTCTTACCCAGGCGTGGGGTGGAAGTGAAGCCGTGGGAGTGGAGCAAGGAGGGGAATGATCCACATCCAGAGAGCTGGGGAGTGGAGCTGAGGGCAGAGCAGGCTCTGGGCTGTCCTCAAGGGGGTTTGGGGCCATTCCTGCTCCTTGGGGCCCCCACGCCCTGTCCCTCCGGCCGGGGGGGCCCTGCCTCCCCCTGTTCCTTACCCTGCCATCTGGATGTGAGGACGAGTGGCTGGAGACTGCTGACGTCTCAGCCAAACGCTAGACACCAGAGATCATACAGGGGCTTTAAAAAAATTAATTTCACTGGCTATAAAGCTCCGGAGAGGGCGATTCAGTGCTCAGCTCAGCTGGCTGCCCCGGTTTCAGGCAGGATCTACCACGGTGCTGTGCGACCGCGCGGCGTTTGGAGACATCTGGCCCGGCACGAGCCCCAGCGCCATGGCCCCAGCGCTGCTGGTCCAGCCCCGTCCTCTGGCTCCTCACCAGCTCCCTCGCCCCGGGGGCCTCCTGCACACGCTTCTAGAGGCAGGAAGGAGTCATTTGGCAAATGAGACATTTGCTTCAAAATGTGAGTTCAGCCGTCTCACACCTATTTAGGATTTTCAGTTAATTTTGCTGGATAGTTTTAGTTGGAGAATTTTTCACTTTGGGGTTAGAGGCACAGAACGACCGTGGGAAGCTGGTGGCTCTGCATCCTGGAGCCCAAGGCTCAGGGTGTGGGGCATTCCCCGGGATACAGGCGACCCCTTCTCCAGCCTTTGTGTCATATGGGAGAGCAGGGTGGTGGTTGAGTTTTGGTGGGGCAAGGCCAAATCCTCACGAGCCCTAGTAGATAAACGCTTTACAGTGCCTGTTTGGGTCTATCCCCCTCTTGCTCGTTTTCCTCCTACCACCACCTCTGCGCAGGTGCATTCAGCACCTTCCCCTGGCACAGACCCAGGCTCTTTTCCCGATGCCTCAGCTCAGCCCCCGGGGCACCGATCGATGCGCTCGGCCACACGTGGGACCCCGGCGTGGGGAGGTGGAGGCAGCGGGTGGCAGCGCCGTCCCCTGCAGTTTGTGAGGTTGCAGTGCCTGCACGCTCCTGCTGCATTGCACAGCCGCACTGGATTTCTGTCCCGAAGCCACCCGGGAGATGGGAAGAGGCTTTCTGGGGAAGGGGCTTTCCAAAGGCAGCCGGCCGCTGGCAGAAGGGCACGGCAGGGAAGGACGGCTGCTGGAGGCGGCGGTGCTGGCAGGAGCTGGAGCAGCCAGGCGGTGCTGGGCACACTGCCTCGGCCCCACATCCCACCCCATCCCGGCCCCACGGCCCCGCACACCCGGCCCTGGGGGCTGCAGGGCCGTGCCCCCGGGGCTCCGCGCAGCCGCAGCAGCGCAGGGCTCGGCACGCTCAGATGCGCAGGAGGTTTTACATCTCCCATCTGCTTCCTCGCCACCTCTGCCATCTGGCTCTTTCCCAGCCTGGAAGCTTTCTTCCTAATGACTTTTCTTGACTGGGTTCAGAGACCTCGGCGCATGCAGAGGCCTGGCTTCTGCTGCCGTCTCCCAACCACCGGCGGCCACAGGCTCGTCTCTGCACGCCTGCCAGGGCAGCGCTGGTTTCTGCCCCTCTCTGCTTTCTGCCTGAAACACCACAGCATCCTCGCCCTGGAAACCCCCAGGGGTGTGCTGCACCTCCTCCTCCCGCTTTACCCGCTGATCCTTCACCCTCCCTGAACTGAGCCGTCCTGGGTCATTCCCTGCCCACGGAACGGAGCTGGAGACGGCCCCGAGGACCCCCGTGAGAGCGAGAATTGCCAAGAGCTGGCAGGTTTGGGACGCGATGGGTGTCAGCACGGTGAGGTGGTTCTCTGCTTGTTCTCTGCTCTTCCCTCGCTGCCCAGCCTGGTTCAGCAGGGCTCGGAGGGCGGGCAGGTGTGTGCGGCAGCTGTGAGTCGGAGCCCTCCTCGCAGAGGCGATGAAGCAGAGAGAAATCAGAGAAATCCTGAGCTAACACAGCACGCAGCCTGATGGATCCAGCCATGGCAGAGCGAAAGGGCTTCCAGGGCTGGAAGCAGCCAAGACGTGGATTAGAGCAACTCTGAAACTAATTTTCAGTCACTTGCTTGAAGCATGTGCCACAATGAATTGATGAGGAACAGGCCACAACCCATTAAGCCCTCTGCTAAATGCATGCAGCGAACTACGTGCCCTGCCTGCATCCTGCCGGGGGCGAAGCCTGCTGCAGAGGGGCTCAGAAAGCCGGGAGCTCCCGCAGAACCCCTGGGGGAGGCTCTGACAGAGCCCCCAGGCGAAGGACAGGCGGGGAAGGGCGATGCTCTGACCCGGGGCAGCAGCGGGAGCCCGGCACAGCACCGGGCGCTGGCTGTGCTCCCCTGGGGTGCTGCCCTGGCACCCCCTGCCAGCCGTGTCCGCGCTCCGCAGGATCACAATCACAGAATACCCCGAGCTGGAAGGGACCCTCAGGGATCACCGAGTCCAGCTCCTGGCACCACGCAGGTGCACCCCAAATTTCAGACCGTGAAAGCAGCCGGGCTCTGCCCTTCCCGCACCCCGGCCGTGGGGGTGCTCCTTGGCTCTGCCCGCAGCCCCCGGAGCCCCCCCCTCGTCCCCGCCGGGGCAGCCCCGACACCCCGGTGGTGGCCGGGGGGTGCTGCCGGGGGGGGGGGGGGGGGGGTGTCGCGCGCCCCCCCCCCCCCCCCCCACTTTAGCCGGGACAAACGGGATCAGCGGTGGCGGAGCGGCGGCGCTGGGGGGCACTCGCACTCCTCTGCGGGCCGGGGGCGGCACGGGCGGCCCCCCCCGGCACCGGCACCGGGCGGGGCGAGGGGCAGCGCCTGGGGGGGGGGGGGGGCACGGGGGGAGGCCGGGCCGAAGGAGGCCGAGCCTCGCTCCGCGGGGAGCCCCCGGGGTCCGGCCCGTGCTCTGCGCCCCCCTCCCCAAAGAGGCACCGGGGGGTCCCCTGCAGCCCCCCAGCGCGGTGGGGGCGGCGGCACATCGTTTATTAAAGGGCTGCCGTCAAGGTTGACAAGCCCCCAAATTAAGTAGCTTAAAAATTCCATTAGCCGAGGTCTTTCTGGTGCCATGTCCTATCTCACTTTTGTTTATCAACCTTCACGGCTCGCAGTGTCTGGTAGCTGCTCAGCTGTGGCCGGGCGGCGGGGGGAGACGCTCAGCGGGGCGCAGCGAGCACGGGGGTCTCTGCAGAGCCGTGCGGGGAGCCCCCCGCAGCAGCCCCTAAACAAGAGGGGCTCCGCTGGCGTTCATTGAGCACTGCAGCCCTGCGAGAGCGAGAGCCCCCCGGGGAGGAGGGGAGGCAGGGGGCTCAGGGCGGTGGGATGCTTATGGAGGGGGTGTGGGGGTCCTGGCACTGACACCCCCCCGGGTGGGCTGCCCTCTGCACCCCTGCTCCCAGGCTGTGGCGGCTGCAGGGACAAATCCTGCATCCCCGTAAGGGTTTCCACCAGCCTTCTCCTTCCCACAGTGGCAGGGCTGGGGGGTCGGGGGCTGCAGCCCCCAGGCACAGCCGTGGGGAGCCCGATGCACGCTGCAGTACTGGCTGGGTGCTCTAACACAGCTCTCACAATGCGCTGCTGGCACCTGGCAGCCTGGGACCAGGTGCCCCGCATCCTGTGCACCGCAGGAAGGCCTTCAAGCCACAAAATGCCCCGCTGTCTGCACCGGCGTTTTCCTGGGGACAGACCGCTCATGCAGCGGGGGGTGGCCACTGCTGCTTGGTTACCCCCCGAACACATCCCTGTCCGAGGGAAGAAGCAAGGCAGCAGAGATGCTGGGAATACGGCTGCAGGAAATGGGGAAAAAGCCAGCCTGATAGTGACTGTGCTGCTCCCCTGACCCGGAGCTCCATGTTTCATTTCCCCCCGTTCTGCTCCTGTCCATGACACTCCCATGGAAGCAGCAAAGGGAGAATTTGTGCCTGTGGCTGTGCTCGTTCCTCGTGGTGCCTCTGGGTGAGATCGCCGTGGGAGTGCTGGCAAATAGCAGTGACCTCCCCAAGACAGGAGGGGAGGCAGGGGAATGGAGTTGTGCTTTCTTCAAGCAGCTTGCCTGGCCCTCGGCTCTCAGACTCAAACTTAATCTGTCTGCAAAGCCGAAATCATTCCAGTGCTGAGCAATTAGGGCAAGTGCCATCCTGAGGCTGTGTCAGGCAGCAGTGCAAGCGATCTAACAGGCGGGGAGGAGAAGCCCACTTCTCCACGGATGCTGCTTCGGCGAGGAGATGCTCCAGAGCGCTTTAAATCATCAGCACAAGGACCCGACCTGAAGTGCGGTGGCTGGGGCTGCAAAGAGTTCAGTCCCTCTGCTTCGCGGTGACAGCAGCGAGAAATATTCAGAGGAGCGAAGCAGTACAGATGGCTCCTGGAAATACCTGAGATGTCAGCTGGAGGACTCTTCTCCTGAAATCCCAGCCTGATTTGCAAGTCAAGGAGAATGGGATATGCCAGGAGAAGCGACCAAACTCCAGCAGACAGAGCTCCGGGTGTTCTTAACAAGCGAGGGCTGCACCTTTCCCGCTTTATGAGCAGCGTGTCCCGCCAGGTGCCACCAGGTGTGTCCCTGCGTGGGGCCTCGTTTCCACCCGGGAGAGGCGGTGAGCTGTGGGGCAGGCAGCAGCGTGCCGGACCACATGCCCCTCTGAACTTCCCACCGCGGACTGAGCCCGGCGAGGGCTGCAGACACCGACATGCCCAAACCTGCGGCGGCAGCAGCCCGCTCCTGGAAGGGTTTGTTGGTGTGCCGGCACGCCGCTTGCGCACGGGCAGTCCTGTTGGCTCGCAGGAGCGCGGTTGTGCTGCGTGTGCGGGGACAGGCAGAGCTGTGCGCAGGGAGCTCCCCCAGCCCCGCTGTCTCCAGGAGCAATTACTGGGTGTGAGGGGAATGAGAAATCGGAATGATAAATCTAGAAAAAGCGAACTGCTCCACTCCACCAGGAAGGAACCCAGCTATTTTTAAGATCAGGGACGATGTACGAAGCCAGAAAAAATACTCTGTCTTGTGCAAAAGAAAACAGGAGGAGACTTCCAGCATCCTGGCTCTGTCTACCCTTCAGATCCCTCTCCCGGGACTTTGTGGGACACGGCTGTGTCCCTGCGAGGCCCTTGTGAAGCCTCAGGAAGCCAGGCATGGTACAGGGTGGCCAGTCCCAGGCATGGTACAGGGTGGCCGGTCCCAGGCATGGTACAGGGTGGCCGGTCCCACCTGAACACTACGCATTTGTGGGGCCCCTCTAGGAAAGGTTTGCAAAACCCACTGACCCACACACCCCCTCCAGAGCACACGCTGGCTGACCGGGGGCGGTAACGAGCTGAAGCCGTGGATGAGGAGCACAAAGCAGCCCCGGCCAGGCGATGTCACTGGCACGGGGCCTGGTACGGAGAGAGCAGTGGCCTTGTTGGGAGCGGGGTGGCACAGCAGTGACCTGGTGACCTCCAGTCCCATCACATCAGCTCGGTTGTGTGGGATGGGACTGCACCACTGACCCAGACTCTGCTGAAAGGAGCTATGTGTGCTGCACCGAGGGGCTGGGGCCAGCCTTGAGCCTCTGCGCCCCGCAGCCATGGAGCCGCCTGGAGCAGCGCTCAGCCTCGGGGAAGCCACAGCAGCATCCCCACATCGTGGCAATAAACGCCTTTAGATATCTTTAGTCTCACCCATCGGTCTCCAGACCACTAGAAATAATTACATCAAGCACACCAAAACAAGCACGTGCTCTTCGCATTTACTTGCCCCTTCCAATAATAGCTATTATTACTCATATTTATTCCAGTGCTGCCTGCAGTCTCGTGGAGAGCAGCGCCTAATGCTGCCAGACAGTGAAGGGATGGCACATGGTTTTTTATGATCAAAGTGGGGTCCCTCTGTGCTCCTGGCTACTTAACCCAGGCATGAGAGGGGAATGGAAACCCAGCATCATTTCCCGTGACAAACACGGGACCAGGTGCAGGCACCTCTAATGCTGGGAACCTGCATGGACAAAGCAGCTCCAGCGCTGCCTCTCTGCGTGCCCACTGCTGTACGAACCCGACCAGTTTGGGTTCAATTTCAGCTGAAGGGAATTGGCTTGAAGCATTTTTTAATACGAGGCTAGGTATGGTTGTTCCTCATATAATTTTTTATTACAAACCAGAAAACCAATATTCCCGTTTCTTCCTTCAGATTTGATTTTAGAATTCCAATGAAAGATTTGGCTACAAATGCCCCTTAACAAAACTGGGATGCCTCCAAGCAATGCTTTCAGGTGGCCAGACAAGCACTTGTCAGGGACCTGCCCGTGGGTCCCGCATGCTGCAGCTCTGGCCATGGCGGAGAGGCTGTGGCCATGGTGCCTGGCTGTCCTTGCAAAGAGAAACCGCCTCCAATTTTCATTCCAGGAACAATTTTCTATTTGAAATATTTTCCTTCTGGGTGGAAGCAAGGCGAGCCCGCTGCTGGCGGTGCGTGCCCGGGCAGGCTGCTGCTCTGGCATCTCCCCGGCGCGCTGGGGCCGGGTGCAGGGTGCCCGCCCGGGATGGGAGAAGCTGGCTCTGCAAAATGTGGATTTCTGTTTTTTGTTTATAATTGTTTACCTCTCACCGCTATAGCTACTTCCCTCCACAGCTCATTTTGCAGTGACAGTTTTAAAAACAACCAAAAAAAAAAATTAAATAAAATCAGGAAGTGAGTAACGCTGAGAGTTTTCAAATGACTTGTCTATCTCCTGTTTCCCTGGGAGAGCATTTCCAAAACGAAAGTGTTTACTCTATCTGAGATGCAATTATCATGAAATGTATAGGAGAAATAAGAAACAGCGGTGCGAAAGCACTACCAAAAATACCCGGGATTAAAACCGAGCGTTAATCACGGTGTTTGTTTCGTGCAGAGCCTGAAAGGCGCCGGGGGGAGCACACGCAGGAGCAGGGCTGCAGCGTTCACATCGCCGGAGAGCTGGTGGGAGAGGAGATGCTCAGGGCGGCTGGGGCCCCGCTGGCACCTCCTCATCCACTAGCCGAGTCCTGGGAAAATGTAATTCTTCCCTCCTGCCATCCTGGGGAGGATGTGATAATTATTGCTGGTGAATAATGACGCTGAATTTCAGACCTGCTTTTTTGTCCATGCCGAAGGAGATGTGCTCACATTCAGCAGATGCTTCTGTGTTTGGTTCTGCCATGGCAAAACATTTTGGTTCGATGGGCCAAGGTTTTACTTCCTTGCTTTATCATCTCCGGATGCCATCGGTAAATACCAGTGGCAACATGTGAGCATCCTCCGACGATGTGAGGTATGTTACCAGGTGCTTTAATGCTCAGTTGATAACTGCAGACACATTGAATTTTAAATGACTCGACTACAACATGTAACAAGTTCACAGCAAATATTATAATGGTTTATCATAAAACGTGACAACTTGACACCATGAAAGAGAGAAGCATTTCCCGAGCACTATCAGTAAATACCACCCAAGTGCTCAAACACCCCGCTGCACCGGCTCCTGCTGCGGACACGTGCCTGCCCCAGGGCCGGACACCACAGGCGCTGAGCCCAAAGCCGCATTTCGGAGTGAGCCCGGTGCTGCCTGCCTCCCCTTCCCAAAGCAGCCGCTCAGCAGCACCCCGTGCCCCGGGAATGGGGCTCCTTCCCCGCGTGGGACCAGTTCTGCATGGTTAACCCCGGCGGGCACCGCGCCACCCCGCTCCCCTTTCCTCGCCGCTGGTGCTTTGTATGGCCGGCAGCAGCCCGAGCCCCCGCTCCGTTAATACAAATCCTGACCTTTAAGCAAGGTACAATGGGCTTTGTCCCCTGCTTCTCTGCTCCTTGGAGAAGCATTTCTCCTCTGGAGATTAAGAGATATTATTATTTAGCTCAGCTAAAAAAGAGGGAGCAAAGTCAGAGTGTGATTAATTTAAAGGACTCTGCTGCGCTGTCAAGTCGTTTTGGCTTTCCTTAAAATCACATTAACTCAGGTAGAAGTTATTCTTCCAGTTCTGAACTTATCATCATTACCACCAGTATTTCCAACGCGCTCGTCCCCTGTGTGTGTCTGCGCATCCCGCCCGAGCCGTCAGCGTGCCTGCGCCGTGCAGGGTCAGCGGCTGCCATCACCCTGGCTCCTGGCTGTCCCTGCTCAGACGGGGCATGGAAACGTTTCCAAAAATGCGGCTGAACCGCGGCGGTGTGCTCACGGGGGAGAAGCCACCTTTGCATCTCCCCCTGCGTTTGGACGGCGTGACCCACGCTGGTGCCACACAACAAGGGGCGCTGGGGCTGGCCCCCCTGGGGTGCGGGCTGGGAAGGCGTTAGCTGTCCATGGCCACGGGCTGGACTTCATCAGGCCTTTAAAGAGCGCGTGATGGCAACAGCTAGTGACAAAGTGTTTCTGCAGAGCGTGATCCGGCCTGGCTGTGCAGCACCCCGCCTTGTGTGGGCACCACGGGGCAGCGGAGGAAAACAAAATGAAATCACTCAGGTGTGAGAAAAAAATGTCTTACACTGGAATTTCTCGTTTTCCTGTCATTTTTATGTGCATCAGGCCCCAAAGCGAAGCAACCCCTCACCTCCTCCTGCCCAGGCGCGCAGCAGGAAAGGTCAGGCTCTGCTGCGGGGAGCGGGAGGCGCGGCACCGAGGCCAGCACCCCGCAGAACGAACCTGGGGGGGCAGCAGGAAGGGGTTAAAGCAAAGCTGACATTTCTGAAGGCCTTTTTCTAGTGTTTTGTTTTGTTTTTGGCAGCACTGGATCAGGTGCCTGAGTGACTCTCAACTTTCAGGTTGCAGGGAAGGGAAACCGCGCTCTGCTCCGGTGAGAGCAGACAAGGCTCTGCCCCCTGCATTTCGGGACGAAGCCGCTGCCTGCCCCTCTTCCCTTTGTCCTCCTTTCCATTGACTCAGGGCATTTTACATCCCTATTGACAATGTGTTTGGGACATTCAGACATTGAAGTGACAGTGGCATTTCCATGACCTGAAACTAGAGACTCTGTCGGCGCGGGCTTTGAAGACATTAGCTGTCCATAATCATGAGTTAGACTTTATCAGGCTTTTAAAGAGCACATGATGGGAACAGCTAGTGACAAAGTGTTTCTGCAGAGCACGATCCGGCCTGGCAGTATTTATCTCCTCAAGCCCTTGGAATTTGCAATATTCATTAGGAGTTGGGAAAAAATGTGCTTCCTTCGGAACAATGCAAATTGTGAAAGGAAAACTTTCTCACTTGTGCACCCTGGAGCTCTGACTCCAGTGGCGGTGGGGTTGCTGGGGAAGCAATTAAAACCCTTGAGCCCATTAGCAGGTTGGTTCATTAGGGCTGTTGCTGCCGGGGAAGGGCTGAGCGGGAGGCGCCGAGCCCGTGACAGGCGGCACAAAACGCTCCTGCAGAAAGCGCAGTGTCAGAGCCTGTCTTCCTGGGCTCCTCACCTATTTATTCTTTCACTCGAGGGGAATTTCCTTGGCCTCTGAGATGGGGCACGGGGAAGTCTGCCAGCTCGTCTGCCTTTTTGCAGAGGGCTTGTCACTGCGAGCAGCAGGGGCTGTGGCAGCGCGCTGGGTAATGGCAGCCCCAGCGTGGCCGCGACCATCCCAGTGCTGCCGACCCGACTGGTGTGGGCAAGGACTGGGGGAGGTCGGGCTGCTGGCAGCAAGCAGGGAGCTTGTCGTGATGGTGCCGCTCCTGCCTGCACTGTGGCTTGTGGCACTGTGCCACCCCAAGCACAGGCACCACGCCGTGCTGGTGGGACCGTGCCGTGCCACGTCACGTGGGACCATGCCGCACCACACGGGACCATGCCACGGCACGTGGCACCCAGACAAAGCCCACGTTGGCTTCTGTCCTGTGGTGCTGGACTGTCCTGTGGCGCTGGAGCCTCTGCCTGTGGTGTCCCCCAGGCGGCCCCGGCTGGGGCTGGAGGTGTCCCCGGGGGGATCCCACTAACACGCCTGCTCTGACCACGGTGCTCCTGCTCTGCACCCCCACCACAGCACAACCACCCAGGGAAGAGAAGCTTTGGCTCATGTCTGCGGTGTTTAGCATCCTGAGCACGATTTGACACAATTTGTTTTGATCCGCGTGCTCCAGGATCAGCCTCCCTTTTCCTCCTGCCTCCCGGGACCACATCTGACGTCTCTGCCACTGCCTGAAACCTCAGCCTTTTCTCTGCCCCCCCTCCTCTCGGACTCTCCAGGGTCCTCACTGCCAGGGCAAACTGTGCCATGAGAACTGGCCAGCTTCACAGCATCCCAGTATCAAACATTAATTCTGAATTAATCTGGGTGGGGTTTGTGGGCGATGTGCAGACAGTGGTACCCATGACTAGAAGGGCGGACGGAGCAGGCTGGGCTCCCACGGTTGTTCCTGATGCTCACCGGGAGCTCTCAGCACTGGCCGGGAGCTGGGGCAGCCCCCAGGGGCTCAGGGGGCTCCAGCAGAGGTTCACCGTGGTGCCACTGGCTGCATTCAGCGTGGGGCAGCACGGCTGTGCCTCTCCGTGGTGGATGCTGTTGTTGCGCACAGCAGCCGGCTGTCCTTGGGCCATCTGGAGATAGTTTCTGTGACTGGGACCGTTCAGCCCCTTCACCTTACGGCTCTCAGAGGAGTGAGGGCAGGAGGGAATCGAGTGGCCACGCTGGATGGCTGCAGGAGTGTGGAGCAGGTGGCGTCTGGAGCCGCTGCCGAGGAGCCCGCAGCGCTGGATGCCCTGCGTGAACCTGCAGCAAGCGGGGAGGGGGAGCCAGTGCCACGAGGACAAGAGCGAGCTGTTCTGCCACGGCCCCTGGGGAGGCAGCAGCCAGGGAAGGGGTTAACGTACCCGGCCCTGGGGCTGGGAAGCTCCTTTTTTTCCAGGAGGCTGCCTGCCGCACACTGACAGCGCCTTTCAGCTGCGCACAAAGGCAGCGCGCTCCTCTTGCCCTCTCCAGCTCTCCCACCCGAGCCAGCAAGCGGCTATAATCTCACTAGCAGAGGCTTTTTCTGCTGTCAGCTCGAGCCTCCTTTGCCATGTGAGTGGCTCAGATCTCCAGCAATGTAAAAAAAGCTAATGAACGAGTAATAAACAAGTGTAACCAAGCAGAAAGCCTGCACGCAGTAACATCTGAGCCAGCGCGGCTTTTAGGCAAAGCTTGGAGACACGACCAACAAACAGATATGTAATTAAAGAAAGTCTAATCTCCTTTCGTGGCCAGAGATAAAACACGGGGGGCATGTGTGGAGGTGACGGGGAGGGAAAGTCATGGTGGAGACAGGATGAGGGGAGGAAAAGAACAGAGGAGAAGGGAGATGGGGGAGAAAAAAAAAAAAAAGGAGGAATAAACATTGCATTTTTGATAAAGATAAATAAGGAAAAGGAAGAGCCGAAGCCCATTGAAGTCATCTTGCCTTGGCTGTTAATCACAATTACTCATCACAGCCTTCAGGGGTCAGGGGCCATCGCAGAGATGAGGGCTGGCTGCGCTGGCGTGTCCCCGCCGTCTGAGCCAGGTTCCATCCTTCGGCTGTCCCCAGATGTGCAGCTGCAGGACGGAGGAGGGACGGCACAGGGGTGGCCAGGCAGGCTGCCCACGCCGAGCGTCAGGCTGCGCCCTAAAACACTGCGAGGAAGCCGAAAATCCACCTGGAATCCATCAGTAATGCTGGATGAATGTTACCCAAAAAAAAGCTCTCCACAGCCCTGGAAGTTATCCCGTCTTTTCCGAAGCACCGACACAGAAACGCCTGCTGGAGCAGCATGGCAGACGGAGCGAAACGCCGGGAGACGTGATGGGAGATGACAACCCAGCGCCCTGTGATGGAGCCACAGGTCACCATCTCCCCCTGATTTCCACAGCTGAAAAAAACCCGTGCCGTGCTCTTGTACCCACTGGTTAAAAGTCGTAAGAAAAGTAAATTAACAGCATCAAAGATTAAATAAAGGGAGGGGGGCACCCTACATAAAAGGGACTGGTCAGTTTGAAGCCCAACTGAGAAGACCTGGGAAGGGAGCCAAGGCCCTGACAGAGCAGGGCTTGCCACTTCAAATATCTGGGCTGTTCCTTTGAAGAAAATCATTGAAGTCAATGGCCTTACTTAAACGTTTGAGATTAGACAGGTGATTAAGCCCCTTGCTGAGCCTCAGAAGTCAAATTCCCTTGCAGCCATCCCATCCCGGCCCTGGCAGGCCGTGCTCTGCTCCGGGGGGTGCTCGCACCCCCTGCCCCGCAGCCCCGGCCTCCTTGTGCCCCGCTCGCCATTTGCTCCCTAATTGACTGTTTTTAAACCAATTTTATTACCGGCTTCCTTAAATCCCACATTATGTTCATCGAGAGCAATTTTAAGCTGAATTATCTTACCTCTAAGTGCAGCAACTCCTGTTCAACAACGGTGGACATCTGTATAACAGCTGCCAGAGAAACGTCAGGGGGAAATTGGGAAGATACATGGCAATGATTGTTTACGGAGTGGTTTAATAAAATCAGCTTAATGCGTAAGTAGGAGAGTAGGAGCAGGAGTGTGTTCCTGTGAGCTCTATTATTTGAACCAGGAAACATCTATCACAGTCTCAAACAAAAGGAGACAAAAAGTATATTGCACTTGGTATTTCTTCTCCAGATTTATTTATCATTGTCACGTCTGTTCCTTCCTTCCCTCTGCATTCCCGTCCCTTGGTAATACCGTAATATCTTTTATTATAGTACATTATATAATACAGTCTATTGCTGTGAATATTGTTATTCCAAGACCAGACTCCTTTATTCTGACCCAATTCTGGCAACACTCCTTTGCAATCAAGGAAGTCTCCTGCTTGAGCTAGGCTGGAGCACAGAGACCTGCATTCACTCCGCTGCAGATAGCTTAAGGAGAGGAAAGAGCCTGGTGGTTTGAGAAGCCCTGAGCTGCGGCTTAGGAACCGGCCAAGCAGCCATACCTGTTCTGTGGCAAGAAATAAAAAGGAAATAGCAATATTTCTGCAGCAAGGGGGTTCCCGGGGGCTGCCCATGGTGGCTGGTTCCTGGGTGCCGTGCTGGAGCTTTGCCCCTCAGAAGGAAGACAAGAAGTGTGGCTTTTGTGTCCCCCCCTGCTCTCTGCCTCTGCTCTGGGCCACGAGCACCCCGTGGCAGCTGGTCCGGGTGGCACCGGGCTGAGCGGGGCGAGCCCTTGTGTCAGCACCGCATCCAGCCCCAAATCCGACACCGCAGCCCTCTGCTTTTCCGAGCAGTTCCTTGAAGCGCTCAGTCCACGAGTGATGCCTCTGTCTGCAGCTATCCTGCAGCCAGCCCTGGAGAGCCAGGCAAGCTTTCTGTGCCACGTTCAAATAAAAACGCCGACACCCGCTTACTGCTCTGATTAAGAGCCAAAGTCCTAAAAGGTGCAAAGTCAGTTTAGGTTCTCGGAGTGCCTCATGCCAGCAGCAGCGAGCCGTGCTGCACATCCCGCCTCTCACGGCCTGCTGCCGTACCGAGGAGAGCGTGACTACGGAAAAGCCCTCCTAGGAGAAAAACAAGCTCAAAGGCACAACCGATAAACACGAGAGGGGCCCTTTGTCTAATTCCTCGTGCTCGGGTATTTAAAATCATAATCAGATCAGTAGGCTTCCAAGCTTGCGTTGCAGGTTTCGAGCAGCTATTGTTGTCAAAGATCGAGTTTTACTTCTAGTTACTTGAAAAGCCAGAGCTGATGTTTCTGAACTCGCTGCGGCACAACTTCCTACGAGTGATGCTTCCCTTGTGTGCCGGGACAATAACGGCGGAAGAATTACAAACTGTGTCTGTGCTGGAGCCTGCGTGCAGAGACCTTCTCCTCTGCTGCTGCCTTTGTTCCCAGGCATTGTCTCTAGCCTCCGAGTGCCACAGCTGCTCCTTACAATTATAATAGCTAGAGATAGGAACAGGATAACGGTTTGGAGGGTTTTATTTAGAGTCCAGGCACCCGTTTTAACTTGTCACGGACCGCAGATGGACAGAAAGCCTGGTGGTGGGAAAGGGCCGGCCAGTTGCGTAGCAATTCTTAGCCACAAAATAGGGAAGTAGCCAACGGTATTAAAAGGTTTCAGGAGGGGATTAGATGACTTCTTTGAAGGCAGGCCCAGCAGGGGGTATTAAGCAACTCCAGAAGTGTAAGCCCCAGCCTGGCAGAACGTGGGAGGACACACATGGGATGCAGTCACTCCCTGCAGGAGTTCTTTCTTGTGCTCTTCCTTGGGACACCACACGTGGCTGGGAGCAGCGCCCTGCACCCCCTGTACTGCTGCCAGGCCCTGGATTTTTGTCCAGCAGCCACAAGACTGGCACAGAAAGAGGCAGGGACTTGGGAGAGCAGCAGTGGGGCTGGGATGTCACCACAGCAGGGTGGGGACAGGAATGGCTGAGACCTATGCCTGGCTGGGGACAGGAGCAGAGGTCCCCTGCTCTCCACCCCAAGCCCAGGCTCGAGGCACGGCGTGGGCACATCTGCGGGGCTGCTGGGTGCTGCCTGGCCACGTCTCACCAGCCTCTGGGGCTCTGGTGTGCTGCTGTGGGAGCGGGGTTAATGTCTTATGGCAACATGAGGGCAGGGGGGATAGAGGAAAAAGGGTCTTGAATGTCAACAAAAAAAAATATCTTGTGCAAATAAACAGAATAGATGGATTATCGCAGGCTGTTTGCGCAGGGAATTGCTGGAATGCCGGCCTGCTGCAGGCGCTCTGCGGCACGGCTGGGGCCCGTGCTCCTTTTCCTGCTCCTTGCCTTGGGTGCGGAGCAATCTGCCTCCGGACCGGGGCAATTGCCTCCAGATCATTTTCCCAGGCTGTGGTCTGGTTGCATGTGCTGGCTACATGCTGAAGCACTTGGGAATGTTTCCACCCTTCACGTCATGGGCGTACCCACAGGCATCTTCTCCCACCTGCTTTGTGGGCTGGGAGCACAAGGCGACCTCCAGCCTCGCCTCGTGGCTCTCCCCACATCCCTTCTCCACAAAAGGAGGCCTGGATGCCCAAGACGTGCGAAAAGTAGAGACCTAAGCACAAATACAGTCCATGTACCCTTCCAGCACAGCATCTCCAAGGGCTTCCCAGACAGAAGAGGAGGGGAAGAAGACAGAAAGAAACAACTCACGGGTTGAGATAAGGACAATTCAATTAAAGGAAAAATAATTATTAAGGGAAAGTTATTTTTAATTAAATAATTTAACTACAGAGAAAAGGGAAGGGAAAAGGGTGAAAAAAAATAAAAAGCAAAGGTGTTGTGGAAGCGCAGAGGACAGAAATCCCTCTCTGCGTCCCACCAAGGAGCGATGTCAGACCACGTCCCCGAAGCAGGGCCTCAGCGCACGCAGCCGCTGTTGGGGAGGACAGACATTTTCCCAAGGTCCCCTCTCTTTGTTTTCCACCTGTTATTGCCGTGTGACACCACGGCATGGAACATCCCTTCGGTTGGGTTAGGTCAGCTGCCCTGGTGATGCCCCATCCTCACCCCTTGCCCACACCCGCCTGCTGTCCCTGGGGGCTTGGGGGCAGTCCTGGTGCTGAGCCAATGTTTCTTGGTGGTAGCCACACCACCGGTGTGTTACCCAGGCTGTTCCAGCTACAGGTGCACGGTGCCACAGGGATTGTTAACTCCGTCCCAGCCAGCCCCAAGGTGCCGGGGCAGTGCCCTGCTGGGCACCAAGGCAGGGGTCCCCACCTCCCTTCTGCTGCGGCGCCATGCCGCTGCGCACCGGGCAGCGCGGGAAGCCCTCGGCTTACGGCCGGGCTTCAGCCTCAGAGAGGCTCCAGGAGCCGAGGCTTGGCAGGCGGAGGAGCAGCACGCCTGGTCAGGTCCATCCCCGCCTGCAGCTGATGAGTGTTTTATGAGGAGGAGAGCGTGCACCCAGTCCCTGCTCCTGCTGTGGGCCACCCAGACCCAGCAGCGCGCTGATACCCGAAGACACCTGTGCGCGCCCGCACACAAGCTAGCAATTACCCAGCACACGTGTGTTGTAGAGGGAAGAGCAGATCTCCTGGGGCCCTCGGCTTTAATATCCTCTGGATTTAATATCTGGAAACTCCACGTTTACGGGAGAACACGCCTGCTCACGTGGCACAGGCAGGGCAGGCGAACGTGGGTGCGATGCTCCTTTGGCACGGGCGGCAAGGCGCAGGGCAGAGCTGTGGCACCACCCGCCTGAAGCAGACCAGGAAAGCAGCCTTGGCTCATTTGTTTTTGTGACATCATGGCCTCCTCTGGCTTTTTTCACAGTTTCCCTGTGTTGTATTTAATAGACTTAATGGATCACACAGCACTGTAACAACAACAGACCTTCAATGTTTTTATTAAAGCCATCTACAAAAATCCCTCTGTGCTATAGCTTTCCTGCAGGGTGACTTCTGCTGAGATGCTGTTTCCATTAAGGACAATTGCAGAGAATAAAGAAAGAATGAACAAACAAATGGAAAAAAAGGGGGGGACTGGGGGAGCAGAGCGTTGGGGCTGCTGCTGGGAAGGGGGCGTAGGGGGACTGGCTGGCCCCCGTGCTGGCCGGGAGCTCCTGCCGAGCAGCCCAGCAGGCGCCGTGCGCCAGGTGACGCAGCACTAGGTCCCCGCGCCGTGCAGGATGGAGCTCACGAGCTGTGATGTCAGACCCACGGCTCTGGCCTCCCAGCGAGACCACAGCGGGGCAGTGCCATTTTTATACTCGTTGGGTGCGCCTGATTTGGTCCGTCCATTCACCGGGAGCGACGCAGGGCACGAGGCCTTCCCCTGCTCCGGAGAAGGCTGCTCCGTGCCTCGTGGTGCGCTGCGTGCCCAGCCCCGCCGGGGCGGCGTTTCGGAAGCACGCGGGGCTGCGGCACGGCTGCCAGCAAAGGAGCTGCCGGGCCCCGGGGCGATGCGCGGACACCACGCGGCCAGGCCACAGCAACCGCCGGGCACACATCTGGCCGGGGGGAGCCGTGCCAAGCTGTGCAAAGCAAGCAGAGCCCAGCCGAGCCGTGCCGAGCCGTGCAAAGCGAGTAGAGCTGAGCCGTGCCAAGCCGTGCCAAGCCGTGCCGAGCTGTGCCCGCACCGTGGTGGCTGCTGCACCCGGCGGGGAGCGGCAAGGACCCTCGGAACTGTGCCAGGTGCGGCTGTGAGCGGGAGCAGGGCCAGGGAGGGACAAGAGCCAAGGGGCTGCCGAGATCTCAGGAAAGGCGGCTTGCTGGGAGACTCTCAGCTGGCTTCTTCTCCGAACCCTTTTATGTCCCCAGACTGATACCTGGGCACTGCTTTGTGGATGCTGAGTTTAAAAAGGCCTGGAAAAGCCCTTCTGTGTCTGTAGGACCCTGGGGTCTCGGCTGGCTGCAGCCCCCTGCCCGCTGTCCCTGCATTGACCAAACAGCCTCCTGCAGGCTCGGGCTGGGGAAAGTCAGGGACAGACAGGAATTTCTTTGAAGGAGAGATTTCAGTTTCTGACTGTAGCTTTGAACCTTCTCCCAAATCCCAGGGCACCTGACCCAAGCGATCCCGTCCGTCAGCAGCCACAACGCCAGCGCTGAGGTTCGCTCTTCCATCCACACCGTCCCAAGCAGCACGGTGATGGATGCTGTCTGTCCACTGTGCAGGTATTTGGGGTCTGAGAGCAGCCTGGTCACCCGAGGTGTGCCGTGGGGCACTGCGTGCTGTGGTGGGAAGGGAACTGTGCGGATACTGTGGGTGAGCTGATGCCTAACGAGCTGGCCTCTCATTATCTCTGGGGCTGTCAGGGGCAGCGGTCACCCTTGCATGCGATGTTGTAAAGGACGTAGCAAGGCTGAGCAGGAGCAGTTCAGCTCCGTGCCATCCCAGGTGGCTGAGAGAAGCTTCTCAGGGCCCAAGCTCGAAGCACATGTTGTGGGCTGGCGTCTGGGTTTCTGTTTTCCCAAAGACTCTCATTCCGTCTCGTTACCTTGTGTCTGTACTCCTCTTTATGTGTGAACTCTCAAATACCAAGGAGTTCTTCTCAAAGGTTTGACAGACTTGGGTTAAACTGATTTATGCCACTCTGATGCTTGCTTGGCTAAAATACCTAGAGAAGACCATCATACCTGCCCTGACAGACCGTGCACTCAACCTAAATCAAAAGAGACTGTTCCTTGCCTCTCCTTTTCCTATAACAAATCGCAAACCGTTTCCATTTGTCCGTAGCCAGCACGCTGTTCCCCTTAATGCGCTAAGCTTCCCAACATGATGTTTAGCACATGTTCTTTCGCACTGCCCCCCTCCGCTCAAAGGCAGCCTTATAGTTTGCAAATGGGATGAAACCACTGTGCGGGCCAGTGTCTTGGCTCCGCTCCCGCCGCACTGCGCGGATGCCAGAACCTTTTCTGTACCTTCCAAGTCATTATGTATGTTCAAAAGCCTGCCAGAAAGGCTAGGAGGATAAAAGCGACCAAAAAAAAAAAAAAAAATTAAAAAAAATATCCCGAATGCACGTAAAGGAGAAGCTCTGTCAGTGAGGCGCGTCCTCCCTGGGAGCGCTACCTGCAGGGCCCGCGCCCATGGCTGGCCTTCACGAGGTGGCTCTCCCCGTGCCTCGGCCTTCTGGGGAACAAAAGGCGTGCTGGGGAGGAGACATCCATCCTCCCATGGGCTTGTCTGGGATGGCTGCCACGATCAACAAACCCGCATCACTTGTGAGAACCTCAGAGGGATCTGTTGGGGCAAGGTAGGAAATGCTGGGATGTGGGCTCGGTCCCTGCCTAGACACTGGGAGTCTTATCACGGCGATCAAAAAATGCTTCAGAAGAGTTAATGAATGCAAATACGAAGATCTGTGGTTGTCTGTGTAAACAGGGAACCACAGCCATGAGAAAGCATCAAAGGCGAGATGCTCACCGTAAGCCACTGGCGCTTGGGCTGGAGGAAAACTCGGTGCTGGCAGCAAGCGGTGGGGTGTTGTGGGGTGCTCAGGGCAGCCCCTGGGGGGACGGAAGCCGTGGACGTGTCCCATCACCCTCGCATCTCCAGGCACCTCCTCTCGGCCGTTACTGGGACGGCAGAGGTGCCCACCTCTGCCTCTGGGCGCGAGGAGCCCAGCAGCAGGCAGGGGTGGGCTGCGAGTGCCTGGCAGCGAGGCTCAGCACGTCGGGGTGTGCAGGAGGCACGGAGAGGGCAGTGAGACGGAGGAAAGGCGGCAGGCTGCAAGGAAGAGGACTGGTGGAGAGAGGAGATATCAGCAGGTGAAGCGTCCACACTTCTGCTGACGTACCCAGCCCTCCCAAGACTGCTCGCTGACGTTTTCCTGAGGCAGTCCTTGGCGTTACGTGAGGAAATCGCTTTCTAGCCTGGAAACCTTGCTGACCGCCGGCAGGTGGTCGCAGGGTGCTGCCCGTGGCTCCCTGCAGCATCCCGCAGCACCTGCAGCATCCCTCTGCTCCTGCAGCATCCCGCTGCCGGCCGCCGGGCCCAGCCGTGCTTTGCCTGAGGTCTCGGGCTTATCCCGGTGACCTGCGGCTGTTTGCCACGTTCCCGCAGAAGACCTAGATTTTAATGCCAACTGAGCAGCTGTATAAATGCTTCGTGACATTTCGGAGACAGAATAGATCATGCTGTTCAAGCCTCTTCTTTCAGAAAGCATTCAAATAATACCTTTTCAATTTAAGGGAACTTTATTTGCTTTAAAGATTTTATGATAATTTCCAACAGAGGCCATCAGACAGCCAATCTGCTTCGCTCTTCCCTCTCCCAGGATATCCTGCAGGCCAGCGCTCCCTTTTTCTCTGCAGGATGTCCTCCATCATACCCACACTCCTCCGCATTCACAGCTTCCCAGGGTCTTCAAAATCCTTCCGATATCGAAGCAGCTATCCTAGCTATTAACCTGCCCTTTATAAATGCATACAAGCCTCTCCAGCCTGTGCCTGTCCCACTGTCTCGGGGCCACAAAAAAAAGCTAAAAGCATCATCAAATTTGTTAATTGGTATCTACCGCAAAACTTGTGTGCTGAGATTATGCCGTCTTATTTAATGGGACTACTCCCTTGGCCTCAAAGTTTAAGGCAAAGACCGCAGAAAACTAATGAGCTCCACAAAAGGCCTACAAGTCAATAGAACTGGGCTCGGCTACGCTGACTGGAAGAATTAGCTTTAGAATGAAGTTTTCTGCAGGGAAAAATATTAAAAAAATAATGGTTTGAGGTCTAGAGATGGTCACACGGGCACAGCTCCCTGGGAGAGGCAGCTGAGGGGACACGTGCGTGACAAGGGACCCACCTCAACCTGGCGGAGACCACGTCCCGGCTCCTGCTGAGCCCCAGGACACTGAGAGGCTGACCTCCCTGTCCTCAGATCAGCTGCTGGTCCTGCCTTAGGAGTGTCCGGGCAGCACGCAGGTCACCTCCCCGTGCTGGAGCCCTGTCCTGGTGCCTCCCAGGCCAGGCACGGAGATGGGAGGTTGTCCTTGTGCCTGGGGAGGCACGGGCACGCAGGGGCAGTTTGCCCACCGGCACCTTCCTTCTGCCCCCACGGGGCTATGTCAGCCTGTGCCAGGGCCGGCTTCTCTGCCTTCCCCCAGATACATTCAAATTCATTGCTAAGAAGTACAATTATGAAAATGTATTCTCCCCCCAAAGCTTTGAAGCATGGAAAAGTGGCTGTTAAACGCTGAAATATTTACTTTGCTTTTTCAGATTAGGAGCTGGCAGTGAGCGGCACTCAGCTTTATTAAAATGAGAGCGCTCTTACACATGGGCTCAGCTAAAAGGCAACCTGCCCTTTCTGCTCTGTCCCACACAATAACTTCTAATTAGTGAGAAATATCACTCAAATGCTAGCCTTTCTTTGTTTAAAAACAAACAATATATCACAGTTGATAAGAATTTAAAAACAGATAAACAGTGGTTGCTATTTGCATAGGACCTACAAATTAAGTGCACTCTGTGCAGCCATAAAGGAGGCACAAATTGATCTCAATTCCTTTTCAGAGCTGTGCAGACATTAAGACTAATGTTGCTGGAGCAAGAGGCTGAATGAGGAGGGCTTTCTTAAAACCAGCGTGGGTTTAGCCTCCCTTCTGGCAGACACTGGCTTGTTCTTTGCCCCGAATCCTCCCAGTTCATTTTTTAAACCTCTTGAGCAACTTATCTTTCAGTATCTCTCTTTGGAGACCCTCATACATCATGGCTAATTTTAGGTTGCCACCCAGAGAGGATTTTGCAGCTCAAGCCTGGTGTTACGGTCTGGTGAATGGCATGAAGAGAATGGCCAAGTCTTGGGTGGCATTTATCATGTATGTGAGGAGAATTTGCTAAAGAAAATAACGCGGCAGAATTTGGATGGATGAAGCTGAGGCGCGGCCCACAAGACAAATGTGCAAAATCTGACGAGGTGGAGGGAAGCCCAAGCACTTCTTCGTCAGCCCAGCCTGGGAACCTTTGTGGTGGTCAGGGGCTGAATTCTTCTGGTCAGCCCTGGGCCGTGATGGTGCTGGGATGGAGGGGACATCGGGGGACACGGGGGGGTGGCAGGACGATGGACCCCAGCACCTCAGATGGCAGGCACGGCGCCGAGCCTGGGGCCGGCCCCAGCTGCAGAGTGTCTCCAGTGATTCCCAAGTGTGTCTCCAACGATTCCCAAACGGAGTGGGTCGATAAGGTTTTATAATGCCTTGCCAGCACCGCCTCACTGAAAACAGGCCTTTCCACAGGAAGAAGTTACCTCCAGTTAAGTTTCCTTTGGAAGAAAGAAACATTTTGGTAACCTGGCTGGAGCGGAGCATGTTGATGTTTTTAATCCCTTGATGGCTCTTAACTTCAAAATGTTTCTCAAGCCGAGTTCAGAAGGAGATAGGAAGCACACCGCGTGGGATCCCTGACTGCCTGCACGTCAGCAGAGTCCCCCGGCGCGGCCTGCGGGGCCCTGCAGCTGCGACAGAGGCTGTGTGGCTGCAGAGGAGGCGCTTCAGCCTTGTGTTAAGCACCGCGATGTTCTGCTTGGTTTTCAGTCGCTGTCCTGCCACGTGGCATTAATCGCATCGCTCGTGCCCCGGCTGCCCTGCAGCCTCACCTCCGTGCCCACGGCAGGCACTGCGGGCCAGGCTCCTGCAGAGCAGGCTGCTCCGATGGAGGATCCGCATCACGTCCTCCCCGGGGAACCGAAACAAGGGGATTTTCGCCACCTTCTGTCACTCTGGAGTGTGTGTGGTCGCTCGCGGGCAGAGATCTCCTTTTCTTGGGTGAGCTGTGCCCAAGAGCCCCTGGAGCAGCCGGTGACAGCCCTGGCTCGACGGGGAGCACGAGGAGTGGGCATGGAGGGGGACCGAGACCAGACGAGATAAACCAACCTGGAGAAAAAAAAGGAAGAAAAAAAAGCTGAGAGACAGCGTACAGAAAATGAGAGTTACCAGGAGATTTTTAAATACAAAGCCGGAGCCAGCCCAGAAGGAATGTACACAGAATGCATGAAAATCTCTTCTCCTCCTCTGACAAAGAGCATTTTCCACAACCTCAGCTCCAGAGCTCGGTGCCTGCGCTCTCTCTCTTGCGGCCGGGGGGAAGGGAGGCGGAGGGCAGGCTGCAGGCATGCCAGCTATTGATGTCTTTTCCAAAGGCGCCACAAGCTTTCTTCGCCGCTTAAAACCCCAAATCAGATTTCATAGGTTCTCCCCTCGCCTCCTCAGTCAGACAGAGAACAAAGGCAGACCCCCCGGGAGGGGCAGACCCGCGCCCCCCCAGGCTGGCACCTCCCCGTCCTCCCTCCTGTGGGGGCTTTTTGGGGTATGCCCGCAGCCAGGCTTGGCCCCGGAGGCAGCTGGGGTCGTCCCTTACCCCTTCCCACTGCCCTTTCCTCCGCAGACACCACTTGTGTGTGTCCCCAAGGCGAACGTTTGCAAAGCTGCATCTGGTCAAAGGCTCTAGAGCAGCCGGCTGTGCCCTGAGCTATCCACGTATTTGTATTTGGGCTGGTCAATAACTCCATCCTTCCTCCGAGCTGCCCCTCGCAGCTGGCCCCACTGCCTCCTGGCAGCAGCAGGAGCTGAGGTCCCTGCGTGAGCAGCCTGGCACACCTTCCCGACAGCCTCGGCCGGCGCGCGTCCAGCCTGGAATATCTCGGCCGTGTCCTCCAGCTGGGCTATTTTTGCTTCAAAGTTTGAGGTTAAGTAGATAAAGACAACCTGGAGGTTTTGGGGTCTGAAAGCTGAGAGATTTGTTGCGCTGGGAAAAGTCTGGTAATATGATTTTGGAGTGCTGCAGCTCAGCCAGCTCAGTCTGGGCACTGAAAATGTGTTTCAGTTATTCTCAGTGTGAGCAAGTGCCAATGAGTAAATTTTAGGGAAATGAGATTGTTAATTACAGATTACTGTTGCGAAACTTTGAGACTGGCAAACTCCAGCAGGTGTCAATGGAGCGTGTAGTTCCAGGGGCTAGCTCCCTACATGCTGCCCCGTACTTAAAGCCAGCTGGGTTTCTTCTCCCTGCCACCTGCGCTCGCGGCGGGGTCTCTACAGCCACCCCTTTTCCTGCACCTCACGTGGTGCCTTTGCTCCCCACCTTGCCACTGTGCAGGAAAACCTACGGCTGGTCATAACTCTGCATTTGTTTTATTCCAACCAATGCCATTGGCTTGATAACAGTCCTAATCCACGTCGTTGGTGCTTAACTTCCAGCACCTACCTCCCTAAAATTTGCTTACAGCTACCCCCAGCCATGGACCTGATGCCATCTTTCCATTATCTGACCATACTGAAGGCTTAAAAGCTGCGGCCCTGTATATATTTCAGGAAAAATACCATTTTTAACAGCACGATGATAAGGCTTCCAGGTTTCAATGGCAGAAGACATGAATGATTTCTTTGCCTAAAGAATTAAACCCAATGAAAACGCAGTGTTTCCTTCAGAAACAAGAGCTTCCTCCTAGCCAAAAGGCGGATGGAGAAGGACACGTGCCCCAGATTAGCTACAAATGATCAGACCTGCCAGAAGGCGGAACACTAGCTGTCCTTCTGCAAAGAGGGTTTTGTGTAATCCCGTCGTATTTACTGGAGCTCTGGAGATTGTCCCACTGGAAGCAGATAGCCAGGCAGTGCGGAGGCGGCATTATGCATCTCTGTTTGCCAGAATGCCATTATTATAAAAGGAAAATCCTAATTAGTAGAAGTCATGAATTTCTAAAAGTCAACCTATTGGCACGGGCCTGGAGGGGGAGCAGCGCTAATTATTGATTATTTTGATTTACCGCTCCCTCCCTGCGCTTGCATCAAAGATGCTTGCCGGGAGGAGCTGCCCGGGTGGAAGGTGGGAGCCGGGACTTTTCTTCCCAGCACATCCATCGACTTCACCCGCTGCGTGGCATGGCGCTGCCCGGCCCTCACCCCCAGCTGCATTTCCCTGCAGGATGCTTGCACAGAAAGCAGCCCAGCTGCGGGCAGCCCCGGCGTGGTGCTGGGGCACCCCGGTGGAAAGATGAGAGCTTGTCTCCTCGTTCCTTGCGGCAAAGAGGTTCTCTCGGAGCGCGTTCGAGCTTTTAGTTTTCTGAACACCGAGCAAGAAAGATGGGAGGACGCAGGTGCTCTGTTGAGCAGGGCTGAGCTGGGAGGGCAGGCTGGCAGGGCGGTGCTGCAGGGTTCGGGCAGCTGGACGTGCTGGCGAACCTGCACTGCGCCGGTCAGGACAAAACCTGTTGCCTGCGAGGCAGAGTTACATCTGCGGGCTGTGATGGATGTAAAGCGTTTAAGTCAGAACACAGCAGCCGCAGAATAGCAAGCCAGCCGAGCACTCTTCAATCCACTTTATTGATTTATTCCCTTCACTCCCATCCCTAATGCTTCTCTCAGCTCTACGTGGCTCAATGCAGCACAAATTAACAGAGCCCACAAAAGCCCTCTGAAGCCATTCCCCTGATTAACAGGTCTGTAGTGCTGAAAGATATCTTCATTTTAATAACCTGGCACTAAATGGATTACAGCCATGAAACCGAATTCATGTCGTTCCCCAAAGGGAGAAATGGCACATATTTTTATATGCTGTAGGAATTGCCAAAGATCAGGACAAATGATTCAAATAAGGATCAAAGAGGGGAAAGAGGAAAGTTAGGAGAGGAAGGACAAAGCGCTGCGGGGACTCGCTGGGGGCTCTGTGACGGCGGGGTGGTGCGGGCGCTGGTCAGCGTGCCAGGCAGGGCTGGCACCCTTCTGGGGCTGGCGTTGCTCCCGAGCTGCTGGGGGTGCCCCGAGCTGGGGCCGATGTCTTCGCGTCTCCGTGTTAGGGGCTGGCTTGTCGGCACAGGTCTGGACGTTATCCAGAGACCTCAGCTGGGCTCAGACCCGTAGCTGGCCTGCCGAGCACAGGACCCTTGGGTGTAACAGCTTGCCTGGCCTTGCCGAGCCTTCCCCAGCTCTCCAGGAGTGTGCCCAGGCTGCTGGCTGCACTGGAGGAGCTTTGAGGACGGTGAGCATCTCCTCCTGCCCAGCTGGCCGGGGCAGCTGAGCTGGGAGGCCGCGTTCCCTGCTGTCCCCACCTGCAGCCCTGCTGCCACCCCAGATAACCTAAGGCCAGGGGAAGGGGAGCGAAAGCTCTGGAGCCGGCTAGGTAAAGACAGGCAGATTATAAGGTGTTTATGCTTTTGCAAAATTAAAGTCTTGAAGGCGAGACAGGTTTACATTGGCAAAGAATTAATGGTATGATGTAGCACAAGGGGACAGCAAGAGCAGAGAGAGGGGCCATCTATCAGCATGCACTGATGGCATAAAGGAAAGAGATGCAGGCATAAATCAGGTCCTGCGCAGGAAATAAGCAGGATGGATGACAGGCAGTAGCTGGTGATCCGTTATTCCCACAGCACACCAGAAGATGCAGAAAATGTGGTTGGGTGTTTTGAGACCTCATTTCACTAAGCACACAGCGCTGTCTCCAGGTGAAGCCTTCCCTGCACTCAGAAGTGCCCCGTCCCCAGGACAGGGGCAGCAGAGCAGGGCTGTGTGTCCCCACGGACCTACAGGGATGCTGTAGCTGTGCCCAGACCCTAACCCTGACCCCAGCCCTGTGCCCCGGTGCCACCTCCACATCTGTGAAAGGAGCGAGCCCGGCCCGGCACGACCCCAGGCAGGGGATGCTTCTCCTGCCCCGAAGGGTGGCTGAAGGGGGCTGAGGAAGCTCAGGCTGCCCTGTCCCCGCTTCTAAGACTTTGGGCCCAGTTTATCTGGTTATTCTCCAGACCGCCCGGAGCAGCCCCTTGTGCTGCTCCGCACTTCAAAGGGAAATGAAACCTTACACATTTAATTGAAGCCAATTTCCTCCCTGTTGTCGGGTTAGCGAGGGGGGATTAATGGGGGCCAAGGCTCAGTCCTCCGGAGACACCCAAAGATTTCAACACGCAGGACGACACTGGAAGGGTGGAAAACACACGGAGGGGAGCTGGAGGTGGCCGGGGCTGATCAGGAGCAGCTGAGCTACATAAATCTCTCAAGCTATCAGGAGCTGCTACCTCCCACCCCCAAGCTTTATTCAAGCTATGCTTTTTGAAGGAAACCTCAAGCAATTACGCTCTCTTTCATCAGATGTCCTGCTGTCAGTTTAGGTCCTGCTTAGCGATATCATGGGGAAGCGAAGGATGGAGGCTTCTGCAGATTGTGCGGGGCTGGGCCGGGCACGGCGCAGTTCGCAGCGAGTCCTGCTCCGTCCCTGCACACTTCCCTCTCGTCTCAGCTCCGTCGGACACCGTCCCACCCTTACCCCACCCTGGTGCTTGTCTGTGCCATTCCCCGGAGGATGCAGGATGCTTTATCAGGGACGGATGAGTGATGCTGTGACACGGGGACAGCTCAAGCCCTCTGCCCCTTGGCCATGCCCTGGCCACGCTCGCGGCGCTCAGAGCAGGGCCTGCCCCGGAGCAGAGGGAGCACCGCAGCTGGGCGCTGCTCCGCCCCGCGATAAAGCAGAGCCAGTGACAGATTACATGCTGGCTGGGAAAACTGTGAGATCAGTGTTTGTTTGGACAGTTTAAGGGTTGCTTTGAGGCCCCACGAGAGCCAGCTGCTATCAACAAACGGCCGGCACAGCCACCGCAGGGACTTCTCGTCCCAGAGGCCCAGCGTGCGGGGTCCTGCAGCCTCCCTCCTGACCGGGGGCTTTTCTGGGGGGTTTTCCCACCACCCTGCTGCCTGGTCCTTTGCTGGTGGCAGCCACCGGGCAGCAGGGACCGCAGCCCTCGGTGCTCCCCTGGTCCTTGATGCTGGGGTGGTCCCATGCCAGGAGCTGGCTCAGAGCCCGCGGTGCCCCCACGTGCACCCACCAGAGGCATGTGCAAACATCAGGCTGACTTCTGGCCAGGAAACCTGGCATCCCAAGTGAAACAGCTGCTTCTTTTGGGGAACAGTGGCCCTGGTGAATAAATGGCTGCTGGAGGTGTCGGAGCAGCAGGATGGTGCCGTGGAGCGGGGCAGCTGGGGAGGAGGCTGCTGCAGCAGGCGGAAGGCGTCCTGCCTCAGCATCACCTCACCTCCGCTGCCTCCTCCGAGCTGAGGGTGGTGCTGGAGTGGGGACGGATCCATCTCCCACCAAGAGGGAGAAAAATGTCCTCCAGCACCCATCCGCCTTGCTGGCTGCAGACAGGACCCACCGCACACGGGGTGGTTACATCTCCGCCGTGCCATCAGTGTGTCCCCAGGTCCCCTGGGGTACCGTGGTGTGTTTTTCCAAGAAGGGCTTGGGAATGTCAGCACCAGGAGCTGCTGGCAGCCCCGGGCTCCCTCTGTCTGCAGCCTGGGGGATGCCCGGGATGGGACAGGGTGACCAGAGCACCTCGGCCCTCCTGCACAGTGCAGGGTCCCGCCTGGGGCTGGACAGGGATTTCTTTCTGTCACAGTACTGCAGACCAGGGCTGTGAGCACTCAGCTCCCATGCGCAGCCCCAAACTGCCACCCCCTTGTCCCCAGTCATGGGGCCAGCTCCTGCCCCCCGCACAGCTCCTGTTCCCGGTCCCTGTCCCAGCGGAGGAGGACAAACCAGCGGTGTGGGGTGCAGAGCCCAGCCCCTTTCGTTGGGCACTACCTCAGCTCTTATTTTTGCTGCACAGACTGAGCCTAAACCCATCCCCTGCTGCGCGACTCCAGCCCACAACCATTAACCCTCCAGCTATAAAACATGACTTGGTGTTTAACAACCACACGGCGAACCACAGAGATACTAAAAACTGCGCTGCAATTCCCAAGCCAAGGGCTGCAACTGGTATTAATTAGTTCCTGTTCAGACAACTTTGGTTGGTGCCACCAGGTGGTTGCCGCGCGCATCTCCGCACCACCAGCTGGCCGTCCCCCGACGCCACCCGGCCCCGCAGCGGGCAGAGGATGGGGGCTGTGTGGGGGTGTGGGCATCCAGGGGTGCTGGGGACGGGGTCCCCTGCCTTACCGCATGGCGTGGGGACGGGTTGAAGGACAGAGGTGTCTCATCCTGCCACCAAACGTAGCTGCTGGTGTGGGACGGATGGGGGGCTCGTGGAGAAAAAGGGAGTTGCACGAGCGCTGCTGGGACTGACCGCCCGCTGCTCGTTGACCTAACAGTGTGCCAAGCGTTGCTGTCCCCAAACAGGCATCCACAGGTGGCATTGAGGGGACACCGGGAGGACCTGGGACATCGCAGGTCTTGTCCTTGGAAACCCTGCACCTGGTCCCCAGGCAGGGAGGGAGGAGGAGGCTGGAAGAGGGGAAGGGCAGAAATGACCTCAGCGATAAACACTCCGTGATAAAGCGCCTTGCTGGGCTTTTCGGCAGCCCTTATTGCCCACGGGAGAGTTGAGGCGCATAGAGCGCTTTTCATACGGTACGTCCTGCCCGGCCTCCTGCCCGCCCGGCCCCGCCGCTGCCCCTCCGTCTCTCAGCAGCCCGGTGGCCCTGGCTTTATTTTTTCAGGGTGGAAGAAAGCGAGAAACCTTTGATGGCAGGAAGCGGTGGAGAATATTTTCTCCTCCTGAAATAAAAGATAAAATTTTCCAAGCATCTCCCCTTCTGCAGCCCCCCTCCCCGGCCTCCCCCCCCATCCTCAGCAAGGTGAAGGCTCTGGCAGAGCCGGCTGTCATCTTTTCAACACCTCGTTCTCCGCTCGCCGGGTGCACGGGGAGTGCCTCTTCCTGTTTACACACCTCCGCTCTCAGGCAGGAGGCGAAACAAAAACAGCTTTCATTCAGTGGGGGCCGCGGGGAGCCGCAGCAGCCCGGCCGTGAGCTGGACTGTGGTGTCCCTGCACCCCGACCCCGCTGTCCCTGCACCCTGACCCTGCTGTCCCTGCACCCTGATCCCGCT
>CM021734.1:851916-865262 GCA_011075105.1 Heteronetta atricapilla
CTCTGATCCTGCTGTCCCTGCACCCTGACCCCGCTGTCCCTGCACCCATTGCCCCGGGGAGCCGAGCTGCTCCTGTGGGTGTCCCCGGGGTGCTCCAGGTCCTGCTCCCTGCTCCTCTCCGGTGCCTGCCCTGTCCCTGTCAGCACCCAGCGCTGTGGGGTAATGCTGTGTTTTACCAGTGCCGCCTACGAGCTCATTTTGAGGAGCGCAGGGTGCTGAGAGCCTGACCCCTGCGTGCCGTTTGCACTGCAGTTTGTTAAGGGCTGGGCCCACCCAGCCCTGCCTGTGCACCCCAGGGATGGGGTGAGCAGCGCAGCTGCAGCATATCAGAGCTGCCGAGCTTTTAATTGGGAAGAGAAACTCTCCCAGCCTTCTCCACTAAGAGGGGCTGGTCTCTGCCCAAGGCTTTCACCTCGGGGCTGCACTGCAGGGAGTTCCCCAACCGCTCGGTGTTTGGGAAGGTGCCGGGGCACAGCCTCCCTGCCACATCCACGTGTGCTGACACTGCGAACGACAGAGCTGCTGTCCTCTGCCAGCACTGTGCCCATGGACACATCCTTCTCCAGGTCTGTGCTGTCTTCCAAACCCGCTGTACAAAACCCAGGACCCCGTGAAGTGCTTCACTGGGGTGCTCAGGGGTAATGCAGAGCGTCTGGAGAGCGATGGCCCTGGCTGCACCTTCTTGTGCAACTGGCTGCAGGCAGCACGGGGCGGCGGGGGCAGCGGGCACCTTGCTACCTGCCGAGGTGGGAGCAGGACGGAGCAGAGCTGAGGAGCTGCCTCCAAAGCCAAAGCACAGCCGGGGCCAGCTCCGGTGGGAAGGAGCTCGTGGCAGGCCCGTGGTGGGGCTCCTGCGTCCTGCTCCCTGGGGCACGTGGAGGGGAGCGGGCTGAGCTCATTACAGCTGCCAGCGAGGCGCCTTTATTCATATATCATCAAAGTCACATCTCCTCTGATGTGACAGAAAACATGTGTGTGAGGGGAAGAAGCAAAGTTGGCTGAGCGGGGTGGGATTTTTGTGTTACTTGGGGGACCGTGTCCTACTTTCTGGTGCTTCTTCTCCTCCTGGCAATGCTCCAAGGGCACAGCCCCCGGGGACACCCAGCCCTTGACCTTCTCAGGGAGGCAGAGCTCGCTCAGACGCAGCCTCCCCGGCGGATCCCGGGCTGGCATCTGAATTACGGATGTTGATTGCGCTCCGATTCTAATTTACTCAACTCGCTACTAGGAAGTCATCAGAAAAGATGTTTTAAAATCATTCAGGGAAAACTCAGAGCATAAAATTTTAATTGCCACCTTGTGAAATGAGGTTCTCCTGGGCTGGCTGAGCCTGGCTGCCCGTCCAGAGGTGGTGGTGTGGGGACAAGGTCGTTGTTGTAGCACGGGTGGCAGGGGGATGCAGGTGGCAGGGTGGGGGCTGCCGTAGACCTTGTCATCCACCAGCAGTTTGGGACGAGCATTTTGCCTCTGGCACCACCAGCAGCCCCAGGTGTGGCACTCCGGGCACCCCGCTCCCAGCACAGCCCAAACTTCCACCTCTTCAGCAGAAGCTTTCTGTACTTGTCATGGGTGCCACCGTCACCTCCAGAGTAGGAGTGACTTACTCGTAGTAACCTGTTCAGTAGAAGAATTCTACTTGGGTTCAGATTGAAAATTGCCTATGAACAGCTTTCAATTTTTGTGATGTAATTCAGAACATGGAATAACAAAATACCTCGCTCCGAGTGTGGAGCAGGATGGATGCCGAATGCTGGTGTGGGGGTGCCTGGGCAGGCACCCTGGGGGGTCTGCTGCCCCCCCTGTGCCAGCATCACCTGCTGGGGACTTGCTGTGGTGACCTGCCTGCACTCTCCTGCAGGGCTGTCCAGGCTTTTCTCCCCACTTCCACCCCCTTTTTTATTTCTCAATAATGAAATCAAGTTATGCTTTCTGCAGGAATGTTATTATATTTGCAGATAAAGCCTGACATTCATTTCAGATTATCTTAGGTAGGGATTTTGGGCAGAAACCCAGAGAGGTCTCAGAAAGTGGAATTAGCCCAGCCCCTGGCTGACATAGGTTCAAGCCCCGCTAATAGATGCTTCTGAACTGGGCTGCTGCCAGCCCGATCCCATGCCAGGACACCCTCGCTGTGCAGAAGAGGCTGCTCCTGCTCCTCCGGTGGGTGGATAGCATCGTGGTTCGGGTGAGCACAATCTCCATTCTCTCCCCGTGCAGCTCCCCGCATTTGGAACTAATTCCTCAGGCAGCTGTTACAAGCTACTGACTTCAGAAGCCGGGCTGAACAGGGGATAATTATTTCTGCTGCAGCCAAAAATACATTAGACCTTTGGTTTGGCTTTGAATATTCTTATTAAGCATCGCAAAACCGAGAATATTTGAAAGAACAACACAAAGCCAGCCTGAACCTCCCAGCAGCCTGTCCCCATCCAGCGTGGGTGCTGTGCGGCCAGGCACAGGCAGAGGGGAGCCCATACCTGCCGACCTCACATTAGCATATCTGCGAGTGGAAGAGGGAAAGGAAATCCATTTGCCATCAAAGCGTGCTGCCCGTGTGGGGCTCCCTGTGCCACCCGCCCCTAAAGCTGAAGGAAATAGAGCTGGGAGTTGCAGCTCCCTTCCCGAGCTGTTTTCCCTTCCCTGTCTGCTGACGAGCATGCTAACACCGCCGCTTGCCCCTAGCAGCAGCGACGTGCCCACCGAGCTGTCTGCAGGGAAGATCGGTCTGTCTTTTTCTCTTGCTCCAAGCCCAGCAGGGCCTTGGATGACACCTGGAGGAGGTTCCTGCCTTGCCCCCCGTGCCTTTCCTCTGGGCAGAGGGACGAAGCGAGGTGCCACGCTTGGCACACGTCTTCTTCAATTCCTTACGCTCTTCAGCTTGTCCAGCTGGCTCCCTGGACACGCACAATAGGATGGCAGAAGCCCTTACAGAAATGCGTTCTCTGCAGAGCCACTTGCACGTTCCTGAGCACAAAGGGACACTTGGATTGAAAGGCTGGGAGCAGAGCTCAGGGGGTCCCCATTAGAAGTCCCCAGCAGTGCATAGTGCTGTCAGTCCACAGGCAAAAACCACATTAGCTCCTCATGCCAGCAAGGAGTTACCGAGCCCTTGAGATGTTATTCCAGCTCTCCGCCTCCCTATTGACACCGTGCCCCTCTGAGCCCCAGCCCGGCGCAGCAGGTGAGGGACCATTTCTGTGGGAAACACCGCCAGCTTCCTACGTCCTGCAGGGAGACGCCTTCCCCTCGGAGCTCTACATCTGCCAGGCAATGCCGTCCCCATCTCCCTGCCCTTCCCACGGCGCTGCTCAGCTCTCCCAGATGCCAAAAGCGTGACCGTGCCTCAGGTTTATGGTGCCTCTCTGCCCTGCCCGTGACAACGCGTTCTTCCGCAGCAGCAGCAAAGGGAATTACAGCCCAACGGTGTCTCCGTGTCACCGAGCCTTCCATCTACTGTGCAAATAGCCCTGGTGTGTGGCTTGCTTGGCCTCATCTGCTTGGAATTAATATTAATTCCAAAATGAATGTAGATTGCCATCCACTTTGCTACTCACATGGACTCAGATTAGGCTATCAATCTCCATCTGAAGCAAAGCACCTCGCACCCTCCCGTCCCAGTGCCGACAGACCAAACGAAAACCTGAGATCTATTTTCTGGGTAAATGCTGCTTTGATTGTTCCAGCGTCGGGGCCAAGAGCTGATGGCAGGACGGGAGGCTGCAGAAGTTGTTTTTTTTTTTTTTTTTCTTTTCTTTTTTTCAATTTAACATACGGACATGTTCACAGAAAATGTCTGTAAAAACATCAAGGAGTCCCGAACACCTGAAGGCGAGTGAGAAGAGAGAAGTGCTGCTCATCTGGCACAGCAGTGGCCCAGGACCTGGAGAGGAGCCCTGTGCCGGCTCACGATAAGTTGTTCCACATGTACAAAGTAATTCCTACTCCAGGAGAGGGTCTGGCCCTGGCCAGGTGGAGAGCCAGCCCCTGCGGGGCAAATGCTTAGGGTGATGTGGGGCTGGCTTCATGGGGGCAAGGGTGTCCCCAGGCGGGTGGGAGCGCGAGGCTGGGGCAGGTTGAGTAAATCCATGCCGGATGACTTGTGAATGCCTCGTAGCCCCCTCTGTCCCCCCAGCAGTGACCAGCACACCTCAAATGCTGGGTGACGCGTGCTGAGGAAGAGGAGGCTGACAGGCCGAAGTCAGCCCGTCCCCAGCAAAGACCCTCTCCTGCCAGAAGCATACCACAAGTTTCCAACTGGAAATGGGAAGATGACTCTGTCTTCCCCCTCATCCTTCCTCTGAGCAAGCTCCTGGCCTCCTGCAATTATTCATCTGCTGGTAAGAGGCAAATCAAGTATCATTAAGGCAAGCCTAGCAGCAAAGAGCCGGATGCTGGCTGGCAGAGCTGCACTTCTCCGCGACGCGACACGAAGCCGCGCGGACGCTCCCCTTTCCCTCGGATGCGCTCGTGGCACCGCGAGTATCCCCGAGTATCTCCTCACCAACATATCAATTAAGTTACACTTCGGCTAGCGCGTGAGCACGTATGGCGGTATTGATCCTAAACCACTGCAGTGTGCAGAGTCTATAATAGCCTCAGATGAGACATCCCGGCCAGGGAAGCAGGGTCTTTGAGCATCTGATGGATCAATAGCTTTCATAAACCAGACTGAAAAATAGGGGAGAGTAATAATGGTAACAGAAGCGCTGGGCTACACTTACAGAAGAAAAACAATTTGAGGAGGACCAAATAGCAACATTGATCATGCCACTGTTTTCCCATTTTTATCTTTCTTTGCAAAAGTGTTCAGCAAACTCCAGACAATATAAACCTTCACTTAAGCCACGGTGCAATTAGATGCTAAACATTGTATTGTTGCTTTTTACGTTTCAAGTGTGCTTACTTATTGCGCTATTCAGTGATAATCTCGTTTTAATTAAGTAAATCAGGCGGGCAGCCCCCCTCCTGTCCCCACACCGACAAATTGTCAGCCCCAGCACCGCTTCTAGGAGCGATCTGCAGCCTTGCAGCTGTGCCCGTGCCACCACGTCTGCACGGCGACGTCGCCATCCGTGGAGGTGACGGCACGCTCAGGGGAGGTGTTCTCGGTCCCTGGGCTGGGAAGCCGAGGGGCAGCTGGAACGGCCCCGATAGCTTCTGCCTGACAGGGGTGAGCCCCGCGGCAGCTCGCGGTCTGGGAGCGACGTGCGCCGGCCGCAGCAGGCTGGGAGAATGACGTGCAACGCCTTGGATGAAACACGTGCTGTTCTTGGCCGTACCTGAGCAGATGATATCTCCTGGAGTACACCTGACTCTATTTTTGTTATAGAGATCTGATCTACGGTTGCTGACAGCTTTTGCCAAACAATGTCAGGACCAGGGCTCTCTGCAGGGTGCACCAGGTGGGGTCTGAGACCCTGGGCTACGGGGGAGTCCTGCACGGAGCGTGTTGGGCAGCCTGTCCAGGAGTTCATACAGTTTATGGAGTCTTTGAGCCGTCAGTGTCTGTCTGATCCTTCATCAAGGCCTGCAGCAAAACTGCCAGGGAAAATACATTTGCTAGTTAGAGGCAGCTGGTGAAATAACGCAGGGTGCCAAATACCTGGGCAAAGCTGGCAGTGGGAGCGGTGATGGGGAGGTGACCTCATCAAGAACTGGGCTAAATCCAGGGAATTTTAGATTTAAAAGGAGCATTTTGCAGAAAAACTGTCATGGAAGTTGCCATAAGTATAGAAGCAATCAAAACAAAACACAGCTCTGTGGTTCAGGAGGGTTTTATCGCCCATCTAGAGAAAAATCACGCCTTGTCACGGTAACAGGCAGAATTACTCCGTGGAAGTACCGCAGAGATGTCCTGAGACTGCAAAGCGGGTACAAGGCGTGGGGAGCCCCGGCTAAAAATGAGGTGTCAGGGGGGTGCCAGAGCCAGCCCTCTTCGTGCCACGGGCAGGAACACGCTGTCTCCATAAAGAAGTTCCCATTAATGCCTCCCCTGTTCCTGTCGTAGCGAAAAGCGATGACGTTGATGTTGGCACAAGCAACATGCCCTGCCTGGAGCCTCGCGTTCACCGGGGCTTGGGGCCCTGCTTTGGCTCGCCGCAGACCTGTGCCAGCCCCTCTGCAGCAGAGATCTCCCAAACCGAGCCCCCGTCGGCCTCCTCGGTGCTGGGCTGTCGGGCTGGGACAGGCCCGGGAGAGGTTCGGCCCTTTGAGCTCCAGCTGGGTAAAGAAACTCCTGAAACCTCTTTTTCTCCCCGTTGCTTCAATCCCATGCGCTCCATGGAGCCGCAGGAAAAAAAATGGCCATCTGTTTGGAGTTTGCTTTGAAAAGCAAAGGAAAGCAATCTCCTCGGACAGCCTCTCCCAGAACCTGTTACTCATCCGCTGATCCTCCGCAGCCTTGGCACAGGGAGCACCTCAGTAACGATTTTTCAGAAAGCCAGAGTCCAGGAGAGACCCCGGTTTACAATTATCCTTCAGTTACATAGGTAATTTTAACCGGGATTAGCTGATCCTGTAAAGTAATTGAAGCCAGGAGGTCTGGGGCTGCTGCACTGTTATTATCACCATATGCCACTGGAAAAACAATGGGTGATGGCTGTCTTTTAAAGTGGTTTTCAAAACCCTCTAATTCAGCCTTTCCAGGTACGAAGGGAGAGTGAAATTTGACAGGCAGGGAGGGGGAGAGGGATGGCTGTAGAGACAAATGAGCAGAAGAGCAAAATGGATCAAGGCGGACAAAGGAGGCGTTCGGAGAGGCGGCGAGGAGCGGAGCTGCTCCCTGGGCTGAACTGCGCGGGAAGCGGGGGCGCCTCGCTCGCCAGCCTGATCCCCGTGCAAAATTCACGGCTGCTGCTTCTGGGAGGACAGCACTCCCTCTCTGTGCCTTGCGATGAAAGCAGCTATCGGGCGACTAACACGGCGCGACCCCCTCCCCTCGCTGCCCTCTGATGCTCGGGTACGTTTGGTCCCCCAGCCCGGCAGTGGTGCTGGGCCAGCTCGCCGAATGGAGGGCCTGAGCGCCTTGCCGAGCTGAGGAGGTGCGCTGTGTCTCTGCCCGGGGCTCAGATGTCCCCCTGCTGCTTTTACAGCCCAGATTGCCCACCTGTGGGTACCCCGGGACACACCGCTGCGATCCCGGTGCCCTCTGATTAGGAGACGCCTGCAGTGCAACAGCAGGAGCAAGGCCCTGATTGCACCAATAACAACCCGAGACATATTAGACTGAAATATATCTGTTTGTTTAATAAAAGTGTAGGAATAATGTTTTAGGACAGGTCAAATGCAATTAAAGTGTTTACTTGCTTCAGGTCTGGGGGACATTCCCGTGTAATCAGATTATGGCGATTCCCCGTCAGGGCCAGTTGTGATCCTGAGCTACTTGTCAGGGTCCCTTTAACTTCACAATAGAGGGGGTACAGGCCCAAAACACAATCAAGCAAATACAATAAAAAACTAAGAGAGACTTCTGCTGGAATTATAAACAGCAGCGATTGCCGTGATTTCGCCGTAATCAAGGCCAGGCAGGGCCCCGTCTGTTGCTATTATCTCTCCCACTAATCCCCAATGTGTTTCCCATTTGTGCTGCTCGGTCTCCACATGGTGCCGGGGCGAGCCCCCCGCGCAGGGGCCGGGCACCAGCAGCGTCGTGCCCTGAGTGCCCCCGTCCCGCTCCTTGTCGCGCCGATGTTTGCTTGGCCAAATCACAGCCAGTTGTAATGTTTGCTGTTGGCAGTGAGCTGTTCCTTCCCCCAGAAAGCGGCAGCTCACCCGTTCCGGCAGCAGCAGCAGTGCTGAGGGCAGCGGGTGAGCTGGCACAAGCCGCTGCCGACCCTTACCCGGGCGCAGGGCTGGGTCCTGCCCTGCGGCGTGGCCGCACTGCGCCTCCAAAGCAGCTGAGGCTGAGGCCAGCGGCTGCCCGCTCGGGAAGGAAAGCCTGTGAAAAGGGGAGCCCGAGGTGGCTGGGAAGGTGCAGCAGCTCTCCTGCCCCTTTGTTTGTGGCAGGGAGGACAAGCAGTGGTGTAGCAACACCTGTGCAGGCAGGGACAGAGCCCAAAAATGCTGAAGGTCAGACCTGGCCGCCCTGGCAGTGGGAAGGTTAATGCAGGTGGGAGAAAGGAAGGGGAAGGAATGTGTGAGGAGCATGAAGTGGGGCGAAGCATCTCCTTCACAAAGCCCACAGGGGGGATTACAGCATCCCAGCTCAGAGCAGAGACCTGCTTGTGTTACTGTCTGGAGCAACTGGTCTGAAAGGTCCCTGCACATCTCAGCGGAGCTCCAGATGGATGCAGGCTGGTGTTTATTTGACACACGGTTTTTGGCTGTCTGCTAGCCAGCAGTGCCAGGTTAACGGCCCATTTCTCAGTTCTTAAGTAATCCAAACAGCTGTCACTTTGCTGATGGGCTGAGCATCCCACGCAGCCCTTACATCCCGCAGCTCCTGACCCAAGGTGAGCCGGGGCAGGCACTGACCTTCCTGTGGGAGACGAACCTCCCCTCGCCTCCCCGTGTCCTGGGAGTGGCCCTGCGGAGGACAGGGGACGTTTCCCTTCTTTCAGGACACCTCCTCTGCTGGCAGCTTTGCTGACAGTCCCCCCGTTTGGCTAAATGTGGGCTGCCCTGCGAGCTGAGCTCAGTGAGTGCCAGGCAGCGCCCTGCTCGCCGTTGTGCCGCGGCAAATCCCAGCGAGCTGCGCTCCGAGGCACCCGGACTTATGGCAGACGGTAGATCACGACCTGTCCTCTCAAAGCAGGGCCTTTCCAGCTCAGCAGCTCACAGCTTCCTTTCAAATGGTGGGATGCAATGTCCCAGATGAGCATTTCTCCGTGTTTTTTTAGCACCTGGCTCGAAGCAGCAGGTTTACCCTGGGGGCTGCGTGCAGGCGATGCGCTGCTCCTTAGCCACGCTCAGGAAGCATGCGGAAAGAGCTCACCAGCCCGTATGCCTGCAGTTTAATTAGCTGTACCAACCGAAGCCTGAGAGGAAAAATCTGCGAGGCTGTAGCTGAATTTAAACTTTAATCTGCTCGGTCCAGCTTCGCTTCCTGTAGTGCACCAGGAGAGCCGCTTTTGGAAAGCAGGAGCCGTGCTGGAGGCAGCGGCTGGGCCCAAGCACTTCTGCAGGCCAGCCCTGCTTCTCTACCTCTTGCCGTTGCGATTATTTTTATCCACCCTGCATGTTTTATTAGGCAATCAAAGTAGCCGGTATTTTTATGGGACACTGATTCATCGAGCTCAGGTACAATATTGCTCCAGGACTCGCTTCCCCTCTCCTAGCAGGGAACTGAGCCAGCAAGGCAGGAGGGGACCCAAGAGCCTGGTCAGGGCCGGGGATAAAAACAGTGCTGACGTCCAATTATTTGGTTCCGGTGACTTAGAAAACGATGGGCCATCACATGCAGCCCGTGTAGGTGGGTGTTACTTCCCAACAAAGGAGGACAAGCATCAGGCTCCTTGCCGAGCCCGTTTGCACAAGTCAGAGCAGGAGGCAGCTGTACAGAGCATGAACCGTGCGGCTTCCTGCGAATGCCAGGAGAAATGATGCAACTCGGCTTCTCTGGGCAATAGCTGTGCTTGTTTTTCCTTTCCTGCTCTCCCAGTAAGGTCAGCATCGCCCAGAAGGAAGAGGTCTTTCGATTAGTGAAAGACTCCGTTGCCTCTCGCCTTCTCTTCGTGGCAGAGCCAAACCTCCGGTGGCCTCTGCCCAGTGCCCCTGAGCAGCAGGGCTGTGCTCGCCTGGCTCCGTGTCCAGCCCTGCTCCTGGGCTGCTCCCCACGCAGCTTCCTGCAGGCAGGCAGTCCAAAAAAAAAAAAAAAAAAAAAAAGAATCAGATAACCTGAAGTAATAGATGAATCGAAGGAAAATGTGATCTGTTCACTGGCAAACGGTGAGCAATGTCAGCGGCAGCATTCTGTGAGTAAGCTATCCATCATGGATTATTCATTCAGCTAGACTAGTTACCAGGAAAGATAGCAGAAAGCTGAAAATGTTCCACTGCCAATTATTTATTTAAGGGATGTGCTCCTCGGCAGGCTCAGAGCACTCGAGCAAATGTTTTTCCTGCTTTCCTTCGGAAAGTCCAAGGCAGTGCCTACCAGCAGAGAGAGAGGAAATCTCTGGTGCTCAGCCCGCGTTCCCCTCATGTCAGGTCGCATCACCTTCATTCTGGGCTGCCCTGCTTTGGGCCCGTTCTGAACAGTGTTTCTTCCTCTTCGGTGTTTGCACCCTTCGGATATTCCTAGAGAGATATTACATCCCCCATCGGTCTTTCTGAGCCTACCTTTGAGTATTTACTGCTTTTAATCTTTCCCCATCAGCCGGTCCCTCCTGCCGCTTCATCATCTATGCCGTTCTCCAAATTCCCTCCAATTTGTCTACGTCTTTCTTGTTTATGATTCCATGATCTCATTTAGCATTTGATTTCTGCCAAAAATAAAATTGAGCTTGATTGTTTTCACTGATGACTGAAGGAGACATGAATTGTTGCTTGGAAAACAGTCCTTGAGACAGCAATGTATGAAAGAGACAAAATAAAGGCAGCTCCATCAGGCAGACAAACACACAGATAATATCACGTAGGCCAGCTTTGGCTAGATTGAATCTCAGAAGTGCGGCTGGTACGTGATGACAGTAATAGCCACCACTATTAGAGTGTTTAGCTTTTAAACAGAAATGTGAGTTATAACTCAGGCCCCAGCATAAATCACAGGGCCATGAAAATCTTACAAATGCATGCCCGCGCAATAAGCCGATGTGAAATTCCCTGTCCTTGGTGCAAGGAGCACAGTGCGACTTCCTCTCTATAGGAAAATGTGTGTGCTCAAGTCAGATCCAGCAATTTGGCTCCAGGCACCTCACCGAGACCTTTGGCCCGGAGAGTTAAAATCTTTTTGGGGAAGGAACGCTTGAATTGCCACGCGGCAGGGGAAGAAAGTGGCAAGGGCAGAGCCAGGCTGCGGAGCTGTCTTAACGCAACGCCCAGCGCCCAGCCTGGCTGTCCCCGGACGGCCCCTCTGAGGATGGCACCACACCATCTGCATGCACCAGAGGGCTGCCCACGGTGCTCGCCCCGCAGTCCCCGGGTCCGAGGTCTGAAAGTGCCCACACGTGGGGCAGGAGCCCGGGGCTGCTTTCCCCTGGGAAGAATCCCCCTTCCAGTGAGACCCCGCGAGGAGTACGCTGTGTCTCAGGGGGATTTCCATTTAAATGCTCTTTGGCAAAATGCCCTTAGAAAGCTGCTGACGCCTCGTGGAAAGCTTTGACAAACATGCTAATTAATTAGAAACAATGCAGCATCTCTATCGGATCGCGGAGCCCCCATGTTTCCCTCCCTCGTGTTCCCGGCACCACCAGGGACATTTGCATGACAAGAGGGCAGCTTTGTTCCTGGGGCTCTGGTCCCTTCCTGCTGCTTATTGCTCCACCCCAAGCCAGGTCCTGGTGCCGGACACCCCGGGCATCCCCGCAGCCACCTCGGGCAGAGGAGCGGTGATGGAGGAGCCCTCCTGACAGCCCCGGGGCCAGTGAGTACCTGTCACCCCCGGGACCAGGACCAGTTAGGGACGGGGAGCCCATTGGCATTGCTCCTGTGCACTGCATGCCCTGTAGTAGTGCTTCAACGCTCCCATTGAGTCCAGGTGTCCTGTATGCTGGGCAGGTATAAAATTACTGTAAAACACAGTCCTTGCTTCTGCAAACTCAGTTTTACATCAGGCTACCCCAAAAAACGGAGTGCTTCAGGAAGGGAAGGTACCCGGTGATTTGTCATGGCTGCTGGGGCTCCCAGCCACCTCCCCCAGCTGCTCCACGCCTCCGGCTCTATGGACGTGCCCCAGCCTGACCGTGACCACCACAAAACCCCGTGCACCTCCTGGGACTTTGTTGTGATTTGGGTCGTTTTGCTGCTCTAAGTGTAGGACTGGGGAGGGACACGGTGGGACCTCGTCACTTCTCGCAGGCACTGGCGGTGACCTTTTGGGTGGTCACGAAATATCCCTGGCCTTCCCCAGCAGGCACTAAAAGATGTTGAAGGAGCCAAAGAGCAACTTTCTGCTCCTCAGGTAGTCGTGCAAGCACTAATGATCTCTCCTGGAGAGTGGGAGCAGGGACAGGACCCTGCTATTAAACACAGCAGAAATACCACGAGAGCAAACCGTAGCTCAGGGTGGCTCTGCCCTGCGATGCCTCGGCTCCCCGCGTGCCTGTGGAAGAGCCTTCATCCCGCAGCTTCTGCTGCCACTCAGCTCTCTGCTTGAAACCTCAATAATTCATCGGGGCAGGGATCCATGGAGAAATGGTGGGTTTGCGCCGGGGCTGCTGGAAATTTTCCCATTGCTCAGGGGTACAGCGACAAAGTGATGAAAGAGGGACGTGATAAAGGGAAAAAGCATCGCGGCTGAGCCACACTGCTGGGATTTGGAGAATTCCCATCCGGCGAGGGGAAAGCAAGCAAACAAACACAGTAACTACAAGTTGACAACAAAGCGGAGGGGTAGCAGCAGCCGCAGTCCCAGGCTGGTATCAATCAGCCAGCCCTGGCAGGAACATCCCCGCTGCAGGTGCAGAGACGTGCGTGTCTGCCCGCGGGGCGCAGGGATGTGCCCGAGACGCTTGGAGCTGGGTCAGGAGAGGCTTTAACAGGAGACAACCCGTAGACGCTCACTTCCCCAAACCTCAATTCCTCTTTTTTCCTGGACAGGCAAGACCAACGTGGCTCTTTGCATTGCTTTGCATCTGAACAAGGGATTAAATGTCCACAGTGACTCAATGCACACTGGAACACTTCCAGAAAGTCAGCAAATTTGCACTCCCTCTCCCTTTAAATGCTTTGGCTTCCTGCAGGAAAATGAAATCCATTAACAAGTTCCACCCCTGCTCCGAATTCAAGGCTAGAACTGTCAATGCTTAGGAACGAGCTAAATGGAGGGATTTCCATAACAATCAACAGCTACAGCATTAATCTATAGTCATATTAACCTGGGATGACAAGGACACGTCTGTCTGTTCTCTCTAATGTAATCTACCATTATACTCGGACTCCATTGAAGTCTGCTTTGTAGCATGCATTTGGCTGTGATCAGCTAATCTCTCTGGCTTTGAGCACAGCTTAGAAAAGGGAGCGAGGGAGACAGACAGAACAAAGTGATTAATATGCATGCGTGTGTGCTTAGCATGTGTGTGCCCCTAATGCATGTGCGAGCATGTGCACTCGCAGCAGCTGCTCGGGGCCCTGTGCCCGTGCCGTGCTGCTCGGGGCGTTGTGCTCGGCTGCGAGGTGTCAAAGTGCTCCTCAGGCAGGGAGGGATGGAGAGGGGCTCACACGGATGGAGAGGGGCACACACGGATGGA
>CM021734.1:865272-880815 GCA_011075105.1 Heteronetta atricapilla
GAGGGGCTCACATGGATGGAGAGGGGCACACACGGATGGAGAGGGGCACAAACTAGCACTGCGTTTTGGTGTCCGGGGCTCCGGGGACACACGGCTGGGTGTGAGCACGATGTTCATGATGCATGCTGGTGGGTTCGAGGCTTGTGAGCACTGTTTGTGGTGGTTTCAGGCAGCCTCTGGCGTCCCGTGCCGCCTGCTGGCACGCTGCCTGCTGCTCCCAGGGGCTTATGGGCAGGGGATGCTCATGTGCCCGGTCCATGCTGGTGGCCAGCAGCAGCTCGGAGGGATGGAGAGGTGGCCGCCCCTTGGGCACTTCACAACGCCACCGGCGGGGATGGGCAGCCCCGGCTGTCCCTTCGCTTTCTCTCAGCTTTCTTTGTTAATCTTCCTGGAGAAGCACCTTCTCCGAGCGTGCAGGACTCCCCACACCAAGTGGGCTTATGGGGTCAATTACCTTCCCAGCGCTGCTTCCAGACAGCTCAGACGATGCCGTGATATCAGCTCCCACCTTCTGCCAGGAGCCCGTTCCCAGGCGGGGATTAGAGCCTCCGCTGCTGCTGTGGGGCAGGCAGCGATCTGCTTGCTTTGCCACTGGGGTTTAGTCGTTGGAGAAGCTCGTTGGGAAGGGCAAACCAGCCGGGGGTAGGACTCAGGGGAGATGGGCATTGGAAAAGGTGCTCCTCCGCTCCCAGCACAGAAGATGTAGCCAGGAGCGCCCGGTGTCCTCATGCCCAGCTCCCTGCCTTCAGAGCCCGGCTTCCTCCACCTCTGCCCCTGCTCAAACATTTCCCTTCGGGGCCGGGCTGTCTCTGTTTCTGTTCCGTCACTTTGGACGAGGGGGTGGAAATCGGAAACTCTGATGCACTGGGATCTTTGCACAGAAACTTTACACCCTGGAACAATTAATTATCCATTAAAACCTTTGTCTGTGTGTATCTTATTGTTCCAGCCTCTTATTGAAGCCACTCAGCCAAACCATCGGTCTGCCAGCATCCGAGTGTGGTTAATCAGCTAACAAGCTTATAAATACAATGGATGCAGCAATGCTTTGCTCTCCAGGGGCTGTGTTGCCGGAGGGTCTCAAGCCACTTCAGGACACATCGGATTAGCTCTGGCTCTCACTGCGGCCACGGGAGCCGAGGCACGATGTTCAGGGCGCGCAGCACAGGCGCTTCGTGCCCAGCCCTCAAATCCCCACCCGGGGCTCGGGATCCGTGTCTCGGACTCCCGTCCCACCTCTTGCTGCCCTACGAGGAGCGGTCGTCCTGCAACACCTGCCCAAGCACGGGGCACCTGCCCGGCTCCAGCAGCTGGCGGAGGCCGACTGGTTGTACTGGTCCCACTGGGCAGAGCGGGGCTGCGGCCTGCCCCGACACGGAGCCCGCTTTGGGGCCGCGCAGTGGCGCGGGGCTGAGTCAACGGGGCAAGGCTCTGCGGAGGAACCTGGAAAATTTCCCCGGGTCTGAGGTTAGGGTGACCCTTGTAAAGCGGTGCTGAGGCTGCGGGGCGGGCAGAGTCTGGGAAAGCGGTGCTCTGAGGGAAGCAGGTGGAAGCTGAGATCGTTAAGGAGATGTTTAATGATAGAAAACGCCTCTCCGTTGTATTTAGGCCATAATTACAGAGGCCGTAAAGGCATTTATTTCCTGGCGATTAATGGCGGGCCAAAGAGAAAACTCTCTCATCAACGCTGCTCTAAGTTTCAATTATTTTTTTCAATTATGTTTATGTTTTCTTTGCCACTTGCAGGAACTGCCCACGGGCGCTCGGCCTGTCCAGCACCCGCTGCTCCTTGCACCAGGACGGAGAAGGTCGGGACACAAAGTCGGAGAGCTATGGGTAAGCCAGGAGGATCGGAGCAGGCAGACAATTAAATGCTTGATTGCGAAGGTGGGTGGTGGGGCTTTCATGCAACCCTCAGTCAAACTTGGAGCTTTCAGTGCAGTTCCTCATCGGCCTCGCTGTGCCGATGGCCTTAGGGCTTTGGTTTCCCCCCCACCGCCCGGCCGTGGTGTGGAGGTGGCTCCGTGCGCTCTGGGGAAGGGGCTGAGGGAGGAAGGGATCTGCTCCCATGCCCCTCCAGCACAGCAGTGGCCAGGAGTTCGCTGGGGGCTCAGGGCTGCCCGGAGGAGTTTGAGCAGTGAGGAATGGGCAGGAAAGACCCAGAGAGCAACCTCAGGCTTCCGAACCCACAACTTTTTCCTTGCGTTTTTGCCACAAACTTCCCAGCCTGTGCGGCACTCAGACAGCAGCAGAGATAAGAGCATCTATCAGCTTGAAGAGGCTCAAACAGATAAGCATCTCGCCTTGAACCAGCAGATAAACCCACGTGCTGGGAAGAGCACATCACCAGCGCAGGGGGGCAGGCACAGCCCCGAGCCTGGGTATGCTGATATCTCTTTGGAGAGGTGTGCAGGGGCTGTCCCATGCAGAGGAACAGTGTAAATCATCTTCCCAGACCCCAAAACAAGGGGGGGAGCATAGCATGGGCAGAGGCAGAAAAATCAGCATCCCCTTCACCTTCCCAGTTACTCGCCTCGGGCAGGATCAGTGCTGCAGCCTGGTGCCAAGCGAACGACCTGCCCCGGGTGCGATGCCCACCGGGAGCGTCCTCAGCCTCTGTGCCAGGCACGGGGCAGCGGGGCCAAAAGGAGCTGCTGGAGGCTCTGGGAGCCCGATGCGATGGTGCCGTAGGGTGCTGCTGCTGCCCTGCGAGTCCCAGTGCTCCTGGGGCTCCCAGAGCGACCAGGGTGGCTGCGGGCATCTCTTTTAGTCCCGCACAAAGCGGGGGCAGAGCCCCAAGCATCTCCTACAAGCTCCCCGCCGCCTGCTCTGCTCAGGTCTGCCCAGTCATACAGGGCTCCGTAAAGGGCAGAGCAACACCAACGATCTGCAGCATCGGAGCAAGCTGGGCAGGAGGAGGCACCCAGACAGGTGAAATGCTCTCCAGTGGCTTTAGCCAGAGCCCAAGGTGGGCTGAACAGGGGGGAGCAGCCCCCAGCACAGCCGCCTCCACCGACCCCGCAGCGGCTGGCAGGGATTTCTGCGCTGCAGGCAGGTTTTCAGGTCTTGCTAGCCGTATAAATGAGCAAATAAAATGAACATTAACAACTTGTGCGCAGTTATCGCAGTTTCCTGTCCCAGATAATTGCCCCATTTTAAGCGCGGCAGCGTGGCAATTGTTATTTGCAATGTTTATACAGCAGAGAAGGTGAGTGGCACGGCGCAGTCAAAAATTATTGCCGGGACATAAAAATGTCTTCAGCTACTAAAGCAGTGACATTTCACTCCACGCTTGCCGTTCTGCCCCAGCCTGAGGAACGGCGCCGGGGGCTCTGGCCCCAGGGCCGGTGGCTGTGGCCCCCCGAGGTGGGCGCACAGAGACACGAGGGGCTCGCTGGCAGAGCCTGGAACAGATTTGCTGACTCTGGGAGCATTTTGTGTCCGTGTTTCAGCTCTGTTCCTTAATGAGGGAAGAAGCACTTCTCCCTGAACTGCCCTCCCCCAATTCCAAGCCAGGTGTAGACATGATTTATTGCATTGTTTAGTCATTATTCTCAGTTACCCAATTATGTTTTTTAAAGTTAAAAATGCAAGAACTTTGTTGTGGCTGCATCTGGGGATTCTGCAGCATCTGGAAGATGGTAAGGAAAAAAAAAAAACAACAGAGGAAACCAGGAACAACAACACCAGCAGCTTCTTGTGCGCTACCTTTCAGCGTATCTCACCGCTGGCTCGCAGTCAGGAGATGATGGTGCTCCTCGCCCCGACCCCACGGGTCTCCCCACGCGGCTGCCAGAAGCCGGGCTGACAGCAGCAGCAGCGAGCCTGTGAGAACCTGGTGCATTTGGTACTGCTTAACAGAAAGCTCCTGTTACTGCGTGAAGGCAGAATGATCGCCGGGGAGCCTTCAGGACAAGACAGATAGCACTGAGCACCTCTGCTGACTCCAACACCTCCCATCGTTGACTTTCCGAGCTGTGCCACGCTTGGTCACAGCCACCGAGTTTCACCTGCGAGGACAGCTTCCCGGGGGAGGGCTGAAGCCAGCAGAGCCTCCAGCTCCCATCCTGTCCCTCGATTTGTGGAGCACAGCACTGAAGTAGCTGGGTCCCAGAGGAGGAGGATGCTGGAAACTCAGCCTGTGAGCAGATGGCTCCTGGGGTGCTCAGACATCCGTGTCCTCAGGACAGCACCTTCCCCTGGGTTAATCTGCCCTGGTCAAAGTCAGGTCTCTCAGCTGGAGCTGGAAGGGATTAGCAGTCTCCCTGCCCCGTAGCATGGGCAGAAGTGTGTGCTCTTCACTGCCACACTGCCTGGTTGCTCTGCAAGCCAGTTCCTTGGTGCACTTGGATGACCGGGCTCCATCACAGAGCCTGCCGTGCTGCAATAAGTGTATGGACTGAGGGCTTCTTCCCGGGTCCTGGTCACCCAGAGAAAGCTCTCACCGATATCAGTGGCTGCTGCATCACACCTGGAGGCCTGGAAAATATTTCTGAGGATTTCTAAATCCCCAAGGCAATGCAACATCTGATCCCAATCCCACCTCCCCTTCTGCCTGCCTGTGCCCAGGCTGCGGTCTGGGGGCTCTCACATGTGAGTTCTGATCCCCGGAGTGAGGGGTGCCTGGAGGACCACTCACTGCCAAAGGCTTTGTTTTCTCCCACGGTAAAAACACAGAGAGCTCTGGCAGTGGGATTGCAGAGCGGATGAAGACAGATCCCTGAAATCTGTCCAGCTGGGAGCAGGACTCGGGTTGCTCCTGACTAGCAGTGGGAAGGATGCTGGCGCTCGGCTCAGCTCAACGTTTCATATATAAGACTGATCAGAAAGAGGAACGAATAAAACTCTCCCAGGTGTGTGTCTGGCTCCCAGGCTGACAGCACCAAGGCTGCCAAAGGTGCCGGGTCCGCCCCGTGACCTGGCAGCGGTGGCTGGAGCAGCCGAAAGCCGCCCCGAGGTGCCCACACCGCACCTCTGCTGCTGCTGCTGCCTGCGGGCTGCTCGCACCGCCTGGCAGGCCGGGGGGTCCCTGTGGCCCGCTTCTAACAGCAGCCGAATTAATTAAAGGCGATGTGAAGACAGGCTGGGGGGGAGGGGGAGGGGGGGAATAATGGCCCTGATTTGCTAATTTTCGCCTCCAGTCTTCGCATGTGAAGCGCTTTGCGTTCTCGCTGCTCAGGCGTTCCTTGGGTGCGTGCTTATTTTTGGCTGTTTGCTGATGTGCCAGTTCCTTCCTGCTGCTTTCCAGGTCAGGTCCCAGCGCACTCGGGAGCTCCCAGCCCTTCCCCGTGCTTTCGTCTCCCTGTCCCATCCCCAGCTGCCCCCCAGAGCAGGGCAGGCATGGCTGGGGCTGTGTGGGGTGCGGAGCCCCCCTGTTGGCAGCGCTGCCCGGCCTCGTGTGGCTGCAGCCGGGTGAAACACGGGCTGGGGTTTGCTGGTGTGAGCGCCCAGCTTAACGGGGCGCTGCATTTACCCGTGTGGGATGCAATGGCAATGGGGCTGTGTTAGGTCCCGTGCCCGCCCCAGCTCTCTGTGTGCTCTGCTTCCTTCGGCATCGCCCTGGTGAGCTGGAAATGTCACCCCTGCCGCTGGGAACACGTGTGCACGCAGAGCCGAACGGAGCACCTAATTAGGATGGAAAAAAGATGTTTTTTCCCTGCCTAACCACATCATGCCCCTCGAAGTAGGCAATTGATCAGCTCTGTCGATACATGCAGAGACCAGCGACTTGGTTCACAGCCTCTTTACAATTGTAAATGGGCTAAACCTAAATAAAAGGACCCTAAATCATCTAAATTAAAGCTCTGAGGACAGTGCAGTGCCACAGTCTCATAGCAAATAGCCATAATATCACCGCTTTTTTCGCAGCCCTGCTGCTGAATTCAGGCAGGGACCTACTTCTGCCTTAGCTCAGGCCAGGAGCAGGTTTGGGGGAGCTGCGGAAATCTCCTGTAACATTGCACGCTGTGGCTGGCTTCAGGGAAATCCAGGTCGGTGGTGGCCGGGTGACAAGTGTGTGCGAAGCAGTGTGCTTGGTCCTCCAAGCTGCCCGGCCCCAGGGCTCGTGGGCACGGTCTGCCTTCCCCCTTCAGCCTGGTGATGCCAGACATCTCGCTCGCAGCCCCGTTTGCCATGGCAAGGTGCCTCCCCTGCCCGCATGTCTCCCTGCAAAGCATTTCCCAAGCTCCAGAGAATGCGACAGAGCTTTATTATTTATTTTTATTAGTTTATTTATTTTTCATGGCAAATTTGGCCTGCTTTTGTCCACAGAAGGGTGACCACCCCGTGGCTGGTGCACGTCTGCTCGCTCCCCACGTGGCTGCCCCACCAGGTGGGCACGGGATCAGAGGCACGGTTAGTCCTGGCCAGGCCCCCCGCAGGCACAGCACCAGGTCTGCCCTGCCCTGGGAACCACGGCCAGCAAGCCCCTGCCTGGGTTTTCGCTTCTGGCAGAGAGGTGAGGAATAATTTTAAGGACCTGCAGCTCATGTCAGATTTAAATGTATTTAAAACCCAGCAGAGTCTATTTCCCTCCTCTTCCCCCCTCCGAGGGAGGATCCGTACCCACCTCTGCACGTTCACGCTGATTTTGTGAATGGCAGCAGAAACTCTGACCCCCGACCGAAAATATTCCCATCCATGCACAGCTTCCCCAGGGAACTGATGCAACCGTTCCTCACTCATTCCACAATTACCTTATTACTCCAGCACGAGCTGGAAAGTCTGTCCTTCCAGGAACGTTGGCCAATCCCATCCGCAGGGAAAGTCCTGAGGGGATTCTCAGTGTCAGGCATCTTCTCTGAATTTGGTAATTCTCTGCTAAATGGGGTTTCTTTCAGGTGCCATTTATGCAAGAACAAAAACGTTCATTATGCTGATCACTCAGATGAGAGATAAAATATTACCTAGGAAACCCGGATTTCGCAGTGACATACCATGTGTTCAAGCTCGGTGCTGCAGCGGAGCAGCGGCGCATGAGCAGCAGGCGGGGGGACGGCAGCACCTCTGCACCCAGTTCCTCCTGCCCCTCCCAAGTCAGAGAGGGCCCCACAATAGGTGCCAGTTCACAAAGCAAACAATTGGAAGTGCCTCCAGCTTTGGCTGATTTTTGCTTTATTTGTAAGGCTGGGCGGAGGGCGGCTCAGGGGACGGGGCTCTGCCGCTGCCCGAGAACATCCGAGGACACGAGCGGGAGAGGAGAGGGGTTGCTCAAGGGGCTTGGGGCGGGGTGATGGAATCAAATCCAGCACAAGTAAATCAGGGCTGAACGTCAGGGAAAACAAATCCTTCCAGTGATTCCTGCTGAGCTGAAACTGTTCCTGACCCCAGCTGGACGCGGACCGTGCACGGGCTGCAGTAGGGGGTGGTTTTGCAGGAGCACCTGGCTGGAGCAGGGAGACGCCGTGCCCACGCTGCCTGCTGCTCCCCCAGGCAGGGGGTGGTGGACCCCAGCAGCCCCCAGGAGGGCCATAACCCTGACGTCTTCCAGGCTTCGCTGCTTGGGGCTGGGGGCTTTGGACACCAGCGCTAAGATCCAGCAAGGGAAACTGGAGAGCACTGGCTGGCTTCATGCTAACTCCGTGCATCTGCCAGAGGGGGCACGAGGTGGCTCTGCCTGGGATGAATGGGCAGATGGACACAGAAAGGGACTTTCCTTTTCTTTTCCTGCTCTGAACTGGCTTTTGAAGCCCTTTGCCCCGCTCAGATGATTGCAACAGAGCAGCCCGAGGGATGGCCAAGCTCTCCCGTATCAGTCCGGGCCGAGCCCAGGGAGCTGCGGACGTCTCCAGCTTTCCCTGGGCCTGTCCCCCCGCCCTCGTTTTTCGAGGACAAAGAGGTGGGTGAAAGGAGAAATGATTAAAAATAATAACAATACAAAAAGACAGCCAAATGAGGCGGGGGGAACATAGAAGCCAGTCACTTGTTAGGAGAAATCCAGAATACATGGGACGCCATCCAGCACACTCCAAGCAGACCCGTGAGCTGATTTCCCATTGCAGCGACGTGCCGGCCCCCCGCCTGCCCAGCACACGGCCGTGGGGCGCCCCGCGAGCAGGGGTGGTGAGGGATGGGGGGAGCACAGCCCCGTGCCGCACGGCAGCACAGCCTCACACCAGAAATAAAAGCTGGAGCCGTGCCGAGGCCCTGCGAGGAGAACAGAGGGGAAGGGGCGGCCGGGAGCTGCAGGTGAATGGTTTCTGCTGTTGGGGTGCAGGGAGGGGGGGGCGAGGAGGCGGCGATGTCCCCGTCCCTCAGGCTGCTCCTTGCCAGCTTCCGAACCCTGGGGCTCAGGGACCTGCCCCGGCCCCGCCAGCGACCGGCCAGAGGGGGTCTGGCAAAGGGCTGTGCGCAGGGACGGCCCGCCGAGTGGCGGTGATTTATTTTTCTTAAGAACAAAAAGTGCAAATAATAATTGTGTTGCATTGTGCAAATAGCAGAACAAACAAAATCCTCGACTTGATAGGAGTACGGCTTGTTGTAACCGGGAAAAAAAATGATCAAAAACATGTCACACAGGAAAAAGGGTTTCCATTCACAAAGAAATCATTATGGTTAATTTAATTCATTGTAGCATTTAATATAGAAAAGCTTTTCTACAGAGACTGGGAAAAAAGCCAACATTTATATATAAATGGGTTTTATTTTAAAAGCTAATGCAGTGGGCAGGATGCTTCAGGGTTATTTTCTCTCCCTCTTTCTTTCACTGCATATGCAAAGCTGGTATTGTATCCAAAAAACAAGGAATTTGCTGCTATCTAAAGTTTACAAATTGCTTTTTTTCAAAAGCACAATTTCATATTCCTTAGAAATGTAAATGACGGGGTTTTTATCTCCTCGCTTTCCTTTCTTTCTTTCTTTTTTTTTTTTTTTTTTTTAAGTTACTTATATTAGTATCCAAGGCACTGATTTGCAGAATGGGCTTTAAATATCCTCCCCGTGTAATCAGCACAGACATCGGCTGCCATTCACGTGCACGCGTGACCGCCGCGGCTCTTGCATCGGGACGCGCTTTCCGGACTGGCCGGGGCGCAGCCACCCGAGCGCTCCTGCCGTGCCGGGAAGGGCGTTCGCCACCGGAGCGGCCTAACAAGACTCAGCTGTATTTGTGCAGGGGACAGATGGTTAGTGAATACCCGGTCTGATCAAATACCTTCAGCCATAAAATTACAGGGGAAGGAAACATATGGTATTACCCACTTGTGCCTTGCTGTGGGCCGGACGGGCAGCTGCCTCCAGCCCTGTGCTCAGGCATGTGCTGCGGCTCCTGCGTGAGCCCTGCCTTTGGTTTGCATGCAGAAACTGGGGGCAGTGCTGGGAGCTGGGCTCGGGTTTGGCTGGCTCCATCCATCCATCCACCCACCCATCCATCCTCTGCTGCCCTGCGCCGTGCCTGGGCCCCAGCCCCGGTGGCGGCGGAGCTGCAGTCCCAGCCTGGGTTAATGCTGTCTAATTCCCTCTTCCTGGCTCATTCCTGGGTGCAGACCTGTCCTCCCTGGGCTGTGCTAGCACCCCCATTCCAAGGCTTTTCCCAGTGTCTAACCTGGCTTTTCCTTGCTGCCTCTCAAGCCTGTTATTTACAGGTCCGTGACGGAGAGGACAATCTACTCCTCTCTTTTTCAGCCTCATTTTATGTATTTAAAAACCATCGTCTCAGACCTCTCCAGACTAAACAGACCCAAACCTTTCAGCACCAATCGTGTGTGGCTCCTGCTGCTTCCTCCTTGACGTTTTCTGCATCCTCCTCACCCCAGCAGCAAATGGCACAGGCGGACACAGCCCTCACATGTCCTGCATCCCCTGCCAGGCCAGGATCCCCTTTGGACCTCTATTTTCCTCCCCTTCCTCTAATATATTGTGTTAGGGAAAGTCAAACTGCCCACAAATATCAACAAATGCCGCCACTTCCCATCTGTGAAGCAGGGAGAATTATCCCGCTGAGGAAGGAGCTCAGCAGAAAACCAAGCAGGAGCAAGGTGAAACAACTTGACCAAGGTCACCCAGAAGTGGGGAGTGCCAGCTCCTAAAAACCCACGCTTTAATATATACCTCTAATCATCCCCGTGCAGGAATAGCTATTTCCTTTGTAAAATGCCAACTGCTATTAAATCTCTCCCCGGACTTCTTAGCCCTGAAATTGCATACGTTACCCTCTGCTGGTGCTTGGGGCTTTGTTCTGGTTGTATCAGCTGGCAAGACAATTCTCCTCATTTGGCAGCATTTGCATAAAACCAGCGCTGATTGCTGATGAGCGTGGTCTCCGCTGCGACTCCGACTCGAGCACCTGCTCTTCAGGCCCGGGCTTGTTTCTGCCGCAATCAAAGGGAGCTTGGCCATTAACTTCAAAGCGGGCAGGATAGGGCCCTCTATCAAAGCAAGCAAAATGCAAACTTTGGAAAGCAGGCTGCAACCACTACATTTTTTACCCAGATCCCTGATTTATTACCCCCAAAGTCTGCAATTGCTCAGGACCAGAGTTCCTGTTCAGACCCATACTTCTCTGTGCCAGTAGCTTTGGCTTTTTCGGGAAGAAAGCTTTCTCACTGGATTATGCAAATACTCCGTGCATTGTCGTTCTCTGTTTGCGTTAAGTTCACCTTCCCTCTGGTTTGATTAATATGCCCTCTCCCCCCCCATGCTTGCTCTAATATGTTTGTTTTAGGGATGGGCAAATGAGCTGGGAATAAGAAAAATGAAATTGAACCTTCACCCAAAACTTGAAGTGGGTGGTTTGGAAAAAAAAAAAAAAAAAAAAAAGCACAACAGAATGAATAAGTCTTTGAACCACACAAATAGTTCCCTTGTTGGTGCAGGAGAGGCAGTCTGGGCCCCAAAATGATGAAATGCCGTGTCCGCCGCTGTTTCCAGAAGCACTCCAGCGGGTTCACCGCAGCTCCCGAGCCCGCAGCAGACGGGGCCCCGGGACCATGGCCCCCGGCAAATGCAGCCGGCCCCGGGGGGAGGCCGCAGGAGGCTGCTGCGTGTCCTGGGGTGCTCGGTGCCCAGCACCACTGGATGTGCTCGCCCCAGCGCCTGGCCGCTCGCCAGATCGCCGGTCACATCTCCCGCTTGAAATCGCTCTGTGATTTGTTTGGAAGAACCTGTCAGAGGCTGGCAGGTTTCCCACAGCTGATGAAAGGAGCTAAGGATGTCTGAGAGCCTCACAAGGTGATACAGCCATTAAGGCATCATGACAGACTCAGCACAGAGGCACTAAAAACACGGTGAGATTGGCAGCTCCAGCGCCTGAAACTAAACAAGGAATGCAAAATAAACCGAAGGGTGTGTGAGCATGCACGTGTGTGTGCGTGTGCACGCTCGGGAAGTCAGCATCCTTCTCTTCTCACTTCCCTTGACAGCTCTGGACTTAAAGTAAGATGTAAGCAAACAGAGAGGGTGCAAGCTGTCGGTGGGAGCCCCGCTCATGAATTATAAAGGGCCATTCACGGGCGCGCTTTGCTTCTCTTTAAAATGCATTTTGCACCGCTGAAAGGCAGGCTGGCAGCGGGGCGGCGGGAGCCCTGCTTACCCTCGGCTCTGGCTCGGCACACGCAGGGGCTGCGGACGCCCTCCTGCAGCAGTGCCCGGCTCGGCTCCGCTGGGCGCGAGGTGCTGGGGACACGGCACGGGGAGCAGCCGGCCCGGCCCGGCCACGGGGCAGCAAGGAGACGGCAGGAGGGTTGGGGAAATCTGGTGCTGCTCAGCACCCGCATCCCCAACGGGGCTGCTGTGGCAGTGGCTTGGCAATGAAGTTGTTCCTATTTGTTTAAGGAGATAAATCACTTCATTTGCTTTGCGTTCCGGCTTCCTAGCCCTGAGAGAGCGCACTTGGTATTTCAGCTTTTATCTCCACTTTCACAGCCTAAATGCTTCCTAGGGGTGGAAAGAGAGAATTGGAGCCTATCTGGGCATCTTTCATCTCCTGGGGAGCGACACGTCTCAGAAACACTCCAGGGGTGCTGAGCACCAAACTTGCCTTTCTATGCCCATGCTGGCAGCCGGCTGTGCCCAGAGCCACGGGGCTCCACGCCGGGCCGGGGGGCCAGGCAGGGCCTCCTGCCACCCTGTCCCATGGGGATGGGCACACGGAGCACCGAGAGCTGGGGCAGACCCAGCCCTGCAGTGCCCTTGGTCCTCGGAGCACCTCGTCCTAGCTCTGCAGCACAGTCCTTGCCGAGGTGACACCCCTGGGAACGCACCCGGCCCCCCACCCGACGGGGCTCCCTCTTAATTCCACTGAGTGCTGCCTCACTGGTGAGTTAGATGAAAAGTGAAGTGAAACCCGAGTGACGTCCTCAGCCTCATTTATCTTTCATGCTCACACCGCGCTCGCTTTCACGCTTTCTCCCTTCCACTTTTAACCCTCATGCACCGGCCCCGGTCCTCTGCTGCCCTGCGCTGCCAGAAGAGCTGCCAGGCTGGGCATTCACCCCCGGGTTTGGAGCTCCTGAAGAGCTGCTGGGGGGGGGGAAATCCTGCCTCCACCGAGCAAAACGACTTGCTGCTCTCACCAGGCTTTTGCTGCTCAACTGAGATATGAAAGCAGATCCTACTTGTTGGGGTTGGAATAAAGCATGATCCTCGCCTTGTGCGGGGTACTGCTGGTAGCACCGGGCCCTGGGTTCAGAGCATCTCCTCGCTCACACGAGAGCAGCACCAGCACCCAGGCCCCGTTCTGACCAAATGGTTTGAGACGTTTCCTGAGCATCCTGCCCGGCAGTCACATTGGGTAGGTGAAGCCAGCCAGGAACTGCAGGGCAAACCCATGAGAGTGATGCAGAGGAGAGGAGCTTCCAGGCAGGACAGGGAAGGAAGGGGTCTCCATCCCCATCCTTGTCCCCACCCCATCCCTGTCCCCATCCCCATCCTGCTCCCATCCCCCATACCTGCAGCCCGTCCCGGGGCTGCCAACAACTGGGGAACCTCCAGGCTGAAGTACCACTGTGTGCAAAGAGGAAGCATTATCTAAACTTGCCTGCCCCACGCCCCCAGCCATAATTAATAAACTCAAAGGAAATTAAACCACAAGTAGAAAAAAATCCAAACAGCAATCCAACCCAACCCAACCCAACCCAAAGCGCTTCACGTGAGGCTTGGGGGGAGCAGGCACCAACAGCCTGGAGAGACCATCAGAGGTAATTGCAGTCACAGGGCGAGAGGCTAAAACAGCATGAAATGAATCAGTTTAACAGATATTAAATTTGCAAGCCCCGGGCGACAGGACTCCGTTCAGTTTATTTGCATTAATCAGGTCAGGGGAGTAACCTTGGTTTTTTCTTGCAGGAGATATCATCAGCCTTTATTTGTTTCTCATGTGAAAGTATCACAACGGCTAAACACAACCTGGGCGAGGGCTGCGGAGTCCGAGCCACCGGGCAGCCCAGCCCAGCTCCTGCCTGAGCAGCCCCGGCTCGCAGGGAGGGCGGCCACAGAGGGCTCCCGGCGCCAGCTCCAGACCTGGCCCTGGACGTGGCCACGCTCCTCCTCTTCCCAGATCCTCTAATTCAGGGTTTCCCCCGGCAGAAAGTTTTCCAGGGGCAGGCAGGGGGCTTGGACCTGCCCCCCAACACATGCATTCATTTGGAAATGCACGAGTCAGTGTTACGCATAAGTGTGCACGTGTGTGTGTGCTGCCTGGGCACGCAGGGGAATTATATGTGATAGCATCTGAGACCTTTCAGTCTTTCTCAGGAACATGCGAGGGGTAAATTTAGCTCCGTGTGTGTGGAGGTGTGTCAGGGAGGCAGCGGCGTGCTGTGTGTGAGCCTCCGTGCCTGCACCCCCAGCTTCACACGCTGCTGCGAAGGTGACATCTGCCCTGAGGGTGTATCTGAAGAAATAAGAATACCATTTTCTGAGTGATACGGGTGTGAGAGTCATAAAGAGGAACCGAGGGGGCTGGCACGCGGATCCTGCAGCGAGGATCACGCTGCTTGTCAGGCTGACGTGCTGCTAGCCACTGCTGCTCCCTCCTCAATGCCACAGAGCAAATAGTTGTCTCCCTCCCAGAAAAGGAATAAAAGAATCATCAAAACAACCAAATCTTCGTTCTTATAGATGCAACAAAAAAGGCTCTAAGCACCTGAGCTGGTTTGCCACTGCTGCGAGCTGTAAGGCCAGACTTTGCCTCCCCAGTTTGACCATGAGCTTCCCTGGCTGCCGTGGCCAGGATCCGTCTGGCGATCTGAACTTGCCTGCAGTGGTTCAGAGCGCTGCACGCAGCCGAGCGCCTGGTCACGGGCTGCCACTGCTGCCCTGCGCAGACCAACGCGAGCACCCGGCCCGAGGTGCCTGAGCACGCGGAGCCCTGTGCTCGGCGACCGGCCGGTGACACGGCGGGGTGCGTCCGGAGGGCCTCAGCAGGGCCCAGGGCACTGACTCGGCACTTGGGTGAGAAATGCCTCCGGGGAGCCGAGCCAGGTGCCTGCAGACACAGATGATGGATGAGTAGGGGTTGGAGTTGAACGGAGAACCTCCTGCAAGAGCCCGTGTCCTTCAGGGCATGGAAGAACCCTCCTGACCTTACAAGTTGCGTACGAAAATCCCCGTCTGGTCAACCACAGGACGTTTTCCCCACGCCTCCCACAGGGCAGGAGGGGGGAGCCGCGGGAAGGGTTGCAGGGGAGCCAGAGCACCCACAGCACCCGGATGGTAGCAGGGGTAACCGGGCAGTGCAGCCGGTCCCGGGGGCAGGATGCAGCCCCTGCAGTGCACAAATGCCCAGGGGTGCCGTGATTCAGGCTGGGGACTGGCTCAGAAAGGAATTTGCATGATGCTCTTGCAGATGGATCACTCCTGCAAAGTCTTATTTAAATCCAAACAAGCAAAACAGCCCTCCCTACTCAGGGCTGGCAGCGCTTATTTATCACCTACGAAATGCATACATTTGGGACGTATGTGTATGCACGTCTCTGCGTGGGGGCGGGGGGAGAAAGGCATCTTCTGAAAGAGAAGCTGGGCTCTGCGGAGCGGGAGGGCTTGGCATGGGCCACACAAGTGGACAAAGCCCGTGGGTTTGGCAGTGCCACTTCCAGACCCAGCGCTTAAAATCGTCCATGAAGTGGGGAGATGGCATGGCCGGTGCATATATGTACGGGAAACTGAAATGCACAAGCGAGAAAGCTGTCCTCAAAGCAGACCGTGAGTCATGCTAAATGGAAGCAGACAAAAACAGTTTTGACTCCGAGTCCCCTTCTCTAGGCACTGAACTCCACTTTTAGTCTGGGTTCCCATGAAAAGAGGGCTTAGGCAATCACGCTGTCTGCCTTGATATCATCTACGGCCTCCCACCCTGTTCCTTTCCCCAGCAATTTGGGAAGCTATTGGCCAATCCCAAAAAAATGATGACAGAACTCAGGACTGCAGGAAATCAGTCTTTGTCAGCTCCGGTGGACTGAAATATTTCCTTTCAGTGCCGGGTGTGCCATGTCAAACGGGGAGCCAAAACATCATCTTGGTAGCAGGGCTGGTGCGTACCAGCGTCAGATCTTTCTTTCTTTCTTTCTTTCTTTCTTTCTTTCTTTCTTTCTTTCTTTCTTTCTTTCT
>CM021734.1:880915-934033 GCA_011075105.1 Heteronetta atricapilla
CTTCCTTCCTTCCTTCCTTCCTTCCTTCCTTCCTTCCTTCCTTTCTTTCTTTCTTCCTTTCTTCCTTTCTTTCTTCCTTTGTTACTTTCTTTTCTTTCTCTGTTTCTCCTTATTTCTTTCCTTTTTGTTTAATTCTTTAACCTAAATCACAGAAACTGCATTTATGCAGTTATCAAGGTCCCTGATGCTCTGTACAGCTGGCACGTTTGATCAGCGGGCTTTACATCATGAGGAGAACCGAATCTCACCGACGCCTTCCAGAGGAGAGCACAGCCCACGAGAAGGTGAAGGCAAGCAGAGTCAGTGCCCGTCCTCCCTCCTGCTGCCCAGCCCCCTGACGGTGCAGGAGCTCTTCCCAGCGTCACGTCTTGCTTCTCGACGCCCTTCCCCAGCTGCCGCAGAGCTGCAGCCTCCCCTTGCCTCGACCTCTCCTCCCCGCAGCCAGGCCCTGGCAGCCTCTGCAGCTGCTCCTCAGCCGTGCCTCCGGAGTGCCACGGAGGGCGTTTGGGTTTCCTGCCCGCGCTGCTCGCACCGCACGCTCCTGGCGATGAGCGGGGAGAAAGCGGACGAGCGCGGCCACCCCTGGACTAAATATCAAAGGAAAAAAGCGGTTTGAATCCGATCCATAGCGGCGAAGACCAGAAAGTGGCCAGACAGGCGAGCTCAGACCGCGACGCTGACTTTTCCAGGCTTGCTCTAGGTCGGAACCGGAGCCGCGCACGGGCCTGGAGCTCCGTGCCACCCGGCACAGCCCCGCGGTGCCTCCCGCTCCCGGCGCGGGCGCCCTGGCACGTTCCTGCAGCTTTGGCGCGGGCAGGCTGCGCTCCCCTCCAGCCACTACATAAATAACGCAGAGGGGCCTGCCGCGCAGGGGCTGGCTGCTCCGCTCCGGCCCGCAGCCTGCTGCCTGCTGCCGAGACGAAAGCCATCTTCCAGCCGGTGATTTAACATTCCAAGGGAGCAGATTAATGCCTGCAAACTTCTCAGTGGAAGCATTCAAACGCTAATTGGTAGTTGCAAGTAATTAAAGTAATTTACTCAGATTATAAAGAAATTTCTTAACAGTGATTAAGCAACTCTGGGACGTGTGTAGTTGTTTGTAATCACTCCCCCAGGGGGATTAAAGCTCTTGGCTGCATGTAATATGTCTTGTAACACCCTATGGGTCCTGTTGGCTCATGATAGCAACGAACAGCTTGTTGGAAGAGATATAAATCAGGTCTGCACGCACACAAAGTGCATCGCGCGGGGAACAGCTCTCTCTTTCATGGCCCGGGCCCGGGGAGCTCCAGCCGGCGGGGAGCAGACATCCCGTCAGCTGCGGCTTGCTCCGCAGACGGGGCCGTGTCATCCAGCCCTCAGCACCGGCACGGGGAGAGGCAGGACCCAGGGCAGGGTGGCGGGCAGAAAGGGCTGCAGGCACGGAGACGGGCTCGGAGGAGAGCTGTGGTCACTTCTGCTCGCTGGTTTCCATCGGCCGACCCATAAAACAGGAATAAATCCACTAAAGCTGTTGGTTAAGTGCTCTGAAAGCAGCAGAGGAAACGTGCCAGATAGCTGTTAAGTTGATATCTAGCAGATTGTACTTAGCCAGTACTAATCAGTAGATTATCATTCGGCTCATTTGGTGTCCCCGCTATCCTGGCCAAGCCCTTCCCGACTTTGCTCAGCCTTGGTTTGGGCGCATGAAGCCCATTCCTGCTCTGAGGCACCAGGAGGGGGGGGGCTGCTCTACTCCCCTGGGACGGCAGGACTGCTCCTGCCCGCAGCCCGGGTCCTGGTAACGCGTTGCGCAGTGATGTCTTCCCCTTCCAGCCCAGAAATGTGCGTGCAGGCGTAGCCAGGCTCGGCAGGGAGACTTATGGAGAAATACCCCGGGTCTGAAGTGCTTACCACTGGCTGGAAGACACATGTTACACTAGGAGAGAGTATCTGGAGTTATATATCACACATCCCACCCCATGTCCTGGTGCCTCCAGGGTGCTGGGCGGCCACTGTGGCACCTGGCCATCAGCTGGAGGTGTCCCCGAAGGAGCAGGGAGCCCCCCGCAGTCGGCGATCCGGGTCTGTGACCCCAGGACTCAGGGAGTTCCAAGGGGAGCCTTCTGCATTACAGCGCAATGCCCTCACGAGCCGGAGGCTGGCTTCTAACTCTTCTTCAGTTTATTTTTAGAGGGGTTTGTGTGTGTGCGTATGCTAGGAATAGAGAGCGGCCGGGACTGCGTGAGACCTGACTGGAGACGGATGCAGGTTTACCTGTGCAAACAAATGGGGAGTGAACTGGGAGCACGTCCTGCAGTCACTTTGGCACTTCACCGGGGTGTTTGCTTTCTGCAATTTTTTGGCCAAACAAAACCAATTGTTCATTTTTTTTTGTTTTGTTTTTTGCTTTCTCTCTCTAAAAGCAACACAGAAAGGACAGCGAATCCACGTTTTGTTTGTGTGCTGTTTGAAATGCATGCCTGGGAGGAAGGCATTGTTCTGCCAGCTCTGTGAAGGACAGAAATACACCACAACCTTCAGCAGCGCCGAGGGTGAACCCTCGGTGTTAGCATTCAGGGGCTGCGTCGTGGATGCCGTTACATTGTGCGGCATGGGACATGCTTTCCAGACTCAAATATAAATAGTTTTTTTTTTTCTTTTTTTTTTTTTTTTTTTTTTTTTTTTTTTTTTTTTTTTCTTTCTTTTTTCTGTGTTCTGTTTACTGTGCGTCGAAATCAGATTTTCCCTAATGGTCCTTTATAAATAGTTTCCACCCACCCTCTGCTTGAAAGCTTCTCTGACTCACATTGGAAATTAGGTTCTTCCCCTCCTCGCTATTGAGAACAATTATAGCTCTTTGTTCAATGGGAATTAAGAAGCATGAGGGCTGAATCCATCCGCAGGAAAATTGTCACTCTCTTTTGTTTTCTGCCTGCAATAATTATCCTGCCAACCGCTCGCTCTGACATCCTCAAACCCTCCGTGCCTCCACCGAGCATCCGCTGCTCCCCAGCTCCAGCCCGCCGGCGCGCGTTGTGCTGATTCACTTTATTGGCTCCCTCGTTAGCCACAGCCTCGTTACCTTGCCTTGGCATTTCCCACCGAGCTGTGCCTTCCGTCAGGAGGGAGGCAGCCCCACAAATCTGGGCCGGAGCAGGACAGGAGGAGCAGCTGGTCCTCTGGCACGGCCCCAGGGGTCTGGTTATTTCTCAGAAAACATTTCACCCCGTTGCTGCTGAAAGAGGACAAGGCGCAGAGAAACCACAACTTCCAAACATCCCTCCCGGGCCCAAAAGGGGGCTGCTGCCCCTCCGGGAATGCCCAAGAGGTCTGGGGGAGGGGGTCCCATCCTGGCTGACTCTTGTCCGTGCTCAGCTGGATTTTATTTTTGGTGCATTTTCTGGAAATTCAGCAGTCTCTGGGCTTGGAGGGGGGTGGCTCGAAGCTCCCTGCCACCAGCGGTGTCAGGCCAGTGACAGTGGGCACCTCCAGGAGATCCCTCCTCAGGGCCAAGGGCACGATGCTGTGGGGTGACAGAGAGAAAACGGGAGCACAAGAAGCAATGAAGAAGGCCAGGAGAGCTGCCTGGTGGATAAACACACTTCTCTTTCTGCAAGTCTGCTCCAGTGTGAAAACCCCTGTTTAAAGAACACGACTAAATCCTACCTGACTTTTTTAAAGGATCCAAAATGACTAACCATTGACCCCTCCAGCCACACGCTCATTTTTCATTAAACTGTTCCTTGGATCTTATAAGCAGAGAGAGAGAGAACAAGCAGGCGAGTGAGCGAAAACAACCAACAGTGCCCTGGGGCTATAATAACCGAGGTAGGAACATTTTAAATTATACCTTGGGTCAAAATGATTTTAGATTGATCAGAAACCAAAATTACCCCTGAGTTCCAGTTGATTGTCTGTGTCTTGAGTTCATCTGGAGGCTGCGTTTCTCCAGCAGCCCCCATTATCATTATTACGAGGAGTGTGTATACATTGACCCTGTTATTTTAAGCAGCAGAGGAGAAAAGAAGCAGCCTTTGAACCTTAAAAACCCACCAGTTGAAGGCAGCACACTGGCTGGAGAAGTGTGCGTTTGTCATTTCTGCCCTCCAGCCAGGAGGAGGTCCCCGCAGACCCAGCGGGCGATGCCGACCCCCCGGCAGGCTCAGAGCCCCCAGCCCCTGCCGGCGGTGCCCTTACCTGCGGGCTGCGCGCAGAAAGGCTCAGCGGGGGCAGCGGGCACGGCACGGCGCGCCCGAGGCTGGGGAGCAGCAAGGCACGAAACAAGGACAGCATTGGTTTTTCATTACCAGGACAGTGCTAACAAGACAAGACTATTTAGCTGTGAGCTGGAAAACAGAGGAGGCCGTTACCTGGTGAAGCTTTCGGTGGCTCTGCTGCGTGTCCCCGTGCCTCGGGGTACCCTGCGACACCCCACCCAGGACTGCAGCCCCGGCACACACCTCCCTGGGGGTTTAAGCATTGGAGTGTGTGTGTGTGTGCATATAGTTATTACATTTCATAACCCATTGTCAAACAGTGCAACTCACTAAGTGCTGCCACAACTTTCCATAAATATCTGTTTTTTTCCTCGTGCCTAGCCATGCTGCGGGGGCCCTCCTGCTCCCATGTGCACGCTCCGTCTCTCGGTGGGGGCTGCCCCGAGCCCACAGACATGCTCAGGCTGAGCGGGGGAGAGGGCTGGCAGGAGGGTGCTACAGGGTCCTGCGGGAAAACAGCTTATTTTTAGTTTTCTGGTGTATAAAAACTAAATATTGTCATCTTGTCTCATGCATAAAAACTAAATATTGTCTCATTGGTGTTGTCTCGATAATGAATAATCTATAGTCTCTTTTTCTCTCTCTTTTTTTTTTTCTATTATTGACCATTGAATCTCCACTGCACGCCGCCGCTGCTAGGACAGCACAATAAAACAAGCAAAGATGTGAATAATGTCTGTAAAGGCTGGGGCAGCGGGAGCGGGGCCAGGCAGGCTGCCTGCGGCGGGGAGCTGCCTGCACTGGGCGATAGGACGGCAGGACAGACAGCCGTGGAAATGCCAGGAGACAGCACCGGGGATGAGCACCGTAAGCGGCGCAGAGGAGGGGGAACATGGCTTCACCTGCCCCAAAGCCCCTGCCTCGGCTGTTTTTAAAGCCCTCTGGGTGGCAGGTGGACGTGGCTGACAAGCTGCTGGTGCTATATAGCGTGGTGCTGGGGTGGATCCTCGCCCAGGAGGGATTCCAGCATCACACCCACATCAGGATGTTCCCCTCGCAGCGTGAGGCTGCACCCGGAGCAAACGGCTGGAGACGGCGCTGCGCCGGTTATCCCCATGCACCCTACGCCAAGTGCCAAGAACTGGCATCGCTCCCTCTCCCTGCCTCCCAAGGATGCATTTTTCTTTAATCCCTTTCTCTGGCGTTCAGCTTGACTGCTGGAACAGCACCAAGAGGTGTGAGGTGCACGTGGTCCTTCAGGCGATGCAGTTAGCATTGCTGCAGAGGCAGCATCCACCCCCACTGCTCCCCAAAAGCCCATTTTCAAAAGACTTTTCCTAACAGCCGTGAGTGGTGCTGCTGGGCTTTGTTCAGCTGGTACGGGAATGCACCGCAGGGTCCACGTCGTGAGCCCGGTGCTGAGAACTTCAGCCTAGGAGCTTGTCTGGGAGCACGCAGCCCTTGAGCACCTACTGAACGAGCAAGGGAGCTGCAGAGCCCTGCCCACCCCACCTGCCTCCCCCTCCTGGCTCATCCTGCTTCTGTTCCCCTCCCTTTGTGGTGTTTAGTTGTTGTTGTTGCTGATTCCCTCTTGTTGGAGCCCTGTTGCGCTCCCTCCCTCTCCTGTCTCTCCTCCTCCCTGCGAGGGAGCAGTGATGCTCACGGATGTGGAGACATTTGCTCATTCAGCACGTGTCGCTTGGCAAGGTACATAATGAAGTTGCTGAGCTCTCGGTGCCTCCCAGGGCTGTGACATGTTCAATACCATCACAAATTACTGCTTGGGTAATGCATGATTAATCCAGCACAAAGTACCTGCCAGGCGCCGGGCGCCGCGCAGCGCGCTGCCAGCAGTTAGCGTGCTCCATTAACGAGGGGACGGTCCCGACCCCACAGCACCAGGGCTGTGGCCAGCTGCGGGGACAGGGCCACCGCTGTCCCCAGGACAGAGGAACGCAGGACGGGGAAGCCACAGGACTCAGGGGCCACCTTGATTCCTGTTTTCTTGCATTGCAGCGGGGTGCTGGTGAGTGCAGGGCTTTCCTGGGGCACGTTTCCAGCCCTGCTTTTTGCTGAGCTGTGGGACTGTGAGAACCATTGCGCAGAAACATACCGGGGGAAAGTGATCCTCCCGTGAGTGACGGGCCACACTGAGCCTGCTGCCTACGTGGGAGCAAAACCTCCGAGCCCACAGCTTTCGGCTTTCGGTCTGCTCCATTCCTCTGCCTATTTTTGGCGGCTCTTTTGAGTTGGGGCCACGCTGGTGCCACACAAAGACCGTCACTGCTGGACCTCAGGGCTCGGACCAGGTGCCCTGCAGACTCCAGCTGATGGTGGTCACCAAAGACTCTTCCTTTCATAGACACCAGTGTGGGCAGTCAAGGGTTACTTAACTGCGGTCATGTTTTGAGGAAAATGCTGAAGATATTTCCCATCCTTAAGTGGGATGAAAAAGTGGAAATCCTAACCAGCCACAAAGTTTGTAGCTAATAGTTCTCAAACTCCTTCTTGGACCTGAAACAACTGTTCCTTCAATTTCCCCAAACAAACCATCTCAGTAGGTCTTCAGACCATTCAGGAGCGGCAATCTTCTGTTTTGTCACAATACTCTGTTCTTTTTTCTAGCATTTTTGGTGTTGAGTCTCCAGGTTTTCTCCAGGAGAGATTTGTGAAAAATCTGCAAATAATATATATATATATATATTCCCCGATGTTGCTTTGATCAGTTTTGTCCAGAGGTCATCAACTCCATCAGCGCCCTGGAGAAAGGTGTCTGCGAGCAGCCGATGCCTTTCCCCTTCCCCTCCCAGCCGGAGGCACAGCCGCTGGCAGTGCACACCCGTGCTGCTGGATGCGAGCACCCGTGGCACAGCCCCAGGGCTCGGGGCATGCGGCAGAGGTCCCCAGGGGGCACGAGCAGCCCTGCCCAGCCCGGCCCAGCGGTGCTCTGCGTGGGCACGCAGCTCCCGTCTGCGCCGAGCCGCCCGAACCGTTTCGTGCCAGGGCTGCAGCAGCCTTCGGTCTTTACCGACCCGCTTTGGATTTAAGAAATGACCTCGAGATGAAAGCTTCTGTATCCTGTTACCAGCCCGAACCATCGAGGTCCCGGGCATTTATTTGTGTTGAGACAGAAATAAAACATCCCATGGACCTGCAGCCTGCAAAGGGAAAGGAAAAAGTTTCTAGAAAATCAAACAAATTGTAGGGATGCTTGTGCTACATGAGTTTTAACTAAAGCCTCTCCTCTCCACAGAGCAACAGCAAACGCAGTGGGAAATAAAAACAAAATTACCACTGCAAAGCCTATAATTGCATTTCAAAACCTACAGCCATTAATTCCCACAAGCGCCGGGATCAGAGCTGCAAATAAAAGCAGCCGCCGATGTGTTCTGCATTTGGGGAGATGCTCCGCGAGTCGAACGGAAATGCTTTCTGTGCTTGCAGGATTATTTTTTCTTCACATGTGCCTTTTACCCCAAATAAAGCAATTACTTTCACAAAGCTGCCTGCGATCCCACGCCGTTAGCGGACACCGGGGAGGGTTCACCAGGGGCTGCGGCTGGGGGCAGAGCCGCCAGGACCCCGCGCTTCCCACGCAGCCGCCCTGGCACCACGGGCACGTAGCCCGGCGGCTCCCACGGGGCTGTGGTGGGCACAGACCTGGCTGCGGCTTCCTGCCACTGTCCCGTATGCGTTAGCAAACCCTGTTTCAAAGCTTGTCATTTTTAAACCTGCTTGGGCCTGGGCAGCTTAGCAGGGAGCTTTTTTCTCCTTTTCTTCCTTTTTTCCCCTGGCAGCGGTTTCCTCGGAGCAGTCTGGGACTGAGCACAAGCGCTCCCTGTCCGAGCCGTGGAGTCTGCCTCTCCAACAGCTGCACAAAGCTGGAAACGTTCCTGCCTCCCCACGCATGTGGTGCTGCTGTGTGCTTTGAAGTCGCGTGGCTTGCTCTGCCTTGGCCCTACCCATATCCCGGAGAGAAACGCCGTGCAGGGGCAGGCCGAGCACCTCCTGCTCTGCACCAGCCCCAGCGGGGCACCAGGAGGGGACTGGGCCCCGTGGGGACATCGCGTCCGTCCCCCTGCCCTGCTGGTCCGGAGCCGCCGTGAGCCAGGCTCAGCCCCACGGCAGAGGGTACAGAGTTCAGCCCTAATGAACACAAAATGCAAATGGGGTTTTATGGTCATTATCTCCACTTCCAAATAACCTGTGTTTTAATTCAGCTTTAATTAAAAAGGGGAAAAATATACCCAGGTAAACAATTTCCAAGCAGACGATGGGCCAGAGCAATAGAGAATTCCTTTGACCTAACAGGCCCAACTTTCTGAAACTTTTAATTAAAAACACCAAAAATTTTGCCACGGTAGATTGCCCAGAGACCTAGGCCTTTGAAGAGAAGTAATTACGGCTACTTGGCCCCGTGCAGGGCGCTCTCTGTGAAGAAGCACCACAAATGAAAACGGCCTCTGTCTGCAGCCCAGCCTCGGCGCAGACGGGGCATGGGAGAGCTCGGCCAGGACAGGGCCATCTCCACGAGCCGGCAAGGGTCAGTCCGGCTGCTCGGCCACCTCCTGAAGCTGGGGGGTCCCGATGTGATCCCCTCGGAGGCAGGTTTGTGTCCAGCGATGTGCTGAAGTCACCTCCTAACCTGAAAGAAACATCTCCGATCTCATTGCCCAAATCGTGTATTTTTTGCCTCAACCGCTGGTTCAGTCCCACGTGGAGGGACAGCAGCAGGGAGCTGCTGGCGGCCAGCTGGTCAGGCTTCAATGCCACGGGAGGTGGAGGACCTCTAGCCCCTTTCTGCCTTGGCAGGACCCCTTTCTACTTTTCACAGGAGAGAAACTGGAACCGAGGTCCCTTGGACTGGACCCTTTGGGGTGCGCGGGGCCAGGTTTCTGGGGTGGGGATCTACGGGGGCTGTTCAGTGCCCAGAGCCACGGCCAGGCTCCCCAAAGTGCTCAGCAGCTCCTCATCGAGTGGCTGAGCCAGCTTCCTTCCTACAAACAGATAAATGACACGATTGATGCTATGTATGCCTGGAGCTGCCACGGCTCGGATAACGCTCGGGCATGGCCGGCGGGCTCCCCGCAGCCGTGGATGCGTCCCGGGACCTGCTGCGGGGCATTTCCCCGCTCCCTGGGCATCGTCCTCGTGTGCTGCCGCGTCCCCCAGCAGTGAGAGGGGCTGCGGGGTGGGCTCCGCGCCGCGGCGGGGTGCTGAGCAGCTCGGCACTGAGGGCACTCGGAGGGGAAAATATTTCACAGTTTACAGCAGGATTTTTGTTGTGGCTTCAAAGAGAGTGCCTTGCTCCCCGAGTAGCGGACGAGAATTCAATAGAGTTTCCCCTGAGCGCAGGCGGATTCCTGCTGCCATTGGGTAGGAAGTTAGAAAGAGAAAACATTTTGAAGAAATCGGAACACGGAGGCAGAAAAACAGAAGTGGCTGCACAATAAAATTAAAATTAGAAAAAAAAAGAAAAGGAATTCATGTTAGAGATGGAGGTGCTCTAGGAATGAAAGAGCTGTGACAGGCATGTGTTGATGCCACCAGGCATAACAGAAAAAGAAAGAAAAATTGGGATAGTGGTGTTTTTTTTTTAGCATTTACTCCAAAAAACACTTGCTGAACACAGAGCAATCTCTTTGATATGAAGGTTAATTGAAAGAAATGGTACAGACCCCTTGGAACTCTTTCTTAAATAGCTCCGAAGAAGAAAAGTTTGGGGCGAATAAAGGAAGACAAAGGAAACGCAGTAGGAGCAGAAAAACAGAAGACGAAGGAAGAACGGAGAGGACAAACGGGAGCAGCACACCCCTCTCGCCGGGTGCATTCCCTCCTGCCCAGGAGCTGGGCATCGGCCCCATGGTGCCGGCCCCGCTGCTGCCCATGGGAGCTGCTCGGCCCCTCGCTGGGTGCCGCGGAGCTGGCGCCGTGCCTGCGCTGCACCGGGTCCTGCTGCGCTCCAGCAGCACGTGAGGCAAGCCCAGGAAGGTATCCCGGACCTGCGAGATGAAAAATAGTCCAGGCTTCTTCCCCAAATAGCAATGCAAAGCCGAAAGTGAAGCAAAAAAGGACGGGAAGTTAAAGTCAGACTCTGAACATCCTCCCCAGGCCTTAGCTTGAGCCGTGGCTTGGGTCATGAACCTCCACTCGAGGACATTTTTAGAAGCCTGCAGATCCTGTTTAATATTCTTCCCCCAGGCCTCTTTGTTCCTCCAGGCTTTGCCCAGAATGAGAAATGAAAGCAGCGAGCTGGGAAGCCAGGAACAATTCCTGGGGTCTGCACCTCCAGCAAAATCACGGTGGGGCGCACACGTCACGGGAGAACTTCTGTGCCATGGTTTCGGAGTGATTTCAAGATCAAAAAGGGTTCAAGATAGCCATCTGAACCGCTGGAAGCTTCTCTGAAAATGTTTGTCTCGTCTCTAGTCAGCACTTCCTCAAAGCCAGGCTGTTTCCAAAGCCCCTGCTGCAGCCGTGTCTGCGTGTGGGGCACGAGCAAGCTCCAGCTCCCCGCTGGACCTCGCGGGGCTCCTCTTGGCAGCATCACCCCAATAATTTGGGCAGACCAGCCCCAGAATGGACCCCACGGGGGGACATGGGGGGGACCACGGCTCCAGCATGATGCCCCTCTGCGTGGTCAGGGGCTGCCGGGGCTCCCCGAGCCCGTGCTCCATTGCCCCGTGGGAGCTATGCTGCAACCGGCCGCCAAAGTCCCGTGGCGTTGTCGGTGCTCCTCGGATAGCTGAACGTGGAAAGCACTCACGATGCAAATTTTCCCTTCAAAAGTCTCTTTCCTGCAAATCCTCAATGAATCAGCTGTTGAAGTCTCCCACTGAGAGCACTCTTGCCAGTAAAAGTTGATAGCGCTAATGTTTGTGGAGCGGGAACACAAAAGGGGGAAGAAGCAGCGAAAGCAAACTAATCTGAACAGTTAAATATTTGCGGAAAAATACTTACATTATCTGCCCCAATCTGTCCCTGATGTTTCACCCCACACCCAGCACGATTGATAGCCACAAGCCCGGCCTCCTTCCTTTCATGAATGAAGATGCAGCTGTGTTTTCTTTGTGCATACTCCCTTATTGAAGTCTTTGAAAAATATTCTGCATAGAAACAATTCTGTCGACACATCACTTTTCCGTGTTTTCCTCTCCCCCCCCATTCTTTACCACCGAGGAGATTTGCATGAAAATGCTCGCCGTATTTCTGAAGCTCTCACCTGGCGCCTGGGCTTCTGCTGCTGCCTGCCCGTGAGGTCACTCCCTCGGCGCGATGATGCGGTTGGTGTCGGGGGCACGTTTCTGATGTCAGAGGGCTGTGACCACGGAGCAGGGCTGGCCGCTGGCTCACCCACGGACCCACAGCTCCTTCCATCCCTGGCCGTCTCCAGGCACCCCGCTCCTGCTGGCCCCCAGGAGCTGCCCCCCTGCCCGCCCCTGGGAGATGCAGAGGCCATAAAGGGGGCACAAGGGCAGCGGGAGCATCGGCACCACCTGCAGCACGGAGGGGCAGAGGGAGATCAGGCCCTGTGCAAGGAGGGAAGGAGAGGGCAAGGGCTGCTTGGGCAAATGCCTCACCTCTCCAGGGCCCAAACTGTTCTAGGATGGAACAAGAAGCGCAGAAATGTGCGTATGAAATTGCCCGGTGCGAGGAGACCATCTGAGCTACAGCACAGCTCCGTGTCCCTCAGCACCCCCAGGGTTCCTGCCGTGGCTTCTGGTGCACAGCCCTCGTGCCAGCTCTGCCCCTTGCTGCGCAGCAGCGCTGTAACAAGCCGCTTCGTGGAGCGAAGCCCCCGTCCCCAGCACCGGGCAGGCTGTCCGATGTTGCATCTCACCTTGAACTTGCTGCTCGGGAGGAGGAAAAGCACAAAGCAGAGAACAGAGCGGCCTCCCCGCGGCCGGCATTCCCCTGGCAGAGGTAATGGGAGATCAAAGGCTAAGGCAGGCGGGGGCAGGACGGGGAGCCCCCGCCAAACAGCAGGAGCAAACGCTTTGTGTCCCGTGTGGCGGGCACAGAGCCCGGGTGCGATCCCAGATCAATATGATTTAGAGGATGTATTTTTTTTTTTAAAAATCTGCCATTGCTGTCACGGCCACAACCTTTCCTTCCTTTATTTTCCGGATGGCATTTTTTTTTCCCTGTCTTATCTTCTTTCATCAAAATCTTGTTTCCTCCTGCTGGAATCGCTGCATTCCTGATCTATATGCAGATCAAACCCTGGGAACAGATGCTATTGTCAACTTTTATTAGTTTATTCCATTAAGAAAGGAAGATATCTGTGCAGTCACTGAAATAAACCAAGTCTCCTTGCTCCCACCAAATGCCTCATCCCCTGGAAGCCAGAGCCAGCCAACAAAGTCCCCCCGCACCTGGGCAGGGCCACAGCTCAGGGGCCGTGTCCCGGCTGCGGGCAGCACCGGGGCGCCGGGGGACCACGGAGCCATTCCCCAGCGCGCCCAGCGGCCCCGCGGTGCCCCGCACTGAAGGCAAATTGCTTCTGAGTTCGGCAGCGAACCTCATGAGGAGGATTTCATTCCCCAGGATAAGCAAATGATGAGGCCACTTTAGCTATTTGTATTACTTTATGTATTTGTATTCTACTTAAAATGCCACGCTCCCTCCCGCTCGCTGAACTCCATCCTTCCAATTACGTGGAGGTTTCTTCCATGGCCTCACGCTTTGCTCCTTCGCTGTTTATGCATTTATTATTTACACACAGGCCTCCAGCTGCAACTCGCATGATGGAAAAAAAACATTCTGTGCTGTGTTTGGTGAAAGATAAGAGAGGCAGGAGAGCTGCCAGCTCCGCACGGGGGGAAGGAGGAAAAACACCCACAGCCTTATGTCTCCGCTCTTGTTGGGAACCTGAACTCGGCTCCCAGGGGCCGATGGAAAACGCTGCTAATCAGCTGAGCGTTTCAGAGCCTCGCTGGAGCAAGGTATGTAACTTAACCTGAGCTCAGCTGGGCTCTGCTCGGTTCCAGACACCCCCGGCACGGCGAGGGCCGTGCGGTGCAGGGCGCGCCGGCCGCCGGTGCCCCCTCCTCACCACCAACTCCTTCCAGCCCCGCTGCTCCCGGCCGCCCTTCAGCTTGCATTACGTCTCCCCGCCGCTCCTTTGTCTGGCTTTACGAGCTCTGACAGGCTGTGGCGTTTGAAAGGAGCCCCCGCCTAAGTGGGGGCTCCGGAAAAATGCACATGTGGGGTGCAGAGCGGGGGCAGCCTCGCCTCGCCCCCGCCGCAGAGATCGCTCCCTCCTGGAAGTCATTTCTCTGCTGCTTGGCACCGGGAGAGCCGTGGGACTGGGCCAACACTGGGGACAAACGGCTCTGTTTTGGGCCGTGCTTTCAATTCCCCTAGGCCTGGAGTCCCTGTCCCCTCCCCGGAGCCTCGGGATGTGGCAAGCACGAGGGACAGATCCACCCTGGCCCTGCGCTGCAACCCCGAGAGCCCAGGAGAAGTTCACAAATGCCAAAGGAGCAGTTGGTTTGCTCTGAAAGCCACCAGAGACACTTCACAGGTTTGGGTCAGGCAAGCCAAGTTGGGTTGGCTCCTGCGTGGTGCAAGTCCCCAGCCCCAAGAAATGGGAAGGGAACTGGGGGAGAAATAACCCTGCAGCCGGACATGAGGTGGGAGCAGCAGCAGTGCCGGGAGAGCACCGCAGTCAGCGGGGCTCCAGCAGCAATACCCGAGCCCTGGGAAAAGACTAAAAACCAGGGAAAGACAGCGCAGAAGGAGAAATGTAAGAGAAACCAGGCTAAGCTGCGCTTTTAGGGAGCAAGCTTTGGTTTACATTTTATTATGTTTTCCTGGCAGGCGTCCCAGAGCGCTGTGCATTTTCGGTGCGCGTGCTCCTGGGGAGGGGGCGCAGGAGCTGGGCGCAGCGCTGCTGCCGGGGGAGCAGAGGCGAAGCGCAGCTCCCTCCGACTGCCGGCCACGAGCTCCTTAGCGGGGCCGGGGTGTTTGGAGCCGCCTGGCCAGACCCGTGCTGCAGCTGCTGCTTAACCTGAAGGCCACACAGATGGGGGAAGCAGAGCTGTCCCTCGCATGAGGTTCCCTGCACAGCATTGGCCTCTCCATCAGCACGTGGAGCCCTGTGCGGGGAGGACCCTGGGAGCAGATGGGTGCAGGGCCCCCTTTAGAGGCTCCGGGCTCTCAGGACATTGCCGAACGCTTCCTTGCTCTGCCCCTTTTGCTAATCCCTGCCCCGTCCCTGGGCTCCCGGGAGGAGCACAACCTCCAACCTCAGGGTATAGAAAAAAGCAACAGGGGAAAAGGCGGTGAGGAGCAGGGAGGCGGCCAGCTCTGCCCCGCTGGGAAGGGGCTGCGTGCACCATGGCCGGGGGGACAGGGTCAGTGCCCCCGGGAGCAGCAGGGGCCCCCACCTGCCGTCACGGCGCCTTTTCCCTGTGCAGTGCCGCTGCTGGGCCTTGTTCAGCTCCTGCCTCTGTCCTCTGCTGCTGTCCGTGAGCACGCTGCACGAGAGCTCCTGCCGGTGAAGCTGCTGCCCACTCGGGGGGATGGGATCACTTAGTGCTCTTACCCAGTCACTTCCACGCTTGCTGCCTTGCGCCTGAACCAAAGCAGGTTCAGCACGGGAGCACCAGAAGCAACTTCTCGTCGGTGCAATTTGAACTGACACCTTCATTCCCACTCGTGCATCCTGGCTTGATCCCCATGCTGCGTCTCCCCAGATCCCGTCTCGCAGCGGTTGGTAGCAGTGATTAAATGCTTCCTCAGCTCCAGCGGCACACTACAAAAACAGGGAGAAACAAAGAGCACACAGCCATCACCGTGAGCGGCTGCATGTGGCTGTCTTTGCGAGCAGCTGAAGCCTGCAGGCCCTGTGATGGGAGACGTTTGGGAGACCCAGGGGCGGGGGTGCTGTGCCGTGCCCCCCCGCCTGCCCCAGCAGCAGCACGGCGCCTGCGGCCCCGTCCCGCGTCTCGTGGGGTCACCCCCTGCACGTGCGGTTGCTCTGCATGCGTAGCCTGTAATCTGGGGAGGTTACACGAATTCTAGCTCTAAGCAGAGCCTACATTCCAGCACGGCCCGAAGATTTCCCCTGCACCCACAGCCTTCGGTTTCCCCTTGCTCCCTCCTTGCTTCCCCCCGCTCGAGCCGAGCCGCTTTGTGCGGGCTGCGGCTGGCAGAGCCGCGCGTCCTGCAGCAGGGCGAGGAGCGAGGGAACCTGCGCGGGGCTGGGAGCGGCGCTTGGCTCGTGGTCTCGGCTGCGATATGAGCTGCCTTCCCGTTATTGATTGCAGTAATGCAGGGGATTTGGAATGAGCTGGATTGGGTAATGGGCTATAATTTGGTCCAGGTTTTCCGAATACATTGTTGGATATCCAAAAGAGAAAAAAGGAACAAAAACTCCAAGGCAATTTCTGGGAGGAGGCAGAGGCTGGAGCTGAGTATCTGCATGCTGTCGGAGGCTCCTTTTCTCACGGGGCAGTGCCTTGCATCATCCACCAGCTCAGCAAATTGCAGCTTAATCCTTTGTGGTGGCTTTGGGAAGGGGTGAGGTTGGGAAGGGAGCGGGGTGGGAATAGGAAGCCATGTGAGCTTTCTGCACCCATCGTCAGCCAGCTGGCACGCCAGACTGCTGGGTGTTGCCGAGCCATCCTGGCTCTTCCACAGCGGTGTTGGGTGCTTGGTCCTAACACGCGAGTGGACACGTTTCCCTTCCTGAAAGAAGGTCCCATAGGGCAGAACCCCCGGGAGGTGAAAGGTTTTGGCTGCCCCAAGCAACCCAAACACTCCTGTCTTCCTCTGCTAGTTCAGCCTCCAATTTTCACCCCTTCTGCCTGCTCTGGGTGTCCTGCACCCAGCAAAGCCAGGAGCAGGCGGCGCAGGAGCAGCGCGGTGCAAAGGTGAGGGGCTGGAGGTGCTCTGCAGGCAAGGAGCCCCCCGGAGGCATCGCCAGCCCCTCTCCATCCCGAGCATGGAGCTGCCGCGGCTGCTCGCTCGCTGCTGCCTCAATAGCTGGGGGAGGGAGGGTTTGAAAGAGCTCATCCCAAGGCCACATCTGCTGCTGCTGCTGCATGTGTTTAAAACAACTCATTAAAGTTCCTGAAAGGCCTAAAAAATGAGTAATTCTCTAAATGAGTGAGTCCATAATAGCCCTCTAATAAGCTATAATAGGAGACTTGTGTGCCGCTGAGCGTGCCGTCGCGGCGCGCGGCTGTGCGGAGCTCCCCGCCCCGGGAGGCTGGGGCAGGATGGGACCCAGGCGGCGCACATGGGGCACGGGAGGAAGAGCAGTGGGAAGGATCGGGCACCACGGCTGTGCCAAGCTGCAAGGCCTCCGGGAAATGTAAGCATGGAGAGCTGGGCCTCGGGTTTCAGCAAGGTGGCCACGGCACCACGAGGGGCTGGGTTTGTTGGACAGGGGGAGTTTTTGCTCCTCCTTCCAGCACAGGTGGGCAGCAGGGAGGAGGAGGAAGTAAAGCCCCCAGTAAAGCTCTGGGTGCTCTCACCTCCGCACGTGCCTGGCTGCAGGAGAGCCGGGCTGGTGGCAGCTCCTCCCCGCTGCCGTGGCACCGCGGTGGCACCGTGCCACTGCCAGCTCCATGCCCGGCCACTGCCCGCGGCGGCTCTGGAAGGGGCACCCATGGGTGGGGTGCTGCTCTTCTCTTCCAGCTGGAGCAGCGCTGTGAAAATTGCTGGGATTGCTTCCCCCGTCCAGCAAGCCCACATGTCAACACATGCCACTTCTTGACAAAACACCTACCAGCGCTGCGACATCCTCCCAGTACCAGCTGTGGGGAGGATCTACCAGCTTTCACCAGGGCTCGGGCTGGCATTCGTTCAGCGACGTCCCACTGCATTGCGAGGGAGCAGATGACATTTTGCTGGGCTCTCAAAGAATTGGAACGGATTGGGAACTTCAGGATTCAAGATGTTCTGCTCTTGTTGTGAACAGCGCATGCTGCTATATTGGTGCGGTGATGTACCAGGCTCCTGGCACTTCTCCGCGCTCTGACATCATGATGGGACATAACTCACGGAGCCGAGCTTCCACGTGGGACCTGAGCTGCACATCCCACCTGCCCCACAGCTCATCCCCGGGGTGAGGATGCTTCTCGCTCGCAGGATGGCAAGGGCACCAGAAACACATGGCGACTGTGGGGTGGGAGCTGGGGGCTTAGCGCAGCCTCTGCTTGCCAGGCTGGGCTCACGGAACCGATGTGCCACCTCCTGTGCTGCGGTGGAGGCACCAAGAAGCACAGAAGGCGTTCAGGACAGTCAGTAACTGCCGTCACATAATGCCTTGGGATAGTTCACAGGCTCTGCTTTGCTTCTTAAAGCTCTGCACAAAGCCGGGGCCTGAAATGAAGGCTGTCATTTAAAAACCTCGTCATGGTCCCGGGGAAAGAAAACCTGAGAAGTGGGACCGGGGTTTTCCCAAAACACTGTGGAAGGTAAGCGAGGGAAAAGCATCATTCTTGCTCGACCTCATGAGGTGCTAGTTAAGATTTCTTTCAAATTGTTTTCAGGTTGGCCTTGACTTCTGAAATCCTGGGGCTGTCACTGCGGTGTTATTAAATAACAACATTTAACCCCAACCAAACCTCCCCGCTTCCTCAGCAGTGTGAGCGAGGGCTGGGCCAAGCTTTGATTTCCTCTTTCTGAGGTCACCTGTGCTGGAAATAGGACCCACCAGTGAGTCAGACGTTTCTCAGCCAACTTCAGCGCCACTGAGTTTGTGGACATCTCAATTAATAAACCCGCACGGCCTTTTCCTTCTCCTGGCACCCACACAGCGCTCACACACAGCCCGCAGAGCGTGGAGGCACAGCCACGTCACGGCCGCTGTCAGCCCCGCAAGCTGGGCCCGTGTTTATTTATCCAAGTGCTTTTGGGAAGTTGCAGTTAGTCACACAGGTGTCCTGTCCAAGAGGAAGGTCAGGGAGAGGAAAGGAAATGGAAGAGAAACAAAAGGGAGCCTGTGAGATACAGATGCATCCTTTGCCGTGGTCGGGGACACAAACAGGCTTCTCGTGGTCACCGCAGGATTAGGGTCGTGGTGCGTGTGCGAGCACGTGCGCCTGTGCTGACAAGACCATGGCCAACACGTTAAGGGACAGTAAAGCTCCCTGGGTACAAACAGGACGGATTCTTGCACTAGGAACTTGAGGCTGGGGCTGCAGGAGGCCATGTGCCGGCTGCTCCTGCAGCCGCAAAGAGCTCCTGGTGCCGATGAAGGCAAAATGCGGCTGCTGTCGTTGTTAGGGATTTGAGACGAGCTGTTGGAGCCTGGCTGCAAGCCCCTCCTGAGGCTGGCAGACAGGAGCTGCAGGAGGCAGGCAGTGCACCGGCCTCGGCAGCTGGGAGGTTTTGAAGGTGTTTTTTTGCTTGGCTAAAGAAAGCAGAGCCCCTCGGCACGGGGCGTGCAGGGCAGGTGGGATGCCTCCTCACCCCGGGCTGGGGGTGCGCACCCCAAGTGAGCCGGGCTGCAGGCTGTAAGCGGGTCTGGAGGCAGGGGGCACCGCCAGGGGACACCACAGAGGGCCCCAAATGGGCTCAGCCTTTCCAAGTACACAGATCTGGGTGTTCCCTGACATTTGGGCTTTGATGCAAACTGGAGCCACAGACCCTGCTTCCACCCACCCAAAAGGCAAGTTTCTCTGGAAACCAGGGAAGAGGGGGAAATCCTCCCACCTCCCAGCTGCCCGCCCGGCTCGTGGCTGCAGAGCTGCCTTTCCTCCCCCTCTCTCACACCTCCCTCCATCTCTGCAAATCCCTCGGAGACGTTAGATCATTTTTCCAGCTCCTCCAGGTGTCCGTAAAGCCAGCCGCAGATTCCTCCACCAACAGGGGAGCAGTGGCGAGGAGGAAACCCGAAGCCGCCGCAGTGCCCCCTCCCCGTGCTTGTGGGGAAGGGCAGAAGAAGCTCCTCCAGTGAGCACCGAGCTTGGAGAGGGAGGGGGACACCCCTCCATGCTGTCCGGGGTTCCCCAGAGCAGAGGACCCCCAGGTGGGCGGCAGGCTGCCACCGGCACCCCCTGAGCACCGCGGGGCTCCTGCTGCTGCATGCAGTGCGCCCCGCTTTGGGTCTCGCTGCCCGGCCATCCCGCGGTGGGGGCTGAGCAAGGGCTCGGGCATGGGGCGCTGGATGGTTTGGGGATGAGGTGGTGCTGAGCAGCCTCTGCTCTTCATGTTCGTCATGTCCAGAAAGGCAAAAAGCTGCCCGCTGGGGGAGAGGACCGGGGGTGTGGTGGCGGGGGGTGGGTGGAAAGGGGGTGCAGAAAAGAGGCAATTTCTACTTTTCTTCTGATTCCCTTTTTATTTTTTTTTTGCAGGCAGAAATGATCTCATGTTTTGTCTAATCTAAATTCTGTCAAGCAAGCAGAGAGAAAGAAAAAAATACAGACGGAAAGCGAGCAAGGGAAGGCTACACAGTTAATAAAAATCTGCTAGACACATGTTCTGAGCTGGGAGACCGGGAAGGGGAGAGCCGAGCGCCGGCGGTGCTGAGCCCTAGGCCAGGCTGAAATGCATGCCGGGCTTGGGGAGCCGGGGTGAGCTGCAGCCTCCCAGCCCCACGGGGACATTTCTGCACCTGCCAGGGGCAGGGCACACGGCCAGGCTGTGGGGTGTCCCTGCTGCCAGCCAGCTGTGGTCACCGGAGGGTGCTGACAAGCCTGGGTGAGCGGCCGGAGCTGGAGCCCGTGGCCTCGGCCCCTGCTTCCAATTCCCCCAGTTGGGATCGGGGAGGAAGGACTGGTCGACCTGGCAGGGGTTTGCCCTCCTCTGTGTGGCACGTTGCTTTTCCCGTCTCGCTCGGCAAGAGCAGGACAGATGCTTCTGGGGCTGTGTGTGCGGAGGGAGCTGGGGGGAGGCAGAGGAAAGCCTTTTCTTAGCATCATCCTCCAAATCCTTACCATTCTCATCCGTCCTCACCTGGTGGATTCACCAGCTTTTGGTTAAAACACTCTTTTCATGGCCTGGCTACAAAAACATCTATGTGGGCATGAGGAAGGAGCTGTAACGGAGGTGGGCTGGGGATGGCAGCAGCCCTGTTGCTGCCTCGTGGTGGCACAGCTCGCTGCAGTTCTGCCTTGGCTTCTCGTCACTGCCCCCAGCGTGATGACTGCCCACGGGAGAGCCCCTGCCCGTGTCCCAGCCCTGGGTGGTTCTGCTGCAGGACAGTGCTGTCTGCTTTGGCCATCCCACCTCCTCAACACAGTGCCCCAGGAAGGCTGGGAAGTCACCAGTAGGATATCCCAACATGGCTTCACCCACTGATCCCTGCAGGAGACCTCTGGATGCTAACTGCTGTGGGGTTGGGGTCGCCCATCCTTCAGTTGCCCTATTGCCCAGGTGGGAGGTGGGACAGGGGACAGGGGACAGGGGACAGGGGCTTTTGCTCTGTGCTCCCAGGAAGCAGGGTTTTGCCTCATCCGAACAGGGGCTGGAGGGAAGGTGAGCAGCAGCACGGTTCTGGTTGGCACCTCCCATGGGTGCTTATCCCAGGGACGGGCAGGGAGGCTGGGTGCCTGCCACCGAGTCACTGCGGGTTCCCCGAGTGCCCTGCACCCTCCCTGGCAGCAGGGTCCCTGCAGGAGGTGCTGGCCCAAGGAGGGCAGCTTGGTGACAAGCAGGGCAGGGGGAGAAGCGATGGAGAGCAAGGAGGGCCACGGGGGTGCTTGATCGAGGTCTCCAAAAGAGGATCCCGAAATACATTTCCAGGCCACAGAAACCACACTGGAAAATTCGCTTCGAATTACTTGCTGTCAGGGACGGAGCCGGGCTCCGAAGAGCAGCGCTGAGCAGAGCGAGCCCAGACGGGGCCTCTTGGTGTCGATTAACAAAACAAACAAACAGCATTGCCCATAATGAGCTCCGGCTTCGGCGGGAGGAGGGGTGATTAAAACAGGATGCCACCGCTGCCATGTGCGCTGGGGATGGGCTGAGGGCCGTGCCCTGTGGTTGTCCATGTCCCCTGCCCGTGTCCCCTGCCCCGCCGCCTGGTCGCGGCACGGCAGCTGCCACCTGTCCCCAGGTGCCTTGGTGTCTCACACGGCCACCGTGTCCCTGCAGGGCAAAGCAGCCCTTGTCCCCCTGAAACAGTTCATTTCAAAGCGGATGGCAAGTCAGGGCAAAAGGTTTGCGCTGCGTATCCCCGCTACCTGCTGCGCCCCTACCCGCTGGGGAGCAGAGGTGTGAGCACAGAGCACGCCGTCGGCTCGGCCCTCAGCACTTCTGGGAGCACGGCCAAGTCCTCAGCATTTTCCCATCCCCAACAAGGCTTTCACGTGGCTTGTGTGTGGCCGAGACCTGAACACGGGACCTGAGAGGCGCAGGAGCTCGGGAGAGAGGCATGCCAGTGCAAAGCTTCATCTGCTTTTCCATCACATATTTATCTACAGCACTCCGGGTGCATCATTAAAACCTAGCACATCCCCGGGTGCTCGGAAGGCCCTGGCTTTTCTGCCACCGCACCGCCATACAAAGCAGCTTGGGGCCCGGTGTGTCAGGCAGTAATGAAACCCGTCTGGGAGCCGATCACTTCTTTATCTCCCCAGCTCCGTGTTCCTGAGGACCACGTTTTTTAATTTGTGTTGGATAAACAGTATGGGATTGTGTACGCAAAGAAGCTCTAATTATCCCCTCGGGTTGTGTTTCCTTAAAGGAAATGAACTGGGCATGGCATTCCTGCTTGAGAAACGCACCAGCGCAATAGCTTCCAGATTTCTCCCCGTGCCACGGCAATCCAGCCGCGCGGCGCTGCGGGAGGGAGGAGAGGGGTGCTGCACGCACGCTGCCTTCAGAGGGTCCCGGGGATCCTCCTGCCTCACCGAGCATCCCCACAGTGCGGTGCCGCCCCGCACGGCTTGGGCCTGCTGGGAAGAAGAGCAACCCTCAGGCATGAGGGTCACCGCAGGGTGTCTTGTGCTTCCAGCATCGTGGAGACACCGAGAGCGGAGGTGGCCCAAGCACCACCAGCGTTTCCCAGAGCCCTGTCCACACGGGCTGGGAGGTGCGGTGACAGTATGATTTGCCTCATTAAATAGCAAAGTACAGCAAATGGGTGCAGGGTGGGAAGCGACCCCTTCCCAGGGCAATCTGCTCTGAACTGAGACCTGTAACCCTTCCCGGGGCCGCCCACGCCGCGCGCTGTCACCCTGCTGCCCAGGGAAGCGTTCCCTGCTCAGAGTGCTCAGAGCAGGGAGACCTGCCGGAGGTCAGTTACCATTTGCATGGGCCCAGACTAGCATGGAGCCATTCTTTCATAAGTCACGGCTGGCTCCAAGTGCCCGGGTGTTCCCAGAAGCTGGGAGCTGCTGCAGAAACGCCCCTCGTGCCCTCCCAGTGCCGCACGAGGTCTCCGGACACCTCTCCGATGCCACGAGTGCTCCTGGATAACCCCCCGTGGGCCAGATCATCTGCCCATGGGAGGCAGATGAACCATGAATCTTCGGTATTTATCCCCGCTCCACAGCGCTCAGCAATCTTTATTTACACTGCTGACAATTGCTTTGGGCTATTTTTAGGGTTTATTGCTGATTGGATCTTTAATGTTACGGGTAGTTAACTTGGCAGCAGTGGAGTTAATGCAGGAGGCTTTCACCTCTCCGGAGACCTGACATCAAACCCTATTTATGGCGAGTGAAAGCGAGCCTGGTGCTGCCTCCTCGACATCCACTGACCTCCATGGATCGCCACGCAGCGGCCTGGGGCACGGATGGCTCTGGAGCCCGGGGGAGGACGGGTCCCCCGAGACAGCTCCGCTGGGGGGAGGCTGCTCTGGAGGGGCACGGCACGGCACGGCACTGCGAGTTGCTCTGGAAGAGCTGGGCCTTGCAAAACAGGGATTTGGGATGAACCAAAACTGGGGAGATGCACAGAGTTTTGCTCAGGATAGAGCTGGGGTCTCGCTCAGGAGGTTTGTTGGAGGCTGGTGGTGAGGCAGAGGGGGACAGGAGCCATGAGGGGCTTGGGCAGGGGCCAGGGAAGGACGGGCTGTGCCCAGCAGCTTTTCAGGATTCCTCCGAGGTGTGAGGAAGACGAAGGGGCACGGGTGTGGACCCAGAGCCCGTGAGGGTGTGTTGAGGCAGGGGAGCCCCGCACCGCGCCTGGCCAGCCGGCTGCGGCTGCAAAGTGTAACACAAACCTGCCCTTCCCTGCGCTCGCTCGCTGGGAACCGGCTTTGCCGAAGGATTTAAATTCAATTTGTTTTATTGAAGTTCCTTTTTTTCCCCCCGACCAATGCATCAAGCTATCATTTTACTCAGATCAGCTGCTCCCAGCCTCATCTTACGCCTCCCTCTCCGCTCCCCCCGGCCCGCTCTCCCTCGCCCCCCACATCCCGCTGTCTGGATGAGCCCTCTAATTCTTTCTCCCTTTTCAAGCCCACCAATGCTTCCTGCAGCATTAGCCGTAGAAATGCCACGAATTTCCTTTGTGTTGCTGCTTGGAAAAGGCAGGGGGGTAGGAGAAAAAGCACAGCGCGTGGCGGTGCCGGGGCTGACAATAATCTCTGCGGTTTTTCTCCCAGCCCCAAGTTTATCCCTGTGCAATTCAGCGTAGGAAAGCTAATAACGATGTGTCAGGAAGACCTGATGTATATTTGCAGAGCTGAATGGCTGGGCCGGCGGTGCCTCCTGCACTCCCACCCGGGGCTTCTTTGAGCCTGAAGACCCCGGCCCTTTCACGCTGCTTTAATAGCAGCGATTTGTAGGGGTGGTCTCTTTTATTTTCCCACCTTCTTTCCCTCTCCCTCCTGCCCACCCCACCACCCCAGAAGGCAGACCCCTGCCTCCAGTGCCTCTGTGAAGGCACCGTGCTGCTCGTCCCCCCCAGCCCCGGAGGGACGCAGCCCCGCGGTGCCAGCACACCCGCTCAGAGGGACCGGGCACCTCACCGTGCCGAACGAGCACCGGGGCCTCTCTGCTTTACAGCTTAATTAATGAAACAGTGGTGACCTCAAATAAATGGGCACTGCCCACGGCGAGGCAGCTGGCGTGCCACCAGCAGGTCCTTCCCTCGGCCGCCGCTCCGGCCTGCATTCCTGCGCAGGGGTGGGCTCGGCCGGGCCGCGACCTGCCCGGATTTATGTCCCCGTTCGTCTGTCAGCGTTGGGAACCATCTGCGGGGAAGGTGCTTTGGGGAAGCCGAGCGGGACGGTCCCTGCACGAGGACGGGCACTCCGGTTTGCCCTCCCCATGCACCAGGGGGACGGCTGGTGCTGGGCCATGGGCACTGCTGAGCACCAGGGATGTCACGGGGGGGATGCACTTCGGGGTGCTGCCACAGCCCAAGAGCTGCCCTCACGCCAGACCCCACCTCCAGCAGCAGCCAGGGCGCCGTGGGAGTGCTGCGGGGCCGTGGATCGGGCAGGACAGGGCAGGACCCCCCAGCAGCTGCTCCTGCTGGGGAAGGGGATGGCGCTGGGCGCTGGGTGCTCCTCAGGACTTTGCAGTTTGGGGCCAGCAACTCCTCAAGTGACCCCTGCAGCTCTTGTGGGAGCCACTGCCTGGCTCGTGAGGTTTCCGACTGATTTCTGCTTCCTAATATTTTGAATCGTTTGTCCGCAACGCTGATTTATTTGGGTTCCTTACGTCTGGGGATGGAGTCACCTTGGGCTCGCCAGAGTTGCCATATATCCTGTTTAGCACCAGACAGGGGTAGGGGAAATATAAGCGTATTTTAGCAAACATAAATATAACAAAAAAAAAAAAAAAAAAAAAAAGAAAAAAAAGGGGGGGGGGATGGGGAAAAAAAAAAAAAAAAAAAAAAAGAAGAAAAAAAAGAATTATTTTTTTGCTTTTGCTACCTGTGACTTCCAAGTCACACACGAGGAGGAAGTAATGAAACGCGGTTCTGTATCTTACCACGCAACACATCTCTTGCTGCCTCAGTATTTTGGCTGCCTTGCTGTACCAGCAGCAACACAGGCCTTGCATCTCACAGATGGTTTGTTCTGGGGAGATTACCAAGTTACATCTTCCCTCTCTGCCTTTTCGTATAAAACGGGGCCATCTGTCTCTTCTGCTCCCCTGCCTTTCCCCCCTGCACGATGCGAGCTGTGGATGGGTGCAAGGGCTGGGTCCCCTCCCTCGGGCAGCACCCGTGGGTGCGGGGCCCCCTGCCCTGCGCCCGGCCATGCAGGGCAGCTCTCCTGTCTTTCTGGGGGCTGAACTATTTTCCGTCATCCACAGCGGAGAGCATCTCGACACAAACACTACAAAATGAGCAGCCTTTTTCTCTTTGGTCTCTATAGAGACCTCATACGGTACACAAACAGCACGGAGGAGAATTTGTTTCTCGCTCTGGGGGCTGCCATTGCACCCTCTGTTTGCACAGCAGTTCTTTCCCAGGCGTTTGTACCGGGGCTGCTGTGAGCTGCTGCTGAGCACGGCTCTGTTTTGCCCCAGCGAGCGCTAAAGGCCGTGTGCGCGCTCATGCACAGCCTCGCAAGCCACCCGTGGCCGGGGCTGCGTGTGTGCATGGATGCACACTGGTGCACGTGAGGCGCACCGAGGTGTGCTCTGTTTTCACATGCGTGCCTACGTGGGGTCACGGAGCACGGGATGCACACGCCCTGTGTGGGATGCCCACTGTGTGAGAGAGAGAACTTGCCAGAGGGGAAGAACAAATAACTTCCTGAGTTCTGGGCTCTTCTGTGCCGTCCTCTGCTCCCTAGCACCCGCCACTTGCAGTGGAGAGTCCCCGCATTGTAACTGCAGAAACAATTATGTTTTCATTACAAAAGCAAATTAAGGCGGCTGCTTAATCGAGTTTATTAAATACCAATGAAGTCCCAGGGTAAATGAATGGCAAAGAGGCTTTCTGTGCTCGAGTTGGGAAGGAAACAGGGAAATGTAATCACGGAGACGGGCTCGCCGGCACGCAGTGGCAGGGAGCTCTGCAGTGCCAGCCCCGTGCCCGTGCCGCCTGCCCCTGCCGAGCCGTAGGGGCTGGGGCAGCCTCGGGGGACTGGGGGGTGAGACGTGGCCGCAGTGGGGTGCAGGACGTGTGTGCTGGTCCCTGTGCACAGCCCGACAGGCCCGGGGGCTGATTTCACCCAGACAGACATGCATGGGCATTTCCAAGGGGATCCTCTCAGGGTGGGCACAACGGTGCCCTCGGCAATGTGCCCCCATCCTTCTGCACCCGTGCTCAGTCCTGGGGAAAGCTTGTCTGCGGACTGTGTGCTCCATGCCCCAAGCTGTGTGTGGTGGCAGCGCCCTGAGCTCCTCCTTGCCTGCACAAGCTTTCCCCCCTCAGCAGCCGAGCTCTGACGCCCCGACCCTGCCCCTGCCGCAGCCCCAAACCCAGGCTCCCCCCGGCTCCCCCCAGCCAGGGCCCAGCAGCGCAGGGTGCAGGGCTGTAATGCAACCCCATTTCTTCTGATTGACACTTCTCTTTCTCTCTCCCATCGCAGGCTTTGGATGCTTATTTTTAGCTGCCTTTATTTCCCTCAGGCCAAGTTTTCTGTCACATTTCATCCTTTTTCTACTGTTTCTGGTTGTTACTTTCTTCCTCCAAGATGCTTTCTCTTCCAGATTTAGCCCATCACCGGGGACTGGTGCTTTACGCTCCCCTACCCTTTCTCCTCTCCTCTCCCCATCTGCTCCCCTTGCGTTTCCACCCCCTGGGGGGTCGGAGGGGCGAGGGCCGGGGCTGGGCACAGGCAGAGCCAGCTGTGTGAGCCCCTCGGGCAGCATCTGGGGAGCCTCTCCCAACAGTGCCGGGGGGACTCGGCGCTGGCGTCAGGCAGGAGGAGCTGGAAATCCCCTGGCATGGCCCAGCACCACGGGTTGGCTCGCCAGCTCTGCTCCCCCGGGGCTGGGGGGCAGCGGGGAGGAGCGAGGGAGGCTGGAGGCACCCACGCTGCTTCCCCGCGCCCTTTGCCGGTTGTGACGATGAGCTTTGCTCTATCCCAAGGCCCTCAGCAGGACGGCAGAGGTGGTGGAGAGGAGCTGTGTGTCCCTCCCGGGGCTCACCGTTCCCTGCCAGCCGGCCGGGGCTGGGTGTGCTCCTGCTGCCCCATCCGCACCAGGCACCGGGGCTTCCTTCCACCCCCCTGACGCTGTTTTGCTTTCCGAGAGGTTGCGATGGCTGGGAGGAATGGATTTTAATGAACAAACCTGGCTTATTAAAATAAGTGTAACCGAAGCGTCAGGGCTGATTTTAAATGGAAAACAGGGTCTGGGAAATAAAAAGACAAGGTTGTTTCCTACTGCAATGCATCAGGGGATGGCCTGTGCTGCTTCACTCTGCCCTTCCCTCCATCTCCATCCTGCCAATGCTCCCCCAGCCCCGCTGAGGGCCGTGTTTGCCTCTTCTCCTGCTGTCCCAGCACCAGCAGTGCCAGCCGCACAGCACCCGCAGCCCTGGCATCTGCCCTGCGGCACCGCGACCTGCTGGGGACGGGGCCCCGAGGTGCCAGCGGGAGCGGCGGCATGGCCCGGGCAGCCTCGAGCCCTGCGGGGCCCCTGCTGCTTTCTGGTGACGCTGAGAGAAGTCTGGACTCTGAGAAAATGGAGAAAAGTCTTCTAGCCGAGTTCCCAATATAGTAACAGTGCTTCTGCCTGTCCTACTTCGCGGTGACTCTCATGCACCTTGCTCAGCAGCACGGGCTGTTCCTGGGCTGCTCCTGGGCACAGCCAGCCATGCTGCTGTGGATTTTCTTCCTTTTTTTTTTTTTTTTTTTTTCCTTCTGTTAATCTCTGCATTGCGTTTGACCCAAACACTCAGGTATTCCTGATACGAGCCCCTGACTGCCCTGCGTCACACCGCCCGGCACCGTGTACTGGAGCCTGTACAAAGGGACAGGGCAGCCGAATGCTGCCACCAGCACTGCTGGTCTTGGAGCACGAGTGCTCACCTGGCCTCCTGACTTCATTCCTGAGCCCTGACAGGGAACGGGAGCCCCAGAAACAGGGTGAGCATCGCACAGCAGGCACAGCGCTCCCCCCTTCCTCCTGCAAAAACCATCCAGCCTGCAATTCACGGAACTGCGGGAGCTTTGGGGCATTTCCCCAGCCGTTTGGTGAGCAGCCCTGGGGTGTGGGGGAGCGCTGGGCAGGGCCCATCAGGGCCCACCTGCCTCTTCACTGCCCCATGAGGCTGGTAATGAGGGGGAGAGGGGGACTCGAGCTGCAGCTGCTCCCCGTTGCTTCCCATCTCCTCATCTCCTGCTGGCCAAGCACCTGGGACCCGCAGCCTCACCTCCCTTCTTCTGGAGTCCAGGGTTTATTAAGTTGTGTGTTATGGGCTGTTTGTAACAAATCACTGCAGAGAGAAAACAGGAGATTTCAATGGCTTGGACCAAGCAGCAAAACCAGGTTATTTATGTTTTATAATGTGAATTCTATGCTTGCTCTACAAGGGCTTGGGAGTTAGATGCCTTACAAGCTCCTGAATAGAAAAATAAGGCTTGAAAGCAAACATTGCTGGGGTATTTTCCATCATTTAAAGAAGTTTTTTTTTTTTTTTTTTTTTTTTTTCCATTTCCTTTAGCCAGTGTCATGGCTCAACTGAGCAGCACAGCTGAAGCAGGAAATTTCTTTTTGGTGATGCTAGCTGTGGGTTACGGGCTTATTCCCTGCTCGCCGATCCTCTCCGTGTCCCTGGTCTCCAGCCATCTCTGCTGCCCCCCCCTTCGTCCCCATGCAGGGATGCGGCGGGGTGGGATGAGGCTCCAGGCAAGAAGCTGCTTGAGTTGCTTGTGTAGTGAGGAGCAGGTAGGGCTGCCAGCTCCCGCTACGGGGAGCGCATCCTGGGCATCGCACGCACCTCCAGCCTCTCTCGGAGCCTTTTAGCAGCACTGCTGTGAGACGTGGGAGCCACGAGCCGCAGGTCCCCCTTTGCTGGCCCGGGGGGGGCTGCTCGGGGGAGCTGCTGCAGGGCTCCGGGGTGCTCCCTGCGCCTGCAGAAACGCAGACGGGCGGCCGGAGGGCTCGGGCAGCCCGACGCCCAGCCGTGCTCCGGGAGGGACGAGCCCACGCGAGCCGCTCCGTGGCCGCTAGGGGTAGATCGAGGCTAAGGAGACCCGGCTGTGGGGTGCGGAGGGACGGGGCGGGCAGGGAGGAAGGGGAAGGAAAGGGAAAGGGAAAGGAAAGGAAAGCAGAGCGGCTCGTGATAGAGGCGGCACTCTGGCACTCTGTTTTCAGGATAAAGCTCATGCAGAACTGACCTCCCCCCCTACGGTCCATAAGGTTTCCTGCCCGAGCCAAGGCCCGGCCGCTGTTCGTGACCCACGCGGCGCAGGGAAATGCCCGGTGTGCTCCCGGGGGGTGCTAGGGAGAGCCCAGAGGGCTCTCTGCCAGCCGGACCCCCGGTACAAATGCATTTGCTGAAGGTGTAAAAAGAAATCAGGACTGAGGAGATCCCCCCGTTCCCTCCCCTGTTTCCTTGGGACAAGCAGGAAGAGGAGGCAACAGGCAGGAAAGGAGAAGCAAAGCCGCGGAGAGACCTGGAGACAGCCAGCGTTCCCAGAAACCCTTCCCACTTGATGCTTTCCTATGCTGCCTCGGTGGGAGCAGAGGCCTGGGAACGGGGATTTGCTCCATAAAGCACATTCAGGCTGAGTGTGTCATCATCCAGCTCCCAAAGCGTAGCGACTGCGTCGCAGGGAGATGGCTGGGGTCAGCCCTGCCACGGGGAGCAGGGAGCTGAGATGCCGTGTGTGGGCAAACTGCTGGCTCTGAGCGCGGTCCCTAACTGGACATCTGCATTTTGGTTTGGCCAAAATTGCGTGGAGAGCGCGGTGAGGCTCAGGAGCCCTTTGGGATGGGTCCTTGCTCGGCACACAGGGAGATTACAGCAGAGCAGGGCGGCTGGGGGGTGCTTACAAACTGTAGGGCAGGAGAGATGCTGAGAGGTGAGACAGCCAAGCCCTGACAAATCTCAAAGCAGGAAAATTGGTTCTGCTCGGGTGTGCATCACTGCCAGTGTTTGTCCCCCAGAGCAGGCACCCCAGGACCTCCCCCGTGTGCCCCCAAAGCGCGCCACGGCCAGGACGGGAAAAGGGAACCAAAGCGAGGGAACTGGGAGGTGACCTGGGCGTTTGACCAAGGTGTGGGGCAGAGCTGGGCTCTGGGGTGATGCTTTTGGGCCAGCAGCCATGGCGTGTGCTGCTCGGGGGCTGTTTGCACCTTCCCGGAGGGTGAGGGACGAGCGCGGGGCTCTGACCATGGCAGGGGCCTGTGCTGGGGGCACGGCGCTGGGAGCCCGGCAGCAGCGGGAAGGGAAGCTGGCGGTATTGAATGACTCTCGAGTCAGGTTTGTTTAGAACTTCTTGATTTGAGGGAACATGTATAATTTTTTTTTTTTTTTTTTTTTTTTTTTTTTCCTGAGACAGGGTTGAATTTCAGTTCAAATCCCATTAATAAACCTTTCCTTGGTTCTTACACTGAGCTGATTTGATTTGCAGAATGGGCACGGAGGACTACTTAGAGCAAAGCAAAAAGAAAAGAAAAAGCCCCCGCCAGTGAAGGGCGCTGGGTGCTGGGGGCTGGTGGGGCAGCGGAGGAGGCTTTGTGGGTGCTTTGCTCCCTGCGGCAGCAGCTTGGTCCTTGCAAACAGCAGCACCGGGGTGCACTCTGCTGCCCCGGGGCAAGCACTGCTCCAGCACCCCGGGGTGGCTTTGTGGTCCTGTACTCTGGAAACAGTGGGCTCGGGAGGTCCGTGACTTGCAACTGGTGGGTGCTGGAAAGTCAGGTCTTGGGGATGAGCCTGTGCTGAAGCTGTGCAGGGAGTCACCTGCATCATCCAGGCTGCCTGGACATTTAAGTGGCAATCGAACCCTTTGGTAGCATCCAGATGTGGGTTGAACCCACAAGCGAATTGCCAGGTTCATGTTTGCAACGATTATTTGAGGCCCATAGCATCTCCCAGCCGCCTGCAACACAAAGCAGGGCACTCGTGCCATGAGTTGGATGGCCTCAGCCAACATGCCACAGGTCCTGCTCCATGCCGTGGGCTGGGCACGGACACGGCGCTGGGCCAGGGTAAGCGGTACCCTGTGACTGCTGTGGCTTACAGAGAAAAGGAGAGGGGGAGGGATCGTAACCGGCTGGGGCTGAGACAGAGGGACCCCTGCCAGCTTTGCCACCTCCCTCGCAGGGCACCCCGCTGGAGCAGCTTGAGTGTTCATCCATCACGATGCCACGGGGAGAGGCCAGGCTCCTGAGACCCGAGGACACATTTTTCTTCTCTGTTTGTATCTCTGCTTTGCCAAAGAGAAACGAGAAGGCGCTGCCCTCCTGGTGTGGGACCCGGCAGCCACGGTGAAGTGAGAAGCATCTGCTCCCCCCACGGTCATGCATGAGAGAGATTTGCAAAGTTAGCGCAGTTTTTTTAAGTCGATTCATCAGCAGAGTTGCAGGTGTCAAAGTGGGTTAGCAGAAGAAAATCTCAAGAAAATAAGCAGATGGATGATGAGCAGCCAGCAAACCAAAATCACCGGCGTGTTTTGTCTTGCTTTGCTGGAGCAGCTGATGTGCTCGCGGAGCACGGCAAGCCCTGGGAGACAAATCCTGCTCCCTTTGCCACGAGCAGGAGGCGCTTCGGCCCCCAGGAGGCACGTCCCTAGGGAGCTGCCCCTCCGTCGGGTGGGGATGTGTCACCACACCTGGTCACAGCGGCAGGACACGGTGCTTTGGCAGGAGCATAACTGTGCTGAGGAGCCTCCTGGCTCTCGGTTTGAAAAAACGTAAGTGAATTCAGAAGTGCTTTTTGAGGGCTTAAAGGAAAAAAAAGACAAAGACAGAAAACAGGAGGTGGATGTAAGAGCTGGGGTGTTTCTATAGCAGCAGCAGCACCCAGTGATCAGTGCTGGGAGCAGGTGGGACAGCATCCACGTCACTCATCACAGCGTGATGACAGTGCTGTCGGCAGACAGATAAGCGGCTCCTGGTACGGGTGATGTCCCACTGCCTTCCCCACGAGGCTGGCGGCGGTGCGGGGAGGAACAAAGCGGCCGTGCGAGGAGCCTGAAGGAGACAGCAGCGGGGAAATCCCTCTGAGGTGGGCGCTTCCCACCCCAGGGCCTCTTCTGGGGCAAAAGCCGGCATCTCCCAAGGGGCAAAGTTGGTCCTGGCACCTCTGCTTTGTGGGCACACAGAGACGTGGAGGGGCTGGGGACGTGCAGAGGCTCACAGGGGGCACAGAGGGCCATGCAGTACCATCAGTACCACGTTTCCCCAGGTGCCTGTCCACGAAGGCGAGTCCCTCACCACGTCCCTCTTGGTCCTGCTCCCATTCTGCAGTGGGCAAGAAGGGGAAAGGGGGGCAGGGGTCTGTGCCCCCCACCAGAGCTGATGTCCCCCTGCCACCGCAGTGCAAGCGGGGGGCAACGGGAGCTGGCGGGGACAGGGGGAGAGGGGACGTGGGCAGAGCAGCGAGTGCAGTGCAGACCTTCCTGCGCCCACCGCTTGCAGCAGAAAACGTCCCGAGGACAGGAACCGAGAGAACTGGTGGAGAGTCAAGAGAGCAGCTGAGAAAACACATTAATGCACCGTAAAGAATGTCTTTGCTTCCCAATGATCTTTTTTTTATTACTATTATTTATTCATTTATATGCTGCTGCTTTGCTTTTTTTTTTTTTTTTTTCTTTTTTTTCCCCTTTTCTTTGAAAAGGCCTCTCAGTGCCTCATACCACCCTCTCCACCCCTGGAGACTGCATTTCAATAGTCTGATCTTTAGGCAAGAAGCGAAGCGCTGGCGGGGAGGCGGCTGCAGGAGGACCATCAGCATGCCCGACACACGCCGCGACTCAGCCAGCAGTGCAACGCCCCGGCCAGAGCGCCGAATCCGGCCGCAGCCCCTCCGTCGTCCAAATATTTAGATTCTAAAAAGGCCAGGATAGAAACACCAAGAAAAATAAATATTTTACAAACACAGTAACCGAAAACCTAAACAGGAACCCGCTGCTTCTCTCTGCCCAGTGCATGCTACTGAATCAGAGCGAGCTCCGCATATATTTCACAGCTGTGGCACTGACACTTTATTTCCTTACAAAGGAATGCTATGCGGCTGCAGCATAACATCAGGCAACTTTTATGTAGTTTGGGGAACGAAGCGAACTTATCTCGAGATGCTGGGCAGCTCGGGGTGGGTAACGTCACGGGGCTCCCCGCGGCGCTGCCTGGGGTGGCTCGGGCGCTGTGCCGAGGCTGAGCACAGCATCCTCCTCCTCCTCCTCCTCCTCCTCCTGCTCGCACCCCGGGGAGCTTCGTCAGCACTTTGGGCCTGAATCAACGGGGAGCTGCGGTGGTGCCCGGGGCAGGTGCTGGTGTGGTGGGCAGGGAGCCCAGAGCAGCAGGACCACAGGGTGCTGGGCCGGGCAGGGGGATCCTGCAAGGCACTGGGAGCTGCTTCATGCCCTGCTGCCGTGCAGGGAGCCCACGGCCCTGCAAGCCCCTCTGCTCCCTGTGCCCTACCTGGGGCAAGTGCGATGGGTGGCTTGTCGTGCAGGAGGTAGGGCTGTGCTTGCTCTGCCAGCAAAGCAAACCCCGTCCCTGCTGGGCGCCAGCAGGCCATCCCCTATTTCTGGCACTGCGCAACTGCCCCGGCGATGGCCATCCCCCTCTCTCCCGGCCTCTTTTGCTCGGCAGATTTTCTGGCTCCCAGCTGCAGTCTCCGCAGACCAAAGAGCTTGTCTTTTTGCCTTGTTATTTAGGAGTCCCCCATGAGCATGGCAGATACCTCCCAGAAGCACACGTCCCCGTCTGGGAGAGGAGGAGGAGGGCAGACGGTCCCGGACCGAGGAGGACCGAGGCGTTTCAGCCCGTGGTGCTGGGGTCACTTGGGGACCTGCGGAGCACAAACCTCAGGCTTGGTCCCGCTCCTCCTCCCGGCGGCCTGTTGCTGATGACAGATAGGGCATGCCTCTGCGCTTCCTCGCTGCTCGCCACATTCCCCGAGAGCCTCGATGCGGGTGGGACGTGGCCCTGCTCGGGGTGATGGCTGAGCTCTTCTCCGTGCTGGTGCTCGGGGAGGGCTGGGTGCCCCAGGCGCTGGAGCAGCACGGTGTTCTCTGCCAGCCCAGCTGGGTGGCCCCGAGGACCACAGGCATTTCCCCGCGTCCTGCCCAAGCTGTGCCCAGAAAGCGCAGCCCCTGAAGACACAATGTCCCAAACCACAGCGCTCCTCAACACCCTTCGCTGCCCTGCGTCTGTACCAAAGCTCAGCGGAGGAGCCAGGCGACGCAGCCATAGCAGAGCAGGCACGCTGGGCTCCATCTGGGGCTCTTTGGTGGTTTGCAAAGGGTGACCAGCACCGCACAGCTCTCCCTGGTCACCCCAGATTGCTCCCTTTGCAGAGTGGCAGGGCAGGGAAGGAGCACGAGGTGCCTCCTTGGCCTCTCGGCCCCAGCGATGGGATGGGACCAACCCCTGGGTGCTTCCCCTGCCCTCCTGCAGCTTGCCAAGAGCCGAGCGAACGCCCACCACGTGCTGCCCGCTCCCTTGCGTCGTCCCCAGGGGAGCCGCCGTGTGCAGCGCAGTGCTTTGTTTTGGTAGCTGCGCCTTGTTGTTGTTATTTTTAATCTGCATATTGCTCGGGATTTGCGTCAGAGGCAGCAGGTTGAAGAAAGGCACCTGGCTCTGCGCGGAACGTGCCAAGGCTGGGAACGGCCCCAGCTCCCGGGCTGGGGGTGCCGCCAGCAGCACCTGGCACTGCCCAGCCCTCACCCCATCACCCACAGCACCCAGCCCCAAAACCGGGGTGTAAACCCCGAGGCAGAGCAGAGCCTGAAGCCCGAGGGGTGATGCTGAAGGGCTGGGCGAAGGCAGGTCCCAGACACAAGGAGCTGAAGGCAAGCTGTACGCATCCGTCCCGCGAGGCACAGCCTGGCTTTGGCGATGGAGAATGGAGACAAAGCCCAGCGAGGTGGGCGCATGTGGGTGAAGTTGCCCTGCTGGGGACACGGGAGGAATGGCAGAGCCCAGGGAAGCCACAGGGCTGTGGCTCCAGCATGGCCCCCTCGCCTCAGCCTCGCCATTCTCCTCCCGCTCCCTGGGCACCCAGGTCTCTGCTCTCCTCCTCCCCACCTGCGGGAGATCCCCGTCCTCCCTGCCCCGCTCGGCACTCGGTAACCTTTCTGTGCGCTGTGCATGCCTCAAGGAATTAAAAAAAAGACACACCAGGATCTCACTGAAAGCAACCAACTGTTCCCCTCACATGTAAATGTTGCTGCTCTTTTGATTTTAAATGGCTTTAATGCTGAGTTCATCTGCTAATTCCCCTCCTGCCCCTTGTGTATTGTATATTAGGAGAAATGTTGTTCTGTATCATGAGCAGTTTATTTTATCGAGTTTAAGAGAAAATCCCATACTGAGATGCTGCAGATAAATATTCATTGTCACATCTGTTTTGGTTTAAGATTGTTGCCTAAAATGTTAAAAATACAAACATATTTGGCGGGGGAGAGACCGGGGCGGGAGGGTTGGTGCGGGCTGCTGGAGTCTGGGCCTTTAGTGCGGCTCATCAGGCGTTTTATCGCCGGCACGGAGAGGAATGGCAATGAGGGGGAATCTCACTCAGGGGAAGGAGAGGAGCAGCAGCCAGACGAGCCCCAGGCAGCGCAGCGCTCGGTGCGGTGCCCGCACCCCGACCTGCCCGGCGCGGGGACGGCCGTGGGGCGCACAGCACCCTCCTGCCACAGCCCCGCCGGGGCTCCCGCGGCTCCTCTGGGCCAGGCAGCGCCGAGCAGAAGGACAAAGGCAGGCCGGGAGGCTGGCCCACGGGCTGGGTGCAAGTGGTGGTGCTGGAGGTTGGGCTCCAGCCCAGCTGCCTGGTGGCCGAGTGAGGTCCCCCGGCCGTGGTGGGGTGGTCTCTGCGTGGAAGTGGTCCAGGCCCATCCATAGCCAAGGGATGTCCTCATGGTAAATGAGTCCTGAGTGATGGGCACCCATGAACCTGCCCAGAAGGGATGCCAGGGGCTTGGCAGGGTGCTGCTGCCTCCGAGGAGGGGTCTCTCCGGGTCAGGCTGGGACACACAGCGACGGGCACTGGGGGACAGCAGGAGGGATGCTTGGCTTGGTGGAGCCTGTGCTATCAGCCTTTTCCTCCCTGGGGCTGCCAGTCCATTACTTCTACCCAGCAGTGAAATTTTATTTTAAATTTAAATAAAATAAAATAAACTAGCTTGACCTTTTTTTTTTCTTTTTTTTTTTTTTTTTTTTTCTTTTTCCTTCTAAAGCTTTTGCAGCTCCACTGAATGCAGCCAGTGGATATGGGGAGGCATAATAATAAGGATAGCGCTTTCCACTTACTGAGCACTTTATATTCTCCAAGCACTGTACAAACATTAACTAATTAAACAGAGCAAAGAAGCAGCCCTATGCTCTGTCCTAATGCTGGGAAATGGAAACAAGGAAACTCTGAACCAATATGTCAATAACATCAAAGTCCCATTGTCCTGGCCTTGGCTTTGTTGCAAAGGAATCCGAAATTGTCTCAGAGTTTCCAGCATGGCTTCAGGCTCTTCACACTTGGGAAACAAGTGTGAAAAAAATGTTTCGGAGTCAGAAGACAAGCCCTGATCAAAGTTGGCAGAAGTGGCCAACGAGACCCCGGGACTGCAGCCGCTGCCTTTGATGCCGCCTCATGTGGGAGCCATCCCGGCGGCTCTCGCACACCAGCCGGAGAGCCCGTCCCGAGGGCTGGCATCTTCCTCAGGGCCCTCTCATCTGCATCTGGGGGATGTTTCCTATTAAGGATTCACACTCTGGTTGAGTTACATTCCTAATTGTGGAGACTTTAACGGCCCTAATAGGAAACACACCCGCAGCGGAGTCCCTGTGAGTCATTCTCCCAGCGGAGCGGTCCTCGGGCCGGCTGCCACATGGCAGGGACACGCGGCGCATGCTGCCTCCCCGCCCCGGGGGTCGCAGGACCCCGCTTCAGCCTCTCACCATGCTCAGCAAGGGCCCTGGTGGGATGGGGCCTCCGGGAGAAGCTCGCCGTTGGCCATCCCTTTCCCCTGAGCCACAAACCCAGCTCCGGGGAGAGGAGGGGGCACGGACGCAAGGACCCGGACAGACAACAGACGTGTCCCCCAGACCTCTGGTTTGGGGCTTTCCTTCCCATGCACGGCTTGGGGAAGGGAGAAACCCAGAGGCAGGGCTGCCCCAGTCCGTCCCCGCCGGGCAGCCTCCTGCTTGTTTAGCAAACCGAGGCGACCTTCTGGTGACGCCCCGTTGTGCCAGCGCTCAGGTGTCCCATCCATCACGGTGACAACCCGCGTGGCTCCACGAAAAGGTCACCTGGGCTGTACCAGCCTTCCCCTTTCACATTTATGCTCATGCCAAATTAGTTCTTTGTCATAAAACCAAATGACCCCCATTGCAGTTGTCTGATGTTTTCTGAATAAGCCTGCTTTAAGATGCCTCCTCTCCTCCTTGCATCGTTCTCCCTGTTATTGAGAGGCACCAAAGAGAAAGCGTCAGTCCATGCATTTTAAGGAGAAATTCCTTAATTCTGGGGATGTTCTTGCTGAATCTCGGTGCATTTTTCTGTGTCTGTTTGACAGCAATACCTGGTGATGTCAGACGAGCCTCTGGGGCCCTCAGCTCTCATTACCAGCCTGTCTAATTAAGGAGAGATGCTGTTGCTGACTGCTTTTGGTGAGCGACAGTGGGAAAGCAACAAATGCCAATCTCCATCAGGCGGCAGGAAGGTCTGTGCTTCTGGGTCCCTGCCGGGCCGGGGTTTCCAGGCAGCCCCAGCCTGCGCTCACAGCCACGTGGAGCCTTATCTTATCCGAGCAGCCTCGCTCCAATCACTAATAATTAGCAAGAGGCCAGATGAAAATTAAGGCAGAGTGAGTCGTCCCTCGCCGTGGGCCCCCCATCCCTCTCCCCCAGATGGAGAAGGGAAGACGAGGTCCTCGAGGCCCAGGAGAGCCGCCGGCCCCCACCTCCCCTCCCCGCGCTCCCAGCCCAGCCTTTCCCAGGGCGCCTTCTCCCAGGTTGGGGATGTTTGGCTCAGGGTTGTGGCACGGGCGAGGAGGGAACTCTTGTTTTTATTCTTCTACAGTGGGAATGTTTTTCCTCCTGTTATTCATCAAATTCTGCTGGAATTTAATACTCACCAGCTCTAAATAGCCTATTGCACTAACAGTGATTGATGGTTTCCAACGAGTCCATAAATGCTGCCCCTCCTCATCCCTGCACTTTCTCTCCCTTCTCTCCCTATCGCTCCATCTCTCCTCTCCTCCCTTTCTCTCTCCCCCTCTCCGGAGCTAGAGAAAAGCCAATCATGCTGTTGTTATGTGGATTGATTTGTTTTCTGTTTCTGCTGTGTTTTTGGATAGGAAGACATCAGGGATTTTTGAAAGAGCAGTGAAATGCCATGGCCAATGAAGCCTGACTAGAAATTCCTCAGGTTATTATCTCTTAGATTAGGGAAATCTTGGTGTATTTCTGCACAAAAAGGCTTCGGGAGAAGAAAACGGCAAAGCACTGCCTGCAAGCAGAGCTGCTGGCCCAGCCGTGGAGGACCCACGGTGAGGACGGGCATGGAGCAGCCAAGGCACCAGGAAGGGCTGGGTGCCCGCAGGTGCAGGTTCAGCAGCAGCAATGGCCCAGCTCTCACCTGGACGAGCAACCTTTTGCTTCCACGGCACAAATCCCCATTGTTAAATCTTCTGGGGTTAGGGAGCTCAGCTCCCCTCCGAGCAGCAGCTGGGCTGAAATGCTGCCGGCTGCCTCCCCGCGGTCCCTGGGACTCCGGGAGTGCTGGCTGTTCACCGGACCTTCCCGCAGGACACAACAAATCGTCGTTATACCCTTCCCCTCTGCTGGCTGTCCCCAGCAAAGCTTGCTTCTACCTGCTGGGGGCTGCCCTGCCCCTGGTAAGCCCGGGGAACTGAGAAGCCTGCTCTGTCCTGTTCAAATTAAAGCTACCTGAGATAAAATCTGGGGAGCTCTTAGAGGGAAACAACTTAAAGAGATGTAAAATGGTAACTTGATTTACTCATTTGTTACCGAGTGTTTGATTCCTCCCTGAACTGCCACCCAGCCAGCTGGGTTATGTGTCAAAGGGAAAAAAAAATCCAATACAGACAGATCCCTTATCAGATTCCCTGCATTAAAAGGATTTGGGGAATGCTAATGCAGAGGCAGGCGGTGGGAGAGGGGGCTGGCTGGCCGCAGGTCACAGAGCACAAAGCACCGCTCCCCTGGGACCTGCTGCCAGGGCTTGCTCACGAGGCCGGTACTGGGTGGTGGGGGGTTGAGGACAGGCTCCCAGCCTCCGTGAAGGAGAGCGGTTCACAGCAGTGCTGTCCCACCGCCGGCTCACAGGACCCATCCCGATGGAGGGCTTTTGGCACCAAACCTTCCCGACCCCATGTGGAAGGAGCCTGGGCCGTCAGGATGGAGATGGGGATTCAGCCCCACATCCCACACCCGAGTTCACCGCAGCAAAAATACCCCAGGGATTAGGTCCTGAGTCACACTGATGACTGGGAGGATTGTTTTGTGAATTAACAAATGCAATCTGTTTGCCAAACAAACACAGTCCGAAAAGGGCAAGGTTAGGACAGCAGGAAACATACTTCGCTCATTCATTTTGACAACTGCAGTTTTGTTTCAATTACTGATGTGCATCCTCTGTAATGTCCTCGTGAGCACGCTCTAGTCACCCTTGCCAAAACGATGAAGTCTTGGTAATAGGAGACCTTGAGTGTGATGGCTCCGCTATTAAACCTGTGCTGAGTTGCGGAGAGAGCCATTTTGGTGTGTCCAAATGATGAAGGGCAGATTAGTAAGGCCCTGCTGTATTATACTGTGAATATATTTAGCTACTCAATGTGATATAGATTAAGAGCAGCGGGGAGCCTGGCAGTTACACTTCAGAGGGCTGGGAGGGAACGTTTCCATTTAGCTGAGTTGACATTAGCTTTGCACGCACCTGTTTCACGCGCCCCATCGGGGGGCTGCTTCCCTCCGTCCCCAGGGCTGAGCCCCCCTTCGGACCTCGGGCAGGGTGCTTCCAGCCACAGCTCCCATTCTGGCTGCTGCAAAGCTGCTTGTGTGTGAGTCAGCCTGGTGCAGTGATGGTTTGAAGGGCTTTAGGGGCTCTTTAGGGAAATTTACTGTCCCTGCTGTGCCGTGCAGCTCCCTTTCCCTCCCCTCCAGCCGGTCCCTGCTCCTGGGCTGGGGCAGCTCTCATCCAGCCCAGCTGGAGCCAGCCCTGGGGACGAGCTCATGTCGTAGGGCATGCTGCCCTCTTGCTCAGCTCCGTTCCTCCCCTGCGATCCCCAAAGCACCACCTTTCCCCTCGGGACAGCCCCTGCCCACCCCTGCTCACATCAAGGGAGAGCATCAGCGATCTCCCCCGGCTGTGCACGTGTGCCCCGCGTATAGGTGACACGGGAAGGAAAGACGGGGCGTCATGCTCAGCCGGGCAGCAGTCCTCCTCCGCCGTCTCACTTGGATTGCTGGCTCATAAAGCTGCAGCACAGCCTCGAGCTGCTCCATTAAGGGACAAATGTGGCTTTCCCTCTTCTTGGAGGAAAGGTCTGGAGGCCAGGACACCCGCTCCCTGCTGACATAGAGGCTGTTCCTTCTCCCTGTGCTTGCCTTCAGCACGTGCTCTGCATCCCAGTACCAGGCAGGCTGGAAGTGGCCGGAGCAGGGACAAAGAGAGGGCAGGCCACCGCGGGACATCCTGCAGGTCAGGGAGCACCACTGGTCCTGCAGCAGGGTTGTGGGAGCCCTTTTCTGCTCCCTAAAACCTTGGGCAAATGCTTGGGTTTTCAGCCAGCAACACCAGCTTAGATCATATACGTGCTATTTTCCTACCGCTGTCCTGGGTGTGAATCACGTTTACATCCCTTTGCGACGGATTTCCCCAGAAGTCCAGGTTGCCGATCCCACAACTGGAGCACCCCAGAGCACTCCCTTCCTGCCCACAAGACCCCTTCCGAGCTCCACATCCTCTCGGGATAATCCCTTACTGCTTAGGCTGGAAATTCCTGAGAGCTGGAGAACTCGCCTTATTAGTTGCAGGCACATGGCCATTCGAAGGACTGTATGATTTTAATAACCATCCCAGCGCTGAGGCATGTGGCTTTAACAGCCCTCAGCAGCCCATCTTTCCACAGGGATAATAGGAAGCTTCGGAGACATTGACAAAAACAAGCTTGCACTCAGCAAAATGAAAAAAAAAGAAAGAAAAAAAGAAAGAAAAAACAAACCAAAACAAAAAAAATCCCCCTCCAAAACCTGTTTCAAGTCAATGAAAATGTTTTCTTCAATCGTAAAACTAACAGTCCATTTGGTTTCGCAAGCATTTTTTTTTTGAAGCTTCTTAAGTGGGTTTGAATTAAACATAGGCAAATTTTGTCTGAAAACATCATTTTAGAGCAAAACAAAAAAGATTCCAAAAGTTTCCCTGCAAAACCATCGTAACAAGATGTTTCAACCTCTGTGATTTTATCTATTTTTTCCTTCTTTCGATATAATACGATTTTTCATTTAACGAATCGTCTCGGTTGACCTGAAACTGCACTTTTTGTCAAACAAACTGCTCGTCAGGGAAGTTTCACCCAGCGTTACCAGGCGCTTCCTCGCCCGCTGCCTGTGCCCGCTGCCGAGGCCGCCCTCGCCCGGCTCGCTTGTACGCGCAGCGATGCTGTGCCTGGGGGTGCAGCGCCATGTCGAGCACATAGAAAAGCCAGAATTTCTGGTTTCCATAAAGGAATATGGAGAATATTATCCAGTGAGATTTGAAACTTTGGTGGGAAAGTTGCCAGCGTGCAGCCTTTTCAAAGAAACTCCTGTATCTCATATTGCTGAAAACTGGGAAGTCCTGTGGGCTTAGGGAAGGGGAGCCCCGGGGGGCACGGGGGTGTTTGTGATGGACATGGGGATAGGGGCAGAGAAGGGAAAACCTTCTGAAGGGTTTCTTTTCTATTAAAATAAGTCATAATTAATGCTATCAAGTGGCAGAAAGGCAGCTCTGGGAAACATGAGAGGAGCCTTATCTCTCCCCATCACGTGGCCGTCTGCGCTCCTGCCCCAGGTGTAAGCAGGAGGTGTAAGAAGCGTGGGGAGTGGGATGGCATGGAGGGGCTCGGCCCCTCCGCCGCAGGGGCTGGCTCCAGGCTCCCAGCGATGTGCAGCTGAGCACCTGGAGAAAGGCAGGGCCGGGGGGGCTGTACGGACCCGTGCCTGGGCACCCCGGGACTGTGCTCCCTGGCAGGGGGCCCGCCGGTGCCCTGGTGGGAGATGCCGCCAGCAGCTGCGAAGGCGCCCGTGGCTCTCCGTGCCTTCATTAGTGCCTCAGCCGCCTTCTGGGGCCGGGCCGGCCGTGGCAGCCGGTTACCACGTCTCTGAGGCATGAGCTCATAGTGTTACTTAGACAATTTGTTAAATGGAAGCTGATTAGAGGTTTCCCTGCCTGGGTCCCGGGAACCATATGTCATTGTTTATTTACACTTTTTGGCCACACTCGCTTTCTTTTTCTCTCCTCCGGCAGTCGGATCACAAAGCCACACGATGCCACTTCGCTCAGAGGCTTTGATGCGTCCTCGCTGGCTGCGGCTTGTCCCGGTGTCAGCCCCGGCACAGCGGGGCCACGGGGCTGCGGCACCGCCTGGACCCCAGCCACCGGGGCAGGAGGCAGCGGGTGCCGTCAAACGCCACTCCGGGGAGGCTCTCTGGCTGCACAGCTTTAAAATAAATAAATAAACAAACAAATAAGTAAATATTAAAGTTCCTGGAATTAGTGGACTGGAAAATATTCATTGAAATGTCTGTGTGGTGGAAGGCCCCTATGATCATAATTACCTTTTTCTGTAAGGATCCTTGCATAGCTGAAATTGTTTCGTTTCTGAACAGCAACGATAAAAAACCACTTTAGGTTTTATTTCCCTGCTCTGCCTTCCCTTGGGAAAAAAGTAGGAGAGAGAGATTCCACGCATGCACATAGGCAGACGCATTCACACGCACACAAAAGCCATAACAAAACTCAAACAAACAAAAGCCTCAAAACTTGTTTGCTTTATTTTGGGGGGTTGAAAAAAAAATGTGAACTTCTCAGAGAGAAAATGTGACTTGCTTGTTTTGTCTTTGCGGTTTGTCCTGTTTTCATGGAATTTTCTTTCCAGTTTGAAGCCATCACTAGTTCTTAAATTTCTCCTATTAAGGCCAGTGCTAACAGCTGCCCTCAGCCACCGCCTCTTGCAGGAAGCACCAAGCGGGACGGAGGTGTCCAGCAGCAGGCAGCAGGTCTGCCCACCCCTCCGTGGCACAGACAGCCTTGGGCAAGTCACCACATCCCTGCAGCACCAGGACACCCCAATCCAGATTCCCCCGTGCCCCCCTCTCCTCTCCTGGCCCCAACCCCACAGCTCTCTCTGCCTGGCTCCTCAGCTCTTAGCTCCCAGGAGGATTGTGTTGTTGCATTCCTGTCCCCGGTTTTGTGCCAGAAGAGGGTTTTCCGAGTGCTGACTGCCCCCTGCCTCACTTGGGGGATATTCCTCCTCTCCCCCTTTTCCCCCCACACCTCATGGGCTGCCCTGACGCAGTGTCAGGATGGGTCCCTCAGCCTGGCCTTGCACCTCACCCGCTCTGATCTTTCCCCAGCGCGAAGCACATCATCAAAAGCAAAAAAGCTGAAAGACCAAACCAACACAAATATCTGTTTGAGGTATGATGGATGGTCCCTCCTCTGAAATTCATCTTCAGGAGAGACATGAACTCGCAAGCAGCGGGACCAGACGGGGGGGCACTCCCTGGTGTGCGCTGTGTGCTAAAGCAACGCGGGGTGCTGGCTGTCCCCCCGCCCCACACCCCTGGGCCACGCCAGTTGCTCTCACTCCTGTTCCGTCCAGATTGTCCATGGGAAATGAGCTGGCAATGCAAACCGTGGTTAAAAAATCCCCAGCGACCGCTGTTCCCGAGCACTCTCTCTGCTGTACACCTCTCCTGTCAGAGCACGGGGGCCCCCGAGGCCGGAGCTGACTTTATTTTCCTGTCTCATGCAGCAACAAACAGACTGTGGATGCGCGGCGAATACCAAACGGCACGCAGATAAGGCAGCCGTCTGGGGGAGTCACGGCACGAGGCTCCGAAAGAGGGAAAGGGCAGCGGAGGGGAGAGGATGTAGAGGTTCGAGATGTCTGAATTGGATTAGCTTGACAAATTTCCGAGGGGCTGCGACCCGGGCAGCGCGTCCCGCGGCACGCGTCCTTGCCGCTTGGAGCAGTGGTTGCGCTGCGCGGGCAGGCGGACCTGCTGGGCTCTGCGGATCTCACATGGCAGAAAGCAGGCAGCTGCGGGAGGATTTGGTGTTGGGAGTGAGCAGGGCAAGGGAGGGAGGCCAGGTGCGCAGGGCAGAGAGCCCAGGGAGTGCTGCATGGAGAGGAGGAGCAGGAGCAGGAGGAGGAAGGCCATCGGGGCGGTTTGGTAGATGGGCTCACCTGCTGGGACTGTCTGTGGGCAACACCTCGGTGTGGCTGCTGGGGAACCTCAGCTCTGCACGGGCAAGCTGTTCGTCTCGTGGATTTTTGGTCCATGCCTGTCAGCCGGGAGGACACGAAGCCAGGAGGGAGAACTTGGTGTCAGGAGTGTGGGGCACACCCTGGGGAAGGACACGGCCCATGCCCGCTGGGGTGGTGGAGGCAGGAGAGCACCAAGTGTAACGCCATTGTCCTTCAGCGAGCTTAAAGAGAGTCAGCAAAATGAAGGGAGGGGAATGATTTAGAAAGGTAGAGGAATATGTAATTAGAAAGATGGGACTGAGGGAAGGAAAACAGGTGATAAATTTCAGGGAAATAATCCAACAGAGAGAGAGGCAGAGGAGTGAGAAGCTGTCACCTGCAGGAAGAGACGAGACCATCTTCCTGTGGCACTGAGAAACGATTTTGAGATGCAAACTTTGCAAACGTGTATGGTAAAGGTGCAGCCCCTGCCGCTGGTTCCCTCGGGGAGCCCCTTTCTGCCTCTGTCTCCTCAGCCCGGACAAGGCGGCGTGCCCTCGCCTGCAGGACAAACCCTGCCCCGGGCAGGGAGGTGGCAGAAAAAGTCCCCGGCACCTCGGAGCCCTCCTCAAACTGAAGGCCTTCCTGTCCTGCTTCGAGGAGAATCCCACACTAGTTTTGTGCCACGTCTTCATGGTTGTTTTCATTTATAGGTAATACAATTTTCTATCTGAAGTGTGCCCGTTTTATTTTCCTTTATTTTCCCTTACTTTATTGTACACATTTTGTTTGTGTGGATTTGTGCCCTGGCCCGGCTGCCACTGGCCCATGGATCATAAGGCGAGCAGATCAGGTCTGCTTTGTTTTTGAAGCTGCTTCTGCACATACACTCGGTTGTTCTTCCCCAGTCGGAGGGTTCTGCAAAAAGAGACCACAAAACCATTGCTGGTGCTTAGCAGAGAACGCCCCCTCACCAGCCTCAGCCAGGAAACCACCAAACACGGCAGCATCATGGGGAAGGGGGGCTCGTCCCAAGCTCTGTCTTCTGGGATGGGGAAACTCAACCTCTCCACCACGTTACGTGCTCCTGTGAATACCTGGAGCTGCTGGGGGCACGCGTTCATTTGCCTGACCACAGGTGGCACGGCTGAGTGCTGTCCCCAGCTGCTGGGGACATTGGGCAGGATGAGTCCCGCTGAGGCCAGCCTCAGAGCAGGTGCTGTCCCTCTGCTGTGGTCAGGGGCTCCTCCCTGCACCCCAGCCCAGACACCCAGGGCTGGAGATTTCAGCACGGCCAGATTTGGGTTGTGAAGGGCCTCATTCCTTCCTAGGGGGGCAGAAATCGAATCTGCTCTCGCTTGCTGAGATCCACCAGGCGATGGGACCCGGCCCAGCCTTCGGAGGGTGTTGGCCGACTTTCATCGGTGGGAGCAGCCATAAATCTCGGGGTGGTTCTCTCCGGGCTTACACAGCCTGGACGAGCGTGTGGTTTGGCAGCCGGCGGCGGGTCACGAGACGAGTGCTGCTGGGGCAGGCTGCTCCTGCCGCAGCTCCGTGGGCACCTTTACAAGAATCCCAGCCTGGCCTCTTTCCTGACAGCCGCAGCAGGGAGAAGGATGCTCGGAAATGCTTTATGGCCTCAGCTGCTCCAGGTGAAGTCCGAGGCTTAATAAGATTAAAATGAGCTGAGGAAACTGAGATTACATCGGCCTGATGCTGCTTGCGATTGCCCTGGTGTAAGCGGGGGTAACCCCACCACACGCTCTGGGCTTACTGTGCTACGAGGCCGGGGCAAATAACAGCAGGGCTAGGCAGGAATCGCAGACGGAGAAGGCTGATTAGGTCACTTATTTCATCCTCTTACCAATTGGACAGGAAATTATTTAACTGCTTTATTTATTTGTTTAGGAATGTACCTCAGCAGCAAAATCCCCCCGCAGCCAGCTCTGTGGGCTGCTGAGCATCCTGCAGAGCAATGCGTGGAAGTCCAGCTCCTTGCTCTTAAACACAGCCCTCAAAATCTTCTTAGGGCTGCCCTCGGGCTTGGGGCCATGGATGCAGGGCCCGGAGGTCGGATCCTGCCCCGTTACCCCGCTGGCAGCCCCGTCTCGCCCTGTCTGTCCAGGCAGCCTGCAGCGGGCCGGGGATGTGAGCGGTCGGACAGCTGGGGAGATTTATGGGGCCCATAACAGAAGCTCTCTGGAGAGAGCCCAGGAACTGCTCGAGATCGGGCTGAGCTCCCGCATCTGCTGGAGACGTGGGACCGGCCACGGGGCTGGCGGCCGTGCAGGGGGGAGAGGGTCAGCGGCTCCATCCCTGCCTTGTGGTCCCCAGCAGCCTGCTGTCACTTCGGCACAATGATGAAAACCAATTTCCAAATGTCTTTGGTCTGTGCCCCCCTGCAGGAGATGGGGGGCACCCGAGCAGTCCTGGAAGCAAGCCCCTGGCACGGGAGCCCTGGATAAGGGCCGCAGCTGCGCTCCCATCGCCAGATGCCAGTGCAGACGAGACGGCCTCGTTACGGAGGAGCGATGGGGCTTTCCTCTCCCCTCCACCCGCCCACTCCCCCCGCTCCTCACCGTGATCGTTCTTGTTATTCGCTTCCCCTCTTCTCTTCTCCTTTCAGTGCAGACGGTTTCACTGGGCAAATCCAAACGAAAGGCTTGCAAAGAGGATGCTCATAAAATATTTATGGAGAACTGCGGTGAACACAAGTAGGATAATGAGGGTCTGTGGGATATGGGATGTGTCCAAACCAGCACAGTGAAGACCTCGTAAGAGGCGGAGGCAGGCGGTGGAAGCCATCAGTGAGTCCTGTAGGCTCTTTACTCATTTCCTTCGTGCACAGTTTCTGTGCTGCCACACGCTGCTGCCGGCTGGGTTCTCCTCATTGCCCAGCACGGCGCTGCCCCTTGCTGGTATCCACCGCCCAGCCGTGCCAGGGGGTCTGTGCTGGCTGCGCCCACCCCAAAACCATTGTGCTGCCACCACCATGAGCCCTGGGGAGAGCCACAGCATGGTCTGATGTGCAGCCACAGCAGGGAGCTCTCCCAGTGCCCGGACATTTCCCCATGCTCCGGCCCCACAGCCACGCCGTGTGCTCCACAAGGCTGTGTCATGTCAGCCGTGGGGGCAGCCAGGCAGAGGATGGGCAGGGGTTTGCCTCAGCACTGTTCTTTTACAAACTGCGAGGGGATGTGTCTGAACAGAGGCTTGCCTCCCTCGCTCGCAACCGTTATGGTCCTGCCGCGAGGTTTCCCCGTGTAAAATCCCATATGCTCAGCTTTAAAGCACACAAAAGCCCAAGCGCTGCCAATGCCAAGAAGGGGCTCAGCAGCTCCGTGCGAGCTCCAGCGATGTGCAAGCTTATCCCATCCTGAGAGCAGAACCAATAAACACCGAGTGGCCTACCTAAAGCCGGGGAAGAAACGCCGTTAAATCTCTGTCTTACAGCAGCTTAGCTAACTCCTTCTCGAGTTACTCAGGCAGCGGGTGTCCCACGTCTCCCACGGCTGGGATGCTGCTGACCTTTGGGCAGTCTCTCCGGGGTCTGACCCGTCTCTGTCCCATACAGAGGGTCGGCCACGATCTGCTCCCGAGCCCCTCTGCCGGGAGGTGAAGAAGCCCTGGCTTCCTTGCTCAGCCAGCTCCCTAAAGGACCTTGAACTCCTGTTGGAGCTTTTATCCCCCTGGGAGCCATACCGCCGGCAGATGTTTGCTGTGATACAGGACACGACAGCTTTTATTACTTGTCAGCTGGAACACAATATTTTAGGGTCTGTAGGTTAAAGTGGAGAAGCGCAGCTTGCACGCACGCCTGTGCCGGCAGCACAAGGCATCCCCAGCCTCGTTGCACCCCGAGCTTCGTGGCCGTGCTGCTTTCCCCAGTCCTGTCCCCTGGGACTGGCCCCGTATCCCCGTGGGGACACCGCCTGCATGGCTGGGGACTTCTCAGCGCCGAGCCCACGCTGCCCTCGGGGGCAGCACCCTTCCCCCTGCCTCTTGCTGCTACCACAGTGCAAGGCTCACGAGATGGGTTTTCCAGGTAGCCCACAAAGTAGCTCCCAGAGGGGAAGGGTGGGCACCGAGAGGGCGTTTCACCCATTCCTAGGGGGTCACTGCAGAGCTGTGAATGCGCACAGCCACCGGCCCTCTGCTCCAGGAGGCAGGTGGAGGGGTGGAGGGCAGCACTGCAGCCCTGCTCTCCCCAGCTCCCCGCCTTGTGCTGGGGAGGAATCCCCATCTCTATCACAACACGGCTCTCTGGGAAAAGGAGAGGCAGTGTGATGGGATGGGGACAGGGAAGCTGCTTCCTCGCGGCTGCTGCACGAGCGGTGTCTCGCCGTGTAAGGCAGGACGGGAAGCTTGGCAGGCGCCGGCTCTGCTGCTGTGCGCACCTGCCCTGCGCGGGGTCCCGCTGCGCCTCTCCCCTCCACTTCCATCACCCCACAGGCACCAAGGTTCAGGTCCCTCAGAACGGGGAAGAGTGCTCCAGACGTGAAAGGTATTTCTGGGCATTGAGGGAAGCAGTGATTAATCTCAATTACATGCTCGAACACTGAATAATCTGGAGCAGCAGATTGGGTTACGTTGCCCTCTTTCTGTGGCTATGGGAGGGGGGTTCCAGCCTGAGGAGACGTTTGAAAGATGTTTTGACTACTGAAGTGCCAAACTTTAACCCCGGTGTAATTGGGCTTGTGGTGAAACGTGTGTGTTGGCTTTTGCTTCCTGCGCCCTCCGGACAGCCTGATGTTTACCGCTGACCATACACGACAGATCTCACCCCAGCACGTTCTTCCCAAGGCCATTTCCTCTCTCGGAAAATAAATAAAGAAATAAAAATGAAGGCTGGGGAGGCTGATGCTGGCAGATCCCAGAAGTGGCACCGCGGCCGGGATGGGACGGAGCTGCCCCAGGCAGCCACCGGCCCCTGCGCTGCTGCCGGTGTCCACAGCCCCACCAGTGCCACCTGTGACCGGGGGACCTGGGGGCATCGAAGCCCTCCCCCCTGCACGCCCTGCTGCGGGGCCGGGGCCGGCCTGACCCAGCACAAGCTGTAACCTAACCGGGATCCCAGCCGCGGTCCCCAGGGGAAAGCAGCGGCTGCGGAGGGCGGTGATGAGTGCGGTGTGCGAGCCCGGACGGACAGATTGATGGGTTCAATCCAGAGAGCCGCTCAGATCCCTCGCGTTATTTAACGGCGTCTTTTTCCCCAGACTAGAAAGCTGTTACTGATACACTGTGGGGACCAATAATAACCTAATCTCAATTGTTGATGGACTAAACATACGCAGCCTTTTCTGAGGTTTGCTCCGGAGAGGTGACTCGCGCCGTCCTCTGCTGTGATGCCGGAGTGCCCTTCGGGGTGCAGTGCAGCACAGGGTTGTCAGTGGCGCTGGTAGAGGCTTCGGATGCAAGGTTAAAAATAAATGCATTCCCGGGGGACTGAGTGAGGCTGGGGTGTGATTACCTGCGCTGGAACGGAGCCAGGATCTAACTTGTATTGCAAATTCTTTGCATTACTTTAGATACCTGCTAACGAAGTGATTATAAAAACCATATTTAGAGAAGATTAGGAGGTATGTAATAGATACACATACATAATTAGCCATAATAGATCTGCATTGATTACATTGCTGTTAATCCTCCTCTAAATATGTGCACATTAATTAGTCGACATTTAACATATATACAATTATTTTAAGAACAGAAACAGTTCTGTCGGTGGGTGCAGCAGAGAACAGGGTATTTATTCAGCTCTTAGTATTTATTTCTTGCTTTGCAGCAGCACCACATCGGGCCGTGCATTCGTCGCACCGGGCCCTGCACAGAGAACAAAAAGCATCTCAGTCCAAAGTGCTTCCACGGCATCCGCGTGGTGAAAAGCACTAACAAGTGCACACGAACGATCTTGCCAAAATAGTATTTTTTATGCATAAAATATTTTCCCGTTACCATGTAACCCTGCCCCAGCTGCAGGGACGGGGCGTTCCCTATGCCTCCAATCCCCCTCCTGCGAGAAGCCAGCACACGACCAGCCCCCTTCTCAGGAGCGGTGCTGGTGGGCAGGGTGGCGAGGAGATTTGGTCAGCGTTGGGCTGCAGGTGTCCAAATTTGCTCCCGAGCACGCTGCCCCCCTGCAAGCTCCTGTCTGCAGGGCAGCAAGGAGGCGCTGGGGCAGAGCCTGGCAGGGGCTGGGGGTGCTGAGAGGAGCCGCAGGGCCACCGGGGCTGGGTGGGCATGTTTTTTATCCACGTACGGGTTAGCGGCCGGAGGGGTGCTGGTCGCTCTCCCACCCAGCCCTGGCATGCTGCTGGCGCATGAACTGCCCCAGAAAGCCTCGGCGTTAGCGGCCCGGCAGCGCCTGATGGCTAAAGCAGCTTGTCTCCCTGGGTTGCTCGCGTACTCCGCCGAGCGCATGAATCATAACACAGATCCCGTTTCATACAACGTAAAAAAACTCTCTACAAATCCAGCAATTAGCCTCCAATTTGCTTTCTCCATTAATGGGAAATGGGGTCTCTCTGGGACGCTCTGACGAGACCCTGTTTTCTTCATCAGTTCAAAACCTTTCCCTCCTATTTATTTTTTTCACCCTTCCCCTGAATGCATTTCCCACCACAAAAACGTTTTTCAGATCTTGGCAATTATTTATTCCACCTTTTCTGTCACATCTTTGCAGCAACGAATGTCCCTGTTGGGACCGGCGGGAGATGAAAGGCTCGCAGCCGCGTGGGGACGGCGCACGCTCGCACACAGGCACGCAAGCAGCAGCAGCGGCATTTGGGCAGTGTCCCCGAGTCCCACGGGGCCACGCAGGGCCAGCGGCACAGGAGGGAGCCTGCAGGGCTCAGAGCAATTAGGGACTCCTGACTTGGGGACAAAGGGACAAGAAAGAGAGGAGCCGGCTGGGTTAGGCTTTTTTCTTCCTCCCTTGCTCCTCACCTTCCTTTTAACGGCAAGTCCCCTGGGTCCCATCGGTGCCCTTAAAAATGGAAATCCCTCCCTGCCCTTTATGCCGAAGCATGAATGTCACGGAGCAGATGACGAGGAGCAAAAGGCAGCGTTGCTCCTGACAGTGCTGGGTGTTGCAGGGGCACCGAGCTAATGAGGGCTGGAGGCACGCAGGAGGGATGTGCTCAGGGGTAACGTGGTGGCGCTTTCCAATGTCAGAAGTGGGTTGGAGGTGCCAGAACCAGGCTGGCAGTGCAGGCTCGAACTGCGACGCTCAGAAGGCGATCGGTGACGGGAAACACCGTGGGACTGTCCCCAACGAGGGACAACCCATGTCTCAGCAAAGTCCACCCAAATTCACGTGCTGGGGACCCAGGTACGGCGTGGGGCTCCGCAGCCTTACCCACTTATGGTAAAAGCTCACACGCCTGTTGTAGGCTGGGGCAAACCCCGGGGGAAATATCTCAGCTTCATACCCACTGAACAATGCTATTGAAAATGGAAACAGCTTTTTAAAGACGCCTGCCTTTGTTTTCCCTCTTTGTTCCTCGCTGCCGTGCAGGGGTCCGGGGAGGGGGGAGAGGAGCGGTGTCCCAGCCTCGATGGTCAGTTCTGTGCTGTGCTGGCAGCCACGTCCCTGCTCCGGGCCCATCGAACGCTGCCGCGACCCGCCGGTGCCACAGCACCACGGGACAACCCCTGCCCTGAATGTGGCTCGGGAAAAAAAGCAAAAATCCTTCAGCACGGGAATTACTTGAAAGCAGCGAGGGGCAACTGGGCCTGCAGGTAGCTTTTGTGTGGATGAAATTCTCCCCTGGAAACATTATTAGAATATCACACTCTAAAGGGCTTGAGAAATCAAACGATTTGGGAGCCGACAGGAGCTTTTGTCAGAAGCTCAGCTCCTGGACGGCTGGAAATGCGTCGGTCACACATTCCTGTCCTCCGCCGGCATCCTGTGTGCCCGGAGGGCTGCGGGCCCTGCAGCTTCCCAGCCCCACACCGCTCGCCGGATGGTTTCGGGAGCTGGAGAGAGCTGAGATTTGGAGCTGGCTCCCGGCTCTGGGCTTCTCCAGCCAGCACCAGGTGGGACGCGCTTGAATAGAAAACGCCAGTTCATCAAAACTGAAGTATTTCATTAAAGCGCTTTAGTTTTGACAAGTTTCTGCCAGCAGACCCACCCGCAGCTCAGCAACATGCTGGCTTTCCTCCTGGGGCCTCACGGAGAGGGGGAAAGCACCGATGTCCCCACCCCAGGGCTGGGGGAGCCTCCAGAGGGATGATCCAAGGGGCAGGAGCCTGACACCCCCAGACCTCAGGCTGAAAACCCCCTCAAGAGTGTTCTGCTGGCAGGCTCAGCAAGGCCAGGTCACAGCACTGCACCTCTGAGGAGAGACTCTGATGGCTTGTGTCCCTCCTCCTTGTTACCTCCCAGGCACACTGCAGCACGGCATGGCACGGCACGGCACGGTGTGGCATGGTGTGGCACAGCATGTCCTGGCACAGCATGGCACAGCATGGCACGGCACGGTGTGGCACGGTATGGCACAGCATGTCCTGGCACAG
>CM021734.1:934043-987040 GCA_011075105.1 Heteronetta atricapilla
GTGTGAGCAGCAATTATCTCCTCACCACCCAACTCACCTTCCACTTGAAATACCCAGAGGCGCTGGTTTGCAGCGAGAGCTAATGAGCAGATTATTTCAGCATTTTAAAACTCAGCTGTTTTGTAAATTGGGATTACCCAACGAATCCAAGAAGACTTTTTTTTTTTTTTTTTTTTTTAAAAAAAAAATCTCTTCGTTCTCCACACCTCAGCAGCCGCTCTAATAGCTGGCACAGCCATGCTGGAGGCCTCATTTTTCACACTCTCCTATCTCTGAGACATCGCTCCCAATTAACATCAACCTCCTCCTCCTGCTCCAGTTCCCAGTACCGAGGGGCTGGGTGTCCCCATCCCACCCGAGAGCAGCGTGGGGCTTTTGGTGTTACCCCCGCCTGGGCTGGCTGGCTCCCCTAGAAAATATGGCAAATCCAGGCTGGAAATCCTTGCTGACACCACACTTTTCCTTTTCTTTTCCTGGAAACGGGAATGGAAAAGGGTTACCCCCTTGCTCCACCGTCACAGTTTTCGTAACAGGCAGAGTCCTTGCAGCCCCCTGCACCCTGCTGAAACCATCTCTCAGGGTGAGGATTTGCTATGAGGTTGTCCCAAGTCTTTCCTTGGGGCAAGTAAAATCCAGTTATTTATTGCCCTGGCAACCAGTGCAGGTTCTCCGAGCAGAGCCCTTTTACGGGGAAATGGGAAAGTTGTGGAGGCTCAGTTTTCTGCTGTGCACAGTGTGCCCCTCTCCATCCCTAAACATTGCCAGGCTTGGGGTGTTTCGGTCACCTCTCTTCCTGCAGGGAAGGCAGCAGGAGAGGAGCTGAGGAACCGTCAAGAAGAGGGACCTGACGGTCGGAAACGTGGAGCTGACACAACTTGGCCTTGGAGGACCTTCAAATTTCGGGCAAGCAGGTTGCTGTTAGGCAGGAAAAACATTAAAAGCAAAGAGGGGTTCAAATAGCTGACACTTCTTAGGCAATTACCATTAAAGTGAGCGTTGGCACTGGTGATGGGAGAGCTGATGGAAACATGCTGTTTTGGTCAGCACCTCCTCGCCGCGCCGGGTAACCGGAGCCCCGTCACTCCTCCCGCGGCAAGCCTCCTAGACAAGCTCCAGTGAAAAGAACCGATTATTTCCCTCCCTAAATTCTTGCGACTGCAATTTTCATTGCCTGCTGTCCAAAGCGGTTCTGGTGCAATGTTAACGTGATGGACGGCAGCTGTATTTCACCCAGCTTGACTTGTTTGCAAGGGCCTCGGGTTTGTCAGGTCTGTCACATGCTTTGAAATACAATCCTCGGGAACCAAACTAGGAAAGCTTACGGTTGTTTCCTATTCCTTTTCTCACCCAAATATGTACAATCTCATCAGCATTACGCTGCAGCTGGTTGAGAAATTTCCAAGAGAGCGTTGTTTTGTTTTGGTTTTTGTCAGAAAATGTTGGGCTGTCAAAACCAAGGATTTGTGTCGAAATGTAATCGTTTTGACGAAACTGTCATCGGGGAAAGTCTCTCAGCTCTGGGATGGAAAGCCTGATCAAAACCAGACAGATTGAGGGAGACAACTAGAGCCGCGACAGCCGGCAGTGTGGTGCGGAGGAGCCAGCACCGGCTGGGTCGGGGCCGTGCCGCTCGGGGACCGCAGGGTGCCCAGGGCACGGGGTGAGCGCTGCTCCCACCTTGCCTGCTCTGCCAAACCGTCCTGGATCAGAGCTCACCGGGGAGCTGAGCTGATCGGGTGGATCTCCTCCCAGCACCGCCTCCCTCTGCCTGCCCACGTCCCAGCACCTTGGGCCCACGGAGCCCACCGAGACACGCACCATCCGGACACGGCATCATCCGGACACATCTCCGCTCCTCCCCTGGGACTGCCGCTGCTCTCCTGTTACCTCTCCTTCCCGAGCTTTGCTCAGGGCAATAAATAACAGCAGTTTCTCCCTGATGGCATGGATAGCCACAAAGCCAGTGCGACAGGTGCATACCCACAGAGGGCTCTGGCTTCTCTCCGTGTACCCGCTCGGCTCCTCAGGGGCCAGATCCTGCCTGGGGCAGCGCAAGCTGCTGCCGGTGTCTGCGGGTGCACAGCGCCCGTCTGAGCGATCTGCCAGACGAGGACATTAGCAATGAAAGAGGCAATTGGCTTTGCATCCGCCGGGTCTCGGTTTCACCATCTGTAACCTGGGGTTAATGATGTCTACTTCAGAAAAATGCTTTAAGATCTTCGGATGAAAAAAATGTGTGCAAGCGCAAATTATCCTGCTTATGACATGAGGAGGTTTATGGCCTGCATGGCTCTTAATAATGCATTAATTATGCTTACAGTATTAAAAGTGTTCTGTGATTAAGCAAATAATTACAGAAATAAATGAGTAAATGGGGCACTGGGTGCAGGGCTGGTTACTAAGCTTATCCCGTTCTACACATTACATTACAAAACCTTGTTTTCAGTTGCTTACGGCTGTGCCAAACTTTAATTGTTTGAGATGAAATTTTCCATGCTGCTGTCTGCCTCAAGCTAAATTTTTCTGGGGAGTTTCAGCCAAAATGGTTAATCTGCTCCTGAGAACATAGCTTGTCAAAAATATGCTGAATTCTGGCAACCGTTTCTTTGCGGCACTCTCATTCTTCATCAGGGCTCTTCGCAGCAGAGCTTCAAATCGGGGAGGGGGCCGGAGTGCCGGGCACGTGCCCCCCGAGTCCTTCTGCCTGCAAAACACGGGGCCACCCGAATGGGGCCACGTGCCGAGCCATGAGCGAGGACAGCTCGCGCCTTGCCCATTGAAATTTGCTGTGTCTTTGCCCTGAAAATGCTGGATCCTGGTGAGGACAGGGATCGTGAACCAGGAAAAGGAACGATGGGCTGGGATTTAGGCACACCAGCACACCGTGGGGACCAGTCCCTGGTGGGGAGCCTGCTGCAGAGGGCCAGGGGGCTTCCCCTGGTGCCCATACACCTCGAGTGTGCCTCTTTTCTTGGGTATTCAGATCTGAGATTGCAGCAGAGGATTTCAGCAAGGCCAGAAGTCTGGGGCCTGCCGGGTGAGCTGCAGGCACACCCCGGATGAGGGACATCGCGTGCAAACCCCACGCCTGTGCGATGAGGCCATTAAAGCTTGGGATTTCTTATTGACAGGAGGGCGGGCAGGAGAGGATCTTGCATAAAGTACAACTTCAGCCCATCTCCTCCTAACTTCTGAGCAGTTGCTGCCGCAGTGGAAGTCCCGCAGCGCTGCTCGTGTGTGAGAAGCACCGCAGCGTTTACCTTGCCAAGGCATGGCATACGTTCAGCTCCCTCCCCAGCACATTTATCCCTGGCTCCTCCTGCTATTGAAGGACACTCAGACACTTGCTTGCCATGATATTTAGTGGCCAGAAACTCCTGCGTGCGTAGCAGCATTTCTCATGCCCGGTAAGGGAATGTGTTATCAGTTTCAGGAGCTCTCCATGCCAGGAAGCTGTCAGCATGGTTGTAATCACACTGTTCATGAAAAATCCTCCAAGGCATCCGCCTACATTTTAACTCATCTTCTTTTTTGGCATTTTTCTCTTTCTGACCAGAAAGTCATGTTTTGGACAAAAATCTGGCGACAGCACTATCTGTCTCTCCGAGCGGTTCGGTTCTTCCCTCTCTGCAGGCGGCTCCATTTCCTCTGCTGTGTCACATCTGAACACAGACACCCGGGCAGTGTCTAGTGTTTGTCACACACATGCCCTGGGAGTTGTTTTTGACACCGTTTGTGACACGATGTCCCCCATGAAGCACACGATCCGTGCCTGTGGTGGCGCTGAGCACCACCGGGCAGCGCAGCCGGCGGGCACGCGGCTCTTGGTGCCCACCTGGAAGGATTTCGGGGTTCCTACACCCCCTTGCCGTGCCCATGGGGCCCCTCTGCAGCCCGGCCAGCCCTGCTCTGCCTCCCTCTCGCCTGGAAAGCAAGACCCAGAGCTCTGGGAATGGTGAAGCAACTCAGCCGAACAGCACTGCGGTTTCAGTTTGCCTTTTGAATGCAGCCAGCTGCGGACTCGCAACTTCAGCTGGAATAATTCCACCCCATCCTGGCAATATTTTGCCATTTTCATAGCATACCTTTTGTGCAAATGTATATTTAAAAGAAATAAAATAATAATTAAAGCTCACTAAAGCAGCGCAGCTTTCTGCCAGCAGGTGTGGTGCTGTATTTTCAAGCAGGGAACTTGCTCCATGAATATGTGTCCCTGTACTTCACGTATCTGCAAAGGCAAATGGGGCTTCTTGGTCAAAAGAACTGGGGCTTCTTGGCCTTTTCTTTATTTCCTGAGATTGTTTCCTGCTTTATTTTCCTATGTTAGGAGCAGCTTGCATGTTATCCCCTTTGGGGTTACCGGGGACTCGTCTCCCTCTGTGCATTGCTCACCTCAGTCTCGTGCTGTGATTTTGCCCACCAGACAGTGCCTTTTACAACGGGATTTGGGATTAACCGAATGGTCCTGGAGAGCATTTCTGGTAGGACGAACTCACACCAGCAATCTGCAAAGTTCATTTTCTGCTAAAAATTCCAGTCACCAAAAAAAACCCAAAGTACTCATAGGAATAATTGTGGAAAACAGAGAAAAATAAAAGCCTCCTAAATGCTTTCAGAGGGCCCGATGCAATGCTCAAACAAGTCATAGAGTGTCTTTCTTTTGACTTCGGATGAGTTTTGTCAGCTTCAGCAGGAATTTGAGAGTTTTATCCATTAAATATTTTGAAGGATTCTCCTAGCTTTATCCATGCACAAATGGCTTCAGCATCTCCAGTGATCAAATCAGCCAGTCAGCATTGGCTTCATTTATTTATTTATTTATTTATTTTTGTAAACCATTCAGGTCAGCTATTAAAATACAAACTGAGAATATTTTTACAAGGGTTTTGTTCTCACACCAGGCTGGCAGTCAAGCTGGCACTTTTTTTACCCCTCCATTACCTCAATGTAGTGTGTCCATCAGTTTGCTCTTATTTATTTTTGCAGACTATTTTAGACAATCTGCTGAAGGAATCTCACTCTGCAACGAGTGTTGACCTTGAGCTGCTCCTTTTCTTTCTCTCTCCTCTATTTAAGAATGTGCAATGAATTAAGACATCACTTATATCTGCGCTCTTTGCAGGCAACAACGGCTCTCCAATCGAGCATGAATGGCAGGTCTGCGGGCAGCGCTGTCCTGGAAATGTGATATTATGGAAACGAGAGGTGACCTGCTTACAGACAAAACAATGTGACGGGAAGAGTCCTGCCTCCCAAATGGGACATGACGGCCGTCCCCCCGGGGGCCTCGCCGCTCGCTTTGCATCAGCAGCCCTTGATGGGTAGGAGGGGGGACAACAACCACGGGGTGCCAGCGCTCGTCCCCACTCTCCCTTCCAAATACCATCCCCTGCCTTTCCCCACCTGCCTCCAAGGTGAGTCCCAGCGAGCCACGGGTGACCACAAGCTGTGAAACCTTTCATTGCCTTGCAATCCTTCCTCTCACATCACCGAAACCCCGGCGGGGAGGTGCGGCACCGCTCACGACGCTCCAGCCCCAAGAGGGATGGAGGCAGGGCAGGCAACGTGCAGGATGCGGCCACCCACACCCCCACAGCCTGTGGGGCCGGGGGGCACCCCGCCAGCTCCACAGCCAGCCTGGGGCCAGGGCAGCCTCAGCAGAGCCTGTGCCAGGGCCTGCAACCAAGGGAGCTCGGAGATTTGGGTTTACTCCCCCCCACCCGGGGGGGGGGGGGGGGGCGCGAGAAAGGGAAATTCCTCACAACCCCTGCTTTTTTTCCAAACGTTTCTATATCTGGTCTCAGAGGTAACAAGGAATTAGCACAAAACCATACCACACAATAATAACCGTACTCAGCATGCTCGGAAGCTCATGGGAACTCGAGGAACAAAAGGAATCCATGGCATTACGCGCAGAAAGGCCCCGTGCTGTCCCAGGCCTGCTGCAGTTCCTCTTCCCCTTTCTGCCCCAGCACTGGGGGCTGCGGAGGGAGAAGCCTGTCCTGGGGGGATGCACCCCAGCCCAGCCCACCCCAGCCCCGTCCCCAGCGCCGGAGCCTGGCCCTGCAGATGTGATCAATAAAGCGCACGGCTATCGGATCGCCCCGCTTTGATTTAAGGAGTTTCCCCTCCACCGGGGACCGAGCACTCGGGACGTCTGCATGGAAACAGGATCTGTGTTTAAGTCATTAGCCAAATGCGCCGCAGGTGGAGGCAGGCGCAGGGTTGGGGCCGTGCCCAGGAGCTGCCCCTGCCCCACACCGGGCTCCCCCCGGCCCCATGCATCGCGCCCAGCCCCGGCCCCATCCCTCTGGGGGGATGCTGCACGGAGGGGACCCCGTGAGGTGTCCTCACCACCACCTGCTGCCTGCACCTTCTGTATTAGCCAGCAACCTACCCAAGCACATGAAGCGGGGCTACCCTCTCCCCCTTCCCTCATTGTGTGGAAATCATGGGAAAGCCTTGGTATAACCCAAAAGAAACCCTTTGGGGAGAAGCTGCCCTAAGGGCATGGCTGCGTGTGCCAGCTCGGCAATGAGCTGATCGCCTGCTCCGCTGCAGGACATTTGGCACCCCTGGCACCGTGCGTGGGGCTGGGGGCAGCTGGGGACCCGCGCGTGGCTGTCCCCAGCCTCCCTCTGAGCCCCAAACCCGCCACCACCGTCCTGTCTTCTGAGCGGCCCTGAGTCTTCAAAGAGAGGGGGAGGGCGGGGGAGAAAAATCCACAGAGGTTCCTCCTAAAAAATTTAAACAAAAATATCTGGTCTTGGCTGATGTTAAAATCAGAGCATTTCATTAAAGGGCTGCAGGGCTTTTAAAGACAAACTGTAAGCAGCGCCATGAATAATGTAGGCTCCATTCAGAAGATGAGGGTTTTAGCGCATCCATAATACATGGGGTCAGCCTGCGAAGACGCCGCTAACGCACGGGAACGCAGGAGGCAGCGGCCCCGGCTCCTCTCCGAAAGGAAAACAAACCGAGAAGTTTTAGGAGCTCTCCCACCGGCTGGGCGCTCTGGGACACGGCGAGACTCCTAGGGGGTTTTAAACCCTTTTTATTGGTGTCTTTCTCAACTAAAGTAAACTTGGTAATCTCATTATGAGGCTGGGGGCCGATCCAAGAGCGCTGGCTATGGCCCGTGCAGCTCTGTAAGTGCGGCTCGGGCTGCTGGCTGTCGGGGCAGGGGCAGCTGGCGTGGCGAGGATTTGTCACCGACCTGGTGGCATTGCAAAGCCCTGCTCGCTGCAGGGTGGGTGCGGGGGGCCAGCTCTGCCCCCAGCCCCGCCGAACGCCCCCCGCATTCCCAGCCACGGTGGCGAGCGTGGGATGGGGCCCGGTGCGAGAGTGTAATGTGTCTGCATCGTGGGAAAGGAGCCAACGCATAAACATCACACACAGAAAAACAGAGTCTCTGCAGTAAGGAAAATTGATTCTTCTAACAGTTTTATTCGCATAATGCTTGGTGGCTTTACCCGAGTTCCCAAGTTATCTCCCTCCTTTGCTATTTAACGCTGCAGAGAGTATGTTCTCCAAGTATCTTATCTCTTTAATAGCTCTTCCTTTTTAGAGTGTATATATCACTGGAATCTCCTGCGGCTTAGGTTACCTTAAACACGAGTTGCAGTTAAAAAATGTTACCCTTTCAGAAAAAATGCTGTGTAGAAGTTACTCACACCCATAAAATGAAACTAGAGGAAAAAAGGCTTTCGATGGATTTTGTGGGACTAACGGGGAACAATCCATCCACTGGATCGGGGTTTTGTAAATCTGTTTTGGCCAAAAGCCTGAATTACAATTTGCATATTTTTTTTGCAGCAACCAAAAAAAAAAAAGCCCGGGGGGGGGGGGGCAGAAAACAAAGTGAAAATCCCTGCGTGATTTTGGTTCGGTGCCTGTGCAATCTGTCAGCAAGGACAAATTCCCCAGACTTAATCCAATTACACAAAGATTCTCTCTGCGAAATTATTTGGGGATGAAATTGGCAAAAAGTCAGTGGGGACTTTTTCTCCCCTGCTTCGCGTCAGACCACGAGCTGCCCTTCCTGCGCGATGCCAGCCGGGGGGTGGAAACGCAGCCTCCGTCAGGGAGCCGCGGCACAGCGAGGCACCAGCCTGGGAGCTCGCTGCCGGCGGGTCTGCCTGGACAGCCCGTGCTGCCCGTGGTCTTCATGGCCCCCCGGCACGTGGGGACAAAATCCTCGCCCACAACCAAAGCAGCGATGGCAGCCCCGATCGCTCTTTTCTCCCCCAAAGTCACGGGGCTGCTCCCCGTCCCCCTGAAGGCCGTGGCTCAGTGACACCTTGCTCCGCTTGGAAGAATTTCCCGGTGCTGTGCTGGCGTTTCCTCTTCCTTGCTGCCTTTCTCACATGTCCCCTCTGCAGCTCTCTCTCCGTCTGCTTTCCCTCCCTGCCTTTCTGCCTCTGTGGCAGGTGGAGAAAGCAGACAGTGCCTGCGGAGCAAGGGGAGGCGTGCTGTGGCAGACACGGGCTGGTTTCAGGCCTGGGGCGCGCGGGGGAAAGGCCCCAGGGTTATCCCGGGGAGGGATTTGGCCGGCAGGGGAGAGGAGGCATGGGGAATGCATTAGGAGGGTCACCTCGCTGGCTGCAAGCAGGCTTTGTATTGTTACCAAATGTTCGTTAATCCAAAAGCAAAATTTAAGAAATGTAGCAACTTTGCGGGAGGAATTCAGACAATCCAGGAAATCCAAAGGTAGCCCCTGACCCTCGGAAAGCCCCAGGGTAGCCAGCGAGCCCCGTGAGCAGGGGGTGTGAATTGCACCGACGGAGCAGCTTGCAGGATGAAACCGCGGCGCTGTTCATATATCACCCGCTCCGGGGGAAGCAGAGGGGCAAAAGCCAGGAATAAATATCGAGCTGCCTCCAGAGCCTGACGTTTTCGGTCAGAACACAATAGCGCAGGCGGCGGCCGCGATCAGCTGGGCTCTGGAGGGCTGGGGCAGGAGGGAGGAGGAGGTGAGCCCAGCCTGGCCGTGAGCATCCCCTCTCCTGCCCCGGAGAAGCCCAAGCAGGGCATGTCCCCTCCTCCCGGGGGGCACGAGGCAGCCTCTGCCCCATCCCACAGCCTCCAGGTACGGCCGCAGCAGCACCAAGGGGCCACCAGCACGCAGATGCTGCCTTTGCTGGTCCAGACCACAGTGGTCCAGGACCCCTCTTTGGTTCTGCACAGCTCCTGACAGGAACATGCTGTGTTGCGTGAGCTCTGGGGACATTGTTTCTGGTTAAAAATGGATTTCTTAAATCTTCCTGCTGCTGGGTACACCCTGGGTGGGCTGCTGCGAGCATCCCTGTGTATGGACCTGGCATTTCCCATCGCCTCTGCTCGGGCATCTCTCTGCCTTGTGGTTCTTATTAGCACAGTCTTTTCTCCTTCGCCAGCCAGAAAGCATCCTGCCTGCCTCACAGGAGCTGGCACCAAGTGCTGTGAGATGAGGGGCTGGCGCTGAGACCTGTGAGAGATTCGTGGTGGTGTCTGAGGTTTCCGCTGTCCAAACGGCAGGGTACGATGGCACAGAGGTCCCGTCAGGCATGGAGAGGATTACCTGAGCTTTTCTGCCCTGCCAGAAAACCAGAGCAGATGCTGACACGTGCTCATTAGACCAGCTCTCATGAAGGGTTATGGCCTCACCTCAAGGCCAGGAGGAGTGCAGGCTCCGGGGACAGCACTGGGGTTGTCAGTCCCTGGAAAATATTTGGGCTAAAGTGAGATTTGGGGTCTGAGCCCTTTGCTGGGACTGAGCACAGTCACAACCAGGGCTTTTCTCCTGATCTGTGGGATTTAAATCGGAGGATCTGGTTTGAGAAAAGGGGGATGCGGAACATGAATGCTGCTGGCCCCAAAAGGTTTCCATCCAGACCTGGATCCGCGCCCCCTACCAGCTCCCACTCATCTCACTTCCCCTCCCAAGCTGTCACAGCCGCGGTGCCAAAGCACTGCTGCTCTCCCTTCCCTTCGCACTTCCATATTTCTGGAAGCTCCACCAGCTCCTCACCCGGGTGGCACCACGGCAAAGAGCCGAATACCTCTGCCAATGGCTCCCTGCCCTGCGCTGCCGTCCCCAGCCAGCCTGCGGGGCCGCGGCACCGCGAGGCCCCAGCCTGGGCTGAGCGGAAAATGCCAGGCATCTAAATTTAGCTTTACTAGGGGGGAGAAAGGGAAAAAAACCCACTCTCCCTCATTACAGCCGAGCATCTGCGGAGTGCACTGAAAGCAGCACGAACGGGAGCGAAAACCTCCCCCACCACAAGGGCAGGGGCTGGCTCGGCGGTGCTTATTTTAGCTCCGTGGCGCTTGGGCAGGCGTGCCGGCACCGAGCCCCCAGCACTGGCGAGGGGAGGGGGCACCAAGCTGGGGGGCTAGCTTTGTGGCTGGTGGTGAGCACGGCCACCCCCGTGCATCATGTGTGGAGCTGGCGGTGCCACTGCCCTGTGCCACCCTGTGCCGTGGTGCCCGTGCCATCGGCCCTGCAGAGGCAAAGCTCGCCGTGCGCCGCGCCGCCGGCCCCAGAGCCAGCGCAGCCCCCCGCGCCCCCACCCCCAGCAGTGGCCGGAACGAAGGGAGAGGGAGGGAGCGTGTAACAATTTGGAGAAGAATTACTGCGAGAGACTAAAATATCACTGGCACCCTGGTGGCTTTAATGCATTCTGCCTCTTGGCCCTGAATAAATAACAATGGAAAAAGCAACCCTAGAGAAATATCAACCAGACAAAGTACATCAGCAGACCAGAGCAGGGAGTGCGGAATGTATTTAAACAGAGAAAACAGTGGGAACACAAAAGGCACGCTGGATGCTGAAAGGGCAACCGATGGGGAGGTCAGGGAGGTTACAAGCACTGGATTTCCATACGTTTTCCCTAACGCCCCATGGCCAGAAACACCATGGTTGCTGCTTTCCGGGTGTGAATCGCATGTACCAGGTAAGTAATGTTTTAGAGGCACGAACTACAGCTTATTAACATATACTGTAGTGATTAGAGGTGGCCAAAGAATGCCCATCAGCAACTTGCGAGAAGGGTAAAATCCAGATTTAAAAGAAAAAACAAAATGGTGTGTTCAGATTATTCATGAAAATCTTTATTTTGAACTCCCTCGCTCCTAGAGGACAACCATTGTACCAAGCTACGGCATTTCATTTCAATATTTCCTCCAAGTCAAAGACAGACTTCTTGATATAAATTTATTTTAAAGTTACTTTCACCTAAACTTGCACGGTGGCATTTTGAGGAAATGCTTGAAAGTCTTTCCTCTTGAGTGAAACCCCGCAGCCGTGGGGCTCCAGCTCACTGCCTGCAGCCACCAGCAGCCGTGCTGGGACTCGCCACCGCGTAACCCCGCGTGCTGCTCCGGCTGCAGAGCATTTCCGTGCCATTACGTGGCAGAAGTGCTGGAGTCACCTCTGAGGTCCTTCAAGTGATGTTATTTTGGCAAGCTGTACCCCAGGACCTTGTCGTAGGGGTATTTGCTTGGCTGAGCTCACGGCTTGCAAGCTGCGTTCCGGCTCCAGTATCCCACCGAACGATATCATGTCCTCAGTGCTGCTGCTCGTTCCTCCACGTTTCATAGGAAAAACTCTCCCAAACGGCGAGGAGCTGCCAGGCATCCTTCTCTCACGCTGCCTGGCACATAAATGCAGAAAGTAGATGTGGAAAACTTGCAGAAAGCGCGCGTTGGCAGGAGTCCTGCCGCAGGGTGGGATGCGACAGGAGGCCGGCCGCGTGCTGGAGCTGCCACTGCGTGGCCGTGCCTGCACCTTGCTCTGCCCCTGCACACCACTGCTGTGTCCTGACACCGCCAGCCAGGGAGCAGGGTGGCTCCCACAGCTCAGCCCAGCGGGGTGAGGGGGCTCCTCCACCCCCCAGCAGACGCCGGAGGCTTCCCCAGGTGGGAGGCGGGTGGTCGCAGTGATGGGCAATGTCGGTGACAAATTTAATGAGGACTGGAGACAGCCCTTTGACAGACGGTGCCCTGTGGTGAGGTGGAAATCTGAAGTACAGCAAAGTGCATTGCTGATCCAATAAGTCTCATTTACTTTGGGATATGGTTGTTTCCTGGATGTTTCTTGGGGTTCCCAGATAACACACACAGCTCTCATTAGCCTTTGTTCATCTTGGGATGAGCAAACTCTTTCTGCCTCATTTTGAACCCACTTGAACATTATGGATTTGAAAGTTGGGCGAAAAGATCAAATATTGCAGAGTTCTTGTTCCAGGAGAAACTGTGAAAAAGGGCACAGAGAAAACCAGGCTGCAGCTAAAATAATGCAGTCCATGTTACACCACACCCTCTGCTAGCTAAGCTCCAGCAGAAATCCTATCCCCCCCAGCATACAGAGAATGCTCTCCATCACATGGTTTTGTAAAAAAAAACCCTGTTTGTGGAGAAACGGCTCGAAGTCTTAGAGAAGAGCATTGTTCTGAGATGTAAGTGACTCGGGGAAATTTCTCCAGGCCTTTCAAGACAGTCACAAGTCTTTCTGGTGCCTTCTGATCACCCTACCAAAACCAGCGGATTGGACGCACATCTGAGCCTTTACAGTCTTTGTGGGCAGCCGTTAAGGGGCAGAGGGTGGGAAGCTGCACCCAGGGGGGCTCTGCTGGGAGCGACCTGGCACCAGAGGAACCGAGCGTTGGATGAAGGCTGCGAGGTCGAGCCCCCCGTCCCCACAGCCCGGGCACCTCGGGTAAGGGCTGCCTCTCCTGACCTGTCCCCTGTGATCAACAGAGGAATGTGGCCACCTCCTGGGGACGATTCTGGCCTGAACGAGGGCATCTTCTCCCTGATCTGAGTGTGGCAGAGAGCAAAAAGGGCTGGGATCCGCCTGCCTTTTGCGTGTAGGTAAGGAGAGGAATCCTTTCTGGACAAGGGAACACGTTGTGCTGACTACCACTCAATCCCCCTTTATGAGAAGATTGAACACTTCTTAATGGATCGGAAAGCAACCGGGGCATCAATGGGGTAGCAGAGCAGTGCAGTCCTAGAGATGCCACAAGGCCTGGAAACGTGTTTCAGGACTTCAAATGCAAGATGATGCTCGTGTGATGGTAGCGTGTGCTTGGCCACTGGGGAGAAAGGGGCAATTATGGAGGGTGGAAAAGCCGGGAGAAGCGCGTTTTGTGTCTTATGTTTGCTGCAGAAGACAATGAGGGGAAGCATTTCCATTTCAAAGGCATTGTGTATAGGAAATCAGAAAGTGACCTTAACGGTGAGGGAAGTCTCTGAGGAGGAAACCACGGAGCAACTGGAGAAAGTGTAGTAAATCACCGACTGGATGGTATTTATCCAGGAGTTCAGAAAGAAATAAAGGGTGAGCCACTGGGAAGGTAATGACATGGGTACACAATATATTCTGGGACGACGGGAAAGGAACCACAATTACTCCTGTGGAATGGAAATCACATGTGGCACCAAAATAAGTGCAATGTCAGAGTCAGGCACGGATGTTTCCAAAATTATCCCCCCCCCCCCAAGAGCAATAACTGGGGAACAGTTTTCCATCCCTTCTTGATCAGCCTTGACCAGCTGATAGCATTCGATCCGATTATGTTCTGGTACGTGCAGGGCTTTGCAGCCCCCTCTTTGCAGCTCCCCCCGCGTTGCCTGCTCCTGTAGGTACCCCCGCAGACAGCTCGCCCCCATCCCCCAGGACACGGGGACAGCCTGGGGCCCGCCGTGGGTCCCCCGCCCAGGTTGCAGCCCCCAAACTGCGGTGCAGCTGCCAGGAAGCGTTTTCCTGATGTTCGTCACGAACTCCTCGACAGGCGATACCGCAGGCCCTATAAAATGACACGCTCGCAGACGTGCCAGAAGCACACTGAGCGCTCTGCAGCCCCGCCAGGTATCGCCTCCTGCTGCCCAGCGGGGACAGACGAGGGGCCGGGGCCGTCACCCACACCCGGACCCAGGGATGGCTGGGTGGATGCCGAATTCCTTTGTGCCTTGGTGAGGCAGGCCACAGCAGTGCCCAGGTGGCAAAGCCCCTGTCCCTGCTGCCCATCAGAATGCCGTGGACTGGATGAAGAGCAGTTCCCAGAGCTGGGGCTGCAAAGTTATCCGCAGACACCTCTCAGATGGGCAATGTGAGCGCGCCCAGTGCCATCTCCCCCTCCTTCTGGTTCCCATCCGAGGAAATGGAGCTGCCCTGTGCAGGGCTGTGCCAGCAGCCCTGCGCCTCTCCCTGGCAGCAGCGAGCCCGCCCTCGTCCCTCTGCCCACAAAAGGTTAAACACGAGCCACATCCCTTCCTTTTATTGTTGTTCTTTTTTTGATAATATTGTCTCCATTGTGTCAGAGACGTAATAGTGCTGAGCAGCCCGCCCAGCAGCGTGAGGACAGAACGGGACCGAGACAGCCCAGAAGTGCTGCAGATGGGAACACGAAGTGCCAGGGTAAAGTTTAAGCCATTGTCCCAGCACAGGAGGCAGCCACCACAGGAGGAACTGGGACACATGGGAGGGATGTGACGAGCCAGGGGGGACAACAGGGAGGATGCAAAGGCAGGGAGACAGCATCCAACGGGCTCAGCTCCCGCGCTCCACGTTCTGGACACTTCGCACTCCACGGGGAAGGAGAAAGCCCCGCTGGTGCCGCCTTGCTAGCCCCAAGTGCAGCCCCTGGGGGGCCGGCGAGGACCGGGGGGCACCCAGCAGGGTGCTGGCACCCCTGGGGGCTGTGCCCGGCGAGGGGTCACCTGGCCCTTCCCCTGCCACCGGAGCTGGGCCCGAGGGGTGACGGCGCTGGGATGGAGCGGGGCTGCCGCGGTGCCATGGCAACGCAGCTCCATCGCCATCAGCCCGCAGCCTTTGTGCCGAGCCGCGTGCTGGAGTGGTTTTAAGGGCTTTGAATGCAAGCTGGAACTAAAAAAAAAAAAAGAAAAAAGAAAAAGGCAGAGAGTTAACTGCCTGAGAGGGGTGTGGAGGCTGGGGGACACAGAGGAAAGCCCTTTCCACAAATATTATTCTTTGGTTTGGAGGAACGGTCCATCCATCAGCTGCCTCGAACAGACCAGCTCACCCTTGCTGAGCTCATTTCAGCTTTCAAATGTTCTCGTAATTGTGGGCTTTTTTTGCTGTTTTTAATTTCAGTCTGGGAGGAAAGAAAGGATAAAAAGACACCATTGCCTTCCCCCACTTGTGTATCTGCTGGGGAAAGGGGAGGAGAGGAGGGGAGAGGAGTAAATTTTAGCTCAGTTCCAGCTCCCCAGACTTGCACCACCAGATGCCCTGATTTTTGGGACTGTCTGGCCATAATTTCTAGTCCCTGGGGACACCTCGGTGTGACAGACTCTGTGTGTAGCACTGCTGCAGGCATGGGGACCGGTGGCCCAGCCCGTGGAGCACACGGTATCTGCTCCCACCCTACAGAGCCGTTTTCATTCCGACCACGTGCAGCTCGGGGTAGTGGCTGTCCCGCAGATGCTGTTGGTTTCCCTCTGTTTGTTTGTTTTCCTGGCAACAGCCGTCAAGGGGAGGGGACCTCTGTGGTTCACCAAGTGTCCTGGGAGCGCAGATCCAGCCCCAGCACCCCGCGAGTGGAAGGGAAGGAACGCCAGGAGCGAGGGATCTGAGAGCAGGCCTTTCTTCTCAGCTTGTGCGCGTTCCAGACGCCAGAAGGAGCCCCGTTGACTTCAGTCTACTGGTGGCACTAGTGATGAGGTCCCCGCGGGATGCCAGGGAAGGGTCCGTGCTTACCTCTGTTGGGGCTCGGCCGCCAGCAGGACGGCGTGCCAGGGACGTGGCTCCTCCGTCTCCGCTCCTAAACAGCCACAGCCGTGGGTAAGAGCAGCCAGAGCTTCCCAGAGAGCGCCGCGTCCTCCCCAGGAGAGGCCATCTCACTGAAGGATAAACTTCATCTCAGCAGCTCATTCAGGCTTGTGCTGCGTTGCCAAAACAGCCCACAAGCAGGACTGGGAAAGGGGGAAGTGGTGGGACAGGGACAATTAGAGCCAACTGCGGTGGAGGGATTTTGAGTTGATCTCTTTTTTCCCCTTTTAATAGCGCTGTATTATAAATATCACAAAACCACATGTTATCAGACAGAATGAAACAATTATGCTCGACTTCACAACTACGGGATATGTGCCTTCCATGGGGCCTTGCGCTCTCTGATGTGGACACCTGCTCGCTAGAAATTTGATGGGTGAGCAGCAACTTGACCAGGATGTGGGCCCCAAGCAAACCCCGTAAGTCAGAGCAAATTTTAGTCATGACCAATTGGGTGCTACTGAAGGAAGAACTCATCCCAGTTGCTGAGTCATTTTAATCACACGCAGCTAATGACCCTCCGGGCCGGGGGAGCGCAGGGCCCGCGTGCGCTCCCGCAGACGGTTCTGATTTCTTCGAAGGACATGGCGAGGCCTGGTGGGTATAATGGATATCCAGGCAGCTGGGGCTTAGCTCCGGCTCTCCTGAGCAGGTTCTGCTAGAAATAATGTCAGTGATTTTTCTGCCCCATTAATTTCGGGACGCTGTGGTTTTGCGTTCATTTGCTAGGAAAACCCGCTCCGGTTCCCCACCACCACCACCCGCACATGCTTTCTCTCCCTCCCCTCCCGATGTCAGGAGGATTTTCCTGGCGAAGGTCTCCTCGCAGGCACCCCCGGCCTCGGCCCGTTATTTATAGGGTACCTCTCTGCAGAGCACAATGCTGGAGGTGAGTGAGTTATTGTTCCGGGTGACATCATGGGGTGGACTTCATAAGGGGGCTCAGCGGACGGTCTCTGAAGACAGCTGCGAAAAAGGCAGCCCTGAAGGATATGATGGAGTGGGTGAGACATAAATTTCTTAGGACAGGCAGTGAAAAAACGTTTACAGCCCTTCTTTCCTGAGTCTGGTTTCAATCAGAGTCCCAGCCGTTTCATTGATGCTTCGCACTAAGCACTCACTCAGACATACGCTTTATGCGCTCGACCTGCCTTATTTATTTTATTTTATTCCCCTTTTTACTGTTTTCAAAATGCACTGGTACAGGATGGCTTACAGATCCTCCAGCAGCCAGCTCCCATGGAAGGTAGCCACAGACAAAGGCTATCTGCCTGGACAGGAATCTGGCTCGCAGACGGGAATCACCGAAGAATAATATTGATAACGGTAATGAAGGAATGGGTTTATAAAACCATCACATTGCAGTCTCAGTCTATAACAAACGTGGTATTAACTTTGACATTCATTAAGGCAGCTTGCCATTTCTCCCTGGCTTAATGGAAAATCTGTCTGTTTAGAAGTGTTTGTTGCAACTGCAGAGGTTAAGGGAACAGATAGGTTACTGATTAGGAAAGCCCTGAGCACTTGGTTACCCCAAAGGGCATTTTAAGTTCATTCTTTGCCTCCTTGCTCCTATTTTCACTTTATCTCATATCTCGGGGTGACTGCTTTGTGTGCTTGTGATGACCGTGAGCGGCTGGCCCCGAGGGGTGTCGGCAGCAGGGTCCCGAGGGTGTGCACAGCGCCCTGGGGACCCAGGGCTGGTGGTGCCCCCGGGGGAGCAGTGCTGGGGACCCCCCGACAGGGCCACGTTGGCCACCACCCCCTGTCTGCTCCCCACAACTGTCTGGAGGGCCTGGGTCCTCCCTCGCAAGGCAGCCTAAGAAGGTGTGCCTGGTTTTTGTGTGTGGAGACATGATTTTCACCCAAACCCCTGTTCTATTCCCAATAATATCCATACCGGTTTCCTGGGAGCAACGGGAAGCAGGGCTCTTGCTGAAGCCCCTCCTGCCTGGATGCTGAGCACCCCCCTGGCCCCATCCTCCTGGATCGTGGGGGCTGCCCAGAGGCACCCGCTTCAGCAGGACTCCCACCCAGCAGCAAGGCAGGGATCTCCCCGGGATCCCGAGCTTGGCAGAGCTCCCACGGCACCAGTCCTGGAGGCCACCGGGCTGTGGGGAGGAGGCGGGCGCTGTCCCCAAGGCCACCTTGAGCACAGCCCTGCTGTGCCATCTGGAAGAGCCTCTTGGTATCAGCACATCTCGGTGCTCTCCATCTTAATCGACAGAATAGACTTTTGGTTAATACAGTGAGTTAATCTCTATCTGCCTCTCCCTGTGACTCGCCGGTATTTATCAGCATTCTGCATTTTACATATACGTGCGAGGCATTTAATAAAACCCAGACCGAGGAGATGAAAGATTTATCCGTTTGCCCTGAGAGATGTCCCTTGTGAGGGCAACTTGGGACTCCAGAGCGGAAACCTGGATTGTTTTTTATGGCAGCTGCGTGAAGAGATACAGAGCCTTTGAAGTCCTCCCGGCCCCCTTCCTCCCGCCGGCCCCACGTGCCAGTGGCTGGGCTGCCCTTCCCCGGCCTGGGGACACGGGGACATGGGGACAGAGGGACGCAGGGTCATGTCCCAGCTATGTGGGATGGTTCTGTGTGGGGCTCAGCACTGCGAACTGCCCCCGGCACGCCGGTGACTCAGGCTTTGGGAAGGAGAGCGAGGCTTCCCGGTGGCGCAGGAGCGGTGACATTTCCTTGCTGTCCCCCAGGGGCCCGCCTGCAGGAGGGCAGGGGGGGACCAACAGGTGCCAGCCCAAGCAAGCAGGAGGGGAACACCCCCGGGGGCACATCGGGGTCTGCCTGGCCCCAGGAGGGTGGCAGGAGACGGCCACTGTTGGTGCGGTGGTTACTAATGAACAATTTTAATTTCTTCCATAAGCAGCCAATAAAGCTCATCTCTCTCTCTCCTTCTCTCGAATGCACCATTTATTTCTCGCTTTGAAAGGCGATCAAGGAAATTCACACAGAGGACCGGGAGGGGGAATTTGATGCTAAATGTCAGCGCTGCCTGAGGAAGCCTAATTCTCCTCCGAGCAGCTGCAGCAACATCTTCCCAAACAAGGCTCTAAATTACAAAGAGCCTGTGGCTTCTGGTGACCAGGGGGAGCTGATGGCGTCAGGCCCTGCCCCGGGCTGCTCCCAGATGGACCATCCACCGCCCCGGAATTAGGAGCAGTTGCATTTATGGGGGTTATAGAAGGCGTCCTGGGCTGGGCGCTCCTCGGAGCAGCAGCAGCTCCCTGCAGAGCATCCCCGGTCCCGCGGGTGTGCGGTGCCACCCGTGTGCCCCCCACCCGCAACGAGCTGTGCTGGGCCCTCCATGCAGCCCAGGCCATTGTCCTCGTGGACTATGACGGTCCTTAAAGTCACCAAAGGATAAGGGTCTGCATGACAAGAGGCTGACGATGACTGCATGCTACTGGTGGCAGAGGAAAAACACAAAGCTGATTACCCAGGAACGACTCCAGTGCTGAAGCTGGTACCTCTGGTTGTGCAGGAACCTTCCTGGAGCCTCTGCAGCTTTGCTTGGCAGGACCAAGCAGGAGCAGGTTTGCATGTAAGTGGCTGAACAGTGGACAAAGCGGTGGAGATCCAGGCGTCCTGCTAAGAAACCTCCCAGGCCTGTGATCCATGTGTGAAAAGCAGCACTCTGCGCACATGGGGTATTTGAAATATCAAAGACAGGACTCTTTTCATCTCTGAACTCTGCCCGGGGAAGAGATATTAGAGAAATATTTGCACGATTTAACGTGGACGGTCAGTTCTCAGCACGAGGAGGTCAGGGGAAGGAAGCGTGTCAGCAGGGCGTGGGGCAGGTCTGCAGCTTCAGCCCCAGCCAGTGTTCGAGTCCCCATGAGAATACAGTGCCATGGAAGAGGAATCAGCATATGGGACTGCAATGCCCAGCACCCAGGGACCCAGGCTTTGCCTAAACGGAGTTGTCTGAGCACTGCAGAGTCCCAGGAAAGACAGAGGCAGGGCTCCGGGGGCTCCTGCTGCCCGGCGTAGCCTCCTGCCTCACGCCTTCCCTCCTGCTCAGGGTGCTCACAGCATCGCTCTTCTGGTGGAGGCTGCTGGGCTTTGGGCTGCTCCTAAGACCATTTCAATAATTTTGCTGGAGGAAGGATAAAAATTGTTTTTCATCGTTCTCCTGCCCTCCCCTGAGTCTGTGTGTTTGCTGTTTTGCTCTTTATTCTCCTGTGCAGAGCTCTGCGTTTGGGAAGCTGTGCTGGAGTATCCCTTCCTGCGATGCTCGTGCTGCAGGTATCTCGCACAACGTAAGCCTGGTCTTGATCTTCCTGTAGAAAGACGCATAAATTAGATATAGATTTCTACAGACCTACCTATAGAAAAATCCAGGGCATTCCCAAGACCTGAGCTACGTCAACAGCTGAATTCATGTCCTGAACAAATGCGCATCTGCTCCCTAAACCCATGAGATCTGATCAAGCCTAACACAAGCTCATTTAAAGATGTCAAAAAACCGTGGATCAGATCTGTGGCAGTTTTAAGTGGCCTTAGATTACGTAAAGTAAGCAACTGCCAGTCATCAGCAAGAGCTATTTGACAGGGCATGTGCAGAGGAGCTGGGTGTACTCGCTTGGTAATATTCAAGACAGAAATGATAAAGCTGAGAGAAGACTGCAAATAATTTTTTTTTGCAGGATTAGCTCCAAAGTTTTAAATGTTTCCTCCAGCTGCACTCGAGCTTTCGAGCTCCCTTTTTGGGAACATTCAAGCTGCTTTCACTGGCATCGGTGTTTGGAAAGATTTCTTTGGTCTCCCACCACTGATTCGTGCCCGAAGCCCGGGCAGACACAGAGCCTGCTTTCCCTGCCCTGGCGCTGCATCCCCATGCAGCCCAGGTGGGACCACACTAAATCCAAGCTCAGAAAAGCCCACCCCAAATATGCTTGCACGCTGCTTTCCTGGAGACACCGTTCTCCCCACAGATATCCCATAGACCGAAAAGGAGGCGGAATCTGTCAGGTGAATTCGTCAAGCAGGGGTGGTAATCATTCATTTAGCCAGTAATGACATGGCACTTACTATGTAATAACCTGGATATTGCATGGAAATTGCCATGTAATCCAATGCTCGGTAGCTGCCATATTGTCAGCAGCTGCACGGTAATTTGTGCCCTCTCATTTAAAGCCCTGCAACTTCTATTATTATGAGAATAAAGCGGCAGATCCCCGGTTTGCCAAAAGGCGGATCTCCAGAGGGATGTTACGAATAATTAGGCAGCCACGGTGGTTTTGGATAACATCTTCACCGTAACTCCATTAACTGGCAATTGATTGCTTTCTGCGCTCCGACCCGCGTCCAGCCCCCCGCCGTGCGGGCAGGGCTCTGCGGGTGCTCGCCGCGTGGCAGCAGGGTGAGCAGGGCAAGCAGCAGCCAGCACAAGCTGCTGTCCCTCCCCGGAGCCTGAGGGAGCACCTCCAGCACAGAGCACCTCGAGAACCTCACACAACGTTTGATTATCATTAAAAATGCACGAGTGCAAATCGCACTGGCACAACCGCTACTGTATTTAAAATCCCGGCCGCCTTCTCCAGGCCAATCTCCAGATATCCAAGTATCTGGAGATCAATCTCCAGTCTCCGAATGTCATCCTCGGGTCTCTGTCTCCACAAAGCTCCCTCGCAGCTTCCAGGCGATCCCAACTTGACCTCTGCCACCCCCAGATGCACATCCTCAGCCTTGCCTCTGGAGCGATAAATCGTGGTCCCCTGCAGCTGCCGTTGCCCTGATAATGTGTTATTTTTAGACGGAAGAAGTACGAGGTCAGAGTTAATGTTTTGCATTTGTCAGTGGAAGACGTGTCCCCCCCGCCCTCCTGCACTCTCACCCAGCCCTTGCCCCCTCAGACCCCTCACCCGTGGGTAACCCCGTCCCCGTCCCACGCCCCCTCCCCGCCTCTCCCCCTGCTGCTGCCTTGGGCAGCTCGGAGCCCGCTCCTCTTCCTCGCCCCGCTCTGCCTCCCAGGCTGGCCAGCGCGGGCTTCCCCGGCTCTGCCTCCGAGCCAGTGATATATGGAGGGAGCAGCTCTTCGTCTGCTGTTGTTTGCTGTACAAACTCCTAAACCGGCCTGTGCCTGGGATGTGAGAGGCATGAATGTGTGTGGGAGGTTTGCAGTTCCTAGTGATTGAGATTCCTTGGTTGAAGAAGCCTAAACAAACATCATAACCTCAGGGGAAATTCTGCAAAGTTTTAGTTTTAAGTGTTTCCTCTAACAAAATAACTGTTTGGCCTACAACGCTACCAGAGAGCATTCCTTTGGCTCACTAAGGCTTGGTGAGCTAAGGCTGGAGACGAGACCGTGCTTTAAGTGCGAAAACACAAGAACTTTGAGCAAAAATTGGAAAGTGCTCCTCTTTACGGGCTCACCTCTATTGTACTTTCCACCCAATTAAATGAAGGAAAATTCAGCTAGCACAAGTTGCCCAGTAAATCTCGGGCTGGTGTAAGGACAGGATGAACAGGGGAGAGCCTCGTGTGTGAGTGCTCATCCATCGCGCACCTGGACAGGTTCTACCTGGAGATGGAAGAGGTGTCCCCCCTGTCGCTTCTCTCAGCCCTTTATTTATTTATTTGGGGTGAAAAAAAAAAAAAAAAAGCATTGCTGACTTCTTTAAATATCTCCAAACCTACCAGCCTGAAAGCCAAGGGGAAAAAAAAAAAAGGCAGTAGGGACTGGCAGATGTGTGACTGTCCCTCGGTAGGAACAGATGACAGCTAACCACCTGCCCCCATCTCCTGGTCCTCCTCCAGCCTCTCTGCGCTCCTGGGGACAGCTTTGCCTCCTCCGCAGGGCCCTGCCCTGATGCAGGATGTGTTTATTGCCTGGTAGAGGTGGATCCAAACCACAGCTGCTGGGCACTGGAAGATGCTTGGATTTGGATCTCAGTGGAGAAGCGAGGCTGCTGAGAAACACGTCAGTGGAAGTGGAGGGGGATGAGTCTGGAGCAGTTTGGATCGGTACCTGGAAAGCTGCACGCCTGAGCTCTGGAGGCACCACAGAGATGTCGTGTCCCAGTGCATCACACACACCACGAAACCTCCAGGGGCAGCCTAGTATCAGTTCACACCAATGAGTTCAGGGGGTATTTAAAATGAAATTCCCGAACCACGCAGCTTTATGCATAAAATGGGCTCGGTTTCTGTTCATTTCGGAGGCTGGGCAAAGGACTAGGCTGCCTGATATTTTCCAGCTCCCTCCCATCCAAGGCAGAACGAGCTCTCAGAAATGCCCCAGGGCTCCTGAGGCATGGTTTGGAGCACTCCCCAGTAACCTGGCTTTTGCCCCTGCCCCGTGAGCCACATTTGGCAAAGGGAAGGAGTGATATTTACTGATGTGTGCTCCTTGATTTTCAAGGCATGTCTGAGCTCTGAGCCCCCATGTGTCAGCCTTCTCTACCATGCCTTAAACAGGACACGAAAAACAAATTTTCGGACACAGTGAATCAGTTTGAAAGGCGAGGGTCACCACCTATGTTGTACCTTTAACCCAGGCTGAAACTGCATCAGGAGTGAACTTTCCAGGGCAGTTTGCTTACAGTGCTTGGAGCCTGAGGTGTGGAAACAAGCCAAAATGGAGAAGTAAGCAAAAGTACGTTTTTAACCTCAAAACTGCTTGTTTCCTCTGTCAGCCTGGAATGAAATCCCGGAGTGGGCTCCCGTCCTGCTGCTCATCCGGTGCAGCCCAGTGGCCGGGGCACCGCGGGGCTGAGCCTCGCACCCAAGGCACCCGGCTGCTGCCCCAGGACCACCGGGATAAAAATCCCAGCCAGGGGAGAGGATGCAGGAGGAGGAGACAACCTCCTAAAGCTCTCATCACAGCATCTCCACTCAGCCCTGGGGCTTTTCCAGCAAGATCAGAATCTGCACCCAAACTGGTTTCTCTTATAGGAAGCTCTGCAACCAGCAGTAATTGTATTTTGTCAAGGTTTTAGGAAAGCTATCCACATTTATTAGCCATCTGGATTACAGAAATGATGTTCTTGATTCCAACTGCCAGCTTAGCCTAGCCATTATCAAAGAACAGAGTAACTTTTCACATTCCTGTCTCTCCACGTCATGAAGCGTTTGTTTCTCTTGGACGCTTTATTTACTTCTGCTTGCGGTAAGTATGTCTCAGATAAATCACTGCCGAATCCAGGCTGCCCGCTTGGCTCCAGGTTACGGCATCAGGTACAAATCTCCCTGATGTGTTGTTGTGTCACGACTTTCCAGAAGGGTGAAGGAGCTGAGACGTGCACAGTCAACATGAATTTTACAAAATTACCTCAAGCCAGTTGTGAAAGCTCATCAGAGAAAGGAAGGGGGTTCTGCCTAGTGCCCATCACCTCTTTGTGGCCTCTTCCCAGCCCAGCTTACAGCCTTGCTCTAGATACAGGAATATTCCTCCTTACTTGGATTATATCATGTTTATTCTGCCCGCCCATCCAGCAGGAACCTAGAGGGGCCGGGAGGGACAATGCTAGTTCCACCAAAACCCCCACTCATGCCTGTTCCCGTGGGCTTTTCCTTTAATTGAGCTCCTGGCTGCATTAGCCAGGGACTCGGGTATTGATTCGGCAGGCACTCAGATGAAGGAGCTGAGCTCAGACATTTGCTATTTACAGAGATGTGCATTGCTGTAGGACCCTTCAGAAATGAGGCCACACACGAGCTCACTGGGATCATTATTTCCTTGGGTGGAGAAGGGGATCTATTCCATCCTCCTGCCCCCCCAGAACACGACAGACCCCTTAGCTGCAGCTCACGGCTTCACCTCCCTCCTTCCACCTGCGTTGCCTCCTATTTCCAGCACCCAGCAGCACCGTGGCAGCATCACAGCTGAGGGAGGGGAAATGTTCTTGCAAGCACTTGCAAGGGCTGAATCCGAGGGAGATATTCCAATAAGCACATTTATCCTGGAGCAGGTGCACCTTATGGCACTTCTAAAACAGCACCCGAGGTATCACGCCTTCAGAGGCAGCAGCTGAGGGAAAAAGCTGACATTCTGGGGAGTCCAGCAGTGACCCCGGATCTGGGCGTCCCATGGAGCACGCTGCGGGTCACCTGCACCGCCTCGCGCACTTCAGACACTGCACATTTTTGGAAGTCAGCTGAATAGTCCTCTCTTTCCACAAATTGCACTGTGAAAACTTAGGCTAGCAGATTTGTTCTAGCTTTCTTCGGGAAAGTTAAAAGATTTCTCATCTATCTTCTGTTTGGAGGAAAATAAGACAAGACTATTAGAGCTGGCTGCAACGCAAAATTCCCATTCAGCCAAAAATATCATAGCTTCAGAGTTTTCTTTCATCCCATATTTGAACAACAATGTTAGCAGCTCCAAATTTCCAATGAAATAAAAATTCCAAACGCCTAGTATAAACACTGAAAAGCCTTCTCTAAATATTTTGCTTCAATGAGGCTGAAGTGTTTCGCTCTGCTTTATCACTGAAAAACCCCCAGCATATTGGAGGACATTAAACGGTTTCATTGCAAATCACAGAGCCACAGCGCTGGGGCTGAGGGACCCGGTGTGCTCCCATGGGTGTCACAGGGATGGAGAATGCTGCTGATACCCTCAGTGCTGTCCGGCCTGTCCCAGGGTTTTGGATCTCTTGCTTTTAATCCTTTATACGGGGATTTGTTTTCCTCCAGGGAGGTGGAAAAGCACCTTCGGCTGGTGGCAGTGGGGGAAGTAGGTGCTCTGTGGACCTAACTCAGCGCACGCTAGAGGGATGCATGCTGGCAAGGTGGTAGGTATGAGGACCCAGGAGCTCAGCCCAGCCCTACAGCATTTGGGGGAGAAAAGCATCCCTCCAAAAATGCTCCGACTTCCTCTAGGAACAGCTTTTGCAACCATCTGAATGAGTCATATTGCGAGGAATGGGGCAGGCAGAGAGAGCAGATAATTGGGAATGTTTCCTATGAGACAGATGCCTGAAATGTGTGCAGAGTGCATGCACCGTGCAGACACAAAATGTGTAGCAGAAATGAGAATGAAGTTGGCTACATTATCTTGAAAACAGTTTCATTTCCATTTCAATTCCAGGTGAGGGAGGAAAGTCAGCACCTTTCTCATTTCAGCCGGTCTGGGTCTCATCTTACTTACGAAAGTTAAAGTTCATCCATCACCCGTGGCCCGAAGGCTGTGTGCCAGACCAATTATTCATACTTAGCGATGACTTACTCCACGGAGAGTCCCGGCGAAATCAATGGAGTGGCTCAAGAAACAAGGTACCACGGAGCTCCGGGAGCAGCAGGCTGTGCCCTGGGGTTTATTGTGCAAATTCCCACAGCTTTCCCATCGATTTACATGAGCACTTCTCCAGCCTGAGGATCGCAGGGTGAGGCTGCTCTGCGTGCACATTTGTGTGCACTGAGTTTTAATGACTCTGTTTTCACATCAGGCTCCCTGTTCGCCGTGTTTCGGTGCTGTCACTAATCCTGTTTGAGCGAGGCTTCCCTTGGCTATCGAGGCTGAGCGTGGGGTGTTGGCAGAGCCGGAGGGCAGCCCGTCCTTCTGGGAGCACGTGGGAGCGCTGGGCACAGCGGGGAGGGACAGATCCCGCCAAACAACTCGGAGTCAAGTAATTTGGCAACAGAAATATTTTCAACAAAAGACTTCAGGAGCTAGAGAGCAGCGGGTTACCATCTAGGGGATATCTGCACCCTGCTTTTGGGATACACCCTGAGGAAAGGCATGGGGAAGGGCTGAAAGCTGCATTTTCAGGAAGCTGTCCTGCCAGCCCTGTAGGACTCTTGCAGGCTCAGCCTGTGGAGGGGCAGGCAGCTCCGACATGGGGCAGTCGCTGTCACGCAGCACCCCACAGCCCCCATCCACCGCTTGCAGCAGGCCTGGCACAGCAGCCTGCTGCCGATGCACCTGGAGGAGCACCACCAGACAGCTCCAGGAGCGGTCTCTGCCCGAGGGAAGGTGAAGAAACCCAGATCTGCCTGAACCCGTAGGCAGCGCGTGATAAAAGCTGGTTATCGGGGGCTGGGAGAGGCAGAGCTGACCCTGCACTTCTGACTGAGGGTGATGGGGGAGCTGGCTCTAAGAGGGGCTGATGGATGAAGACAAACACCTTTTGGGATGGGAGTGAAAAGGTGGATCTGGTGAGGAAGAGGAAAGCTATGGCTGGCTGCAGTCCCAGTGAGGGGCCAGAAAAGTTATCTTGGTAACAGCCTTCTGGATGGATATTAGCGGGCGGCCCTCACATTTGTTAAGGCTCGAGAAAAGGATGTGTCAAGAAACAAGTCATGGAAAGATAACAGCCTGGAAGCCTCAGCCGTGGACGGACAGGCAGGGCCGTACCTGGGAGTTACGGCGTGGACGTGGAGGTGCGCTGGGAGCGCGGCCCCGAGCGGGGCCTGGGCCAGGAGCACTGCCCGAGGAATGAGGCTGGAAAAAAGGCTGACGTAGTGCATCTCTCTGCTCCTGTGCAGGGAGAGGCACCGAGGGCAACCAGGGGCTGCTGGGTCACTGATAAGAAGGGAAACCCAGTATCATGGGAGAAATTGCCATCTCCTGAGCACATGTGCTGGTGTCCACAGGCCAAATGCTGCACTCTGATGACTCTGGCTTTCCCCATTGTGCCCAGACTGGTCCACGCAGTCTGTGCTTCTCCAGCAGGCCTTCACCTGCATCCTGCTGTGCCCTGTGCTCCTCGCCTGTTACCATTCTCCTCTCCCCCAAAACTTTTTCTTGTGCTGCCCACTGTGCATGCAACCCCCCCCCCCCCCTCCCCTTCTTTTCTGAAAACAACACCACGGGCAAAAACAGCAGCTCAGGTTGCTTCCAGCAGAGAAAAATGCTCATCCCAGCAGGAGCCTGGCCCCTTCAAAGTGTGGAAGTCTCCTGCTTGGGTGTGAATCCGACTGGGAACACGCAGAGCCTGAACCCAGCAGGGATGGATTTACCTGTGCTGGGGAGAAATACTTCTTCCCCTGAGTTCTGTACAGTGTGCATCGGCATTCAAGCATGGGATAAAAACAAAACAAGAAACAAGGAAAAAAAAGACACAAGGATTCATTTAATTCATGCAATGGGGGGACAGAAGGAGTGATTAAACAGCCTGATGGTCAGACTTTGATCCGAGCTGGGGCCAGGCAGAGAAATCCTGCTCCGGGCTGTACGCAGGGCACACTTTCACCCACCAGCACCAAGGAGGAAGCAGGGTGCAACCAGGAGCTGTTACGGAGATGGTAGCATTTTATTTATTTTTTTGCTCTTGCAGAATCACTTCTGACCATAATCACGCTGTACTGTTAAGTCGGAGGTGGTGTGAGCTCTTGATTTCACAGCATCGCTGCATTAGTATGCAAGTACGAGGCAGGCAGCAGAAATATTCCTGCTTGCAGAGAGCACTTGGATAGAAACACTGAGGAGGGGAATGTTAAAGTTGCATTAATTGTAATGCTTTTATTTATTTCCTTTTCATTCCTGCTCAAAGCTGGATTTACAGAAAAGTTTCAAAGCTGCTAAACCATCGAGCATTCAAACCCCTCTTGATGTGTACATAGCTGGCATAAGCAAACACGCAGCCTTATTGCTGCTTCCTTTGTCTTCCCACCCTTCATTCTTTCTTGTTACTCTTATTTGCTGTGTCTGATCTCCAGCTAAAGGCCTGTCTCTTGCTCTGTACTGCTACAAAGCTGAACACAGGGAACCCTTTCAATCTTAAAGACGTCCCTGAATGTTGCCTCAGTAGAAATAATAAATAATAACTTTGGGAGTTTGTATTTAGCAGGGCTGAACACGTGTTTGCTTGTTTGCTTTTTAAAACAAAGCTTATTTTTGTGCTCCATGGAGGTAGGTTTCTTTCAAACGCTCCCAGAGCCGTGCCTTGCCTTTCCGTCCCTTTCCTCCACCGCTGGTTCCCCCGGCCAGGTGCCCTCTCCCAAGTGCTCCGAGCCCCTCGGAGAGGCTGCTCTGCCCCCGTCCCTTCCCAGCCCCTTTCTCATTTTTGTCCCTTGCCTGCAGGGACCTCATAGTTTGTCCCTCGCAGAACCGTGTTCCCCATGGGCTCACCTTTCTGCCACAGCAGGAGGGTGCCCAGCAGGTGATGCTGCCCTGCGGGGGTGGGAGAGGAGATGGGGATGCAGGGAGTGTGGCCGTCTGCTGTTTCTTATAAGTGCTGGGTGAAAAAAACCTCAGTTTTCCCTAAGTGGGAACATTTGCCTTTAATGAGGCTAAGAGGCTTTTTCTCTTGCTTTTTTTTTTTTTCTTTCTTTCTTTTTTTTTTTTTTTTTTTTTTTTTTTTTTTTTTTTTCAGGGAAGCAGCGACTAGAGAACGGGTCATTTGTAATAAACAAAGCACCAGACACATCTCCGGCTGCGGGATTAGCACCCTGCCCCTGTGCAGCACTGCTCGCTCTCGGCAGCCCTTGTGGCCAGCCTGGACCGAGTCCTCTTGTCCCCAGTCTGTCCCTGACCGTCCCTGCCATGGGCAGCAGACACAGATGGGGACAAACGTGTGACAGCAGCACCGCAGCCGTGCCAGACCCTCCAGCCTGACTCACGTCGCACCAAAGGGCCCCTCTGAAGCTGGATGTGTTTTAGAAGTCTGACAGAAATTAAACCAATATGATCCCACTCAAATTGTTTTACTGCATCTAAACTATGTGGCAGATCTATTTACTTTTGTACTGCGCGTTTGCCACATTAAACCTGGGTCATTTTGGTTCATATTGTAGCTATTTTAATGTATCTATGCATCAGATCTGACCGCAATGCTGCTGGTCAATGCCATGGGAATATTATTCTATACGGGAACAGATATGCTAGATCTGGCCACAAATTAGTTTTTTTCAGTTTACAGGCAATACTAATATTTACTCAGGATTTCCATACAAAGCAAAAATTTTATACAAAAAAAATCCAATAAAATTCTTTCATTGTGAATCAAATCTTCGTTTTAGTGAGAAAAAATGTTTGGTCTGACTACAGAAAAAAACACAAATCCAGTGATATCAGAGCATGCTAATCAGCCCCAATTAAACAAGTCCATGAAATGCACCAAAAACACTTTTACTGTCATGTAAAGCTGAGAGTGTGAATGGAGAGAGCAGCTCCAATGTGACTCGTTCTGGCTTTCTCCACCCAAAATCCCCGTGTGCCCAATGCGCTCTTGCGCAGTGGTTTAGCAGAACTCGTGGCAGAGCGAAGCAGATGCAGACCGACCCATCGGGAGGCTCCGGCCCCAGCACGAAGCTCCTTGCCACGGCAGCACAGCCGGGCACGTGGCGGCCAGTGCCTGCAGATGTCCCTCGAGGGGAGGCTGTGGCCTCTCTGGATGAGGGAGGCTGGGGAGGACACGTGCGAGCTTGGCTGCTGCCGATCTATGGGGGCTGGTGTCCCGGCGCATGTCCCCAGTGTCACATCCCCGGCTCATCGAGGACTGTGCCCTCTCCCCCAGCCCCAGCTGCTGCGGGATGCGGGGGTGATGGCTCGCCTGACGGACGGCTTGTTTGGAAATCCCTGGCCCGATTTTCTTCACGCTCTGCCAGAGGGTGTTGAGGTCCCCCACGCCCCTCCTGATGTTCCCCTGTCAACACTTCGTCTCCCGGGCCTTTGGCCAGAGCGCTTTCCCTTCTGCCCGAGGTCTGATACTGGAGGAATCCAGGCCGCAGATAAGAGGGGAGGCCGGGGCAGCCAGCTGGGAGGGGGGGCATGAGAATTTACTGGCAGGGCCAGCAAACCGGAGGCTGCAGGGCTGAGCTCACTGCACCACGCTGGAAGTGACTGGATGATGATTAAGCCTGACCTCCGAACGAAGGGGCACGATGTATTTCATAAATTGCTCCCGATGCGACACATTGAAATATTGGTGCTGCTTTCAGGAACTGATTGATTTAATTCCAGACGAAATCCAGCGAGCACCACCACGGCCGCCGCTCTGTCCGAGCACGGGGTTGTTCATCTCCCCTCTGCAGCCCGGGGAACGAGGCCGCTGCAGCTCCACGGCACTGAGCCATCCTGGTCCAGACCCCACGGCCGTGCAGGCGGCCCCACGGAGCAATGCCATGCTGTGCTACGGGCCTCGGGAGCAACAGCTCTTTGGGAAGGCCGATATGCATCGGGGCTTCCAGCTCGACTTTAATTCATTCGTGCTCCAAACCTGCTGCACAGCCCCGGCCGTGTCCGCCCCCATGCACCACGCTTCGGGGTCGGTGGCACCTCGTGCTCAGCACAGGGCTTGGTGCAAGGGGGCTTTTGCCTCCCTGTCACCCTACCCACGTGCTCGGCCCCATTTCCCCGAGTATTTGTGGAATGAAATGCTGTTGCTATCATGGTTTACGTGATTGGAGAGAGGGAACGAAAAAAGCGAGGTGGGGAGGGAGGGAAGCGAGGCGGAAACAAAGACAGCATTGTTATCTCTTCCAAAAAACTGCAGATACTTATTCAAGGCAGAATGACTAGTTGGGTTTGTGGTTTGCTTTTACATATGTGTTTAACCTTGTGAAATAGTCAACAGCCTGGAAAGAAAACACCACACTCAGAGGCAGAGGCTGCCCAAGGCTCCCAAGCCCTGGGCCTGATTTTCCAATTTGGAAAATTTGGAGCCCAGCCTCGGTCCCTGGGATGCGAAAGCCCTGGGTTCCGTGGGTGGGAAGGGTCCCCACCACCGACAAAGGCATCTCTCCGCTGTCCGGCAGGAGCAGCACGTCGGGCTTTATCAGGCTCCTGTCTTATCAGTTCCCAGCAGATGCTACAAGACGATCTGTCATCTAAACCTTGGCATTCCTCGCTCCAGCCAAGCGGCTGCAGGAGCCAGAAACCCAACAAGAAAAAAAATATATAAATAAATTAAAGGAGGAGTGGAACAATGCAATGAAAAAAAAAATGAAACACAAATTCTACGGCATCGAAATGTGAAAGAGAGAGTGAGCACGCTGCGCTGCTGTGCCAACTTTCCGGGGTTTAGAGCACAATCTTTTCTGTGGTACCACCGCTTATGATTAAGTTTGCCTGACACTTCCCATCAGGAGGCTCTGCAGTCACTCGAGCAGAGCTTTGCCAGACTTGAATCAATTGGGCTGAAATTTCCCATGTTTGGTATCTGCCTCAGGCAGAAGCTGAGGAAACAATCCAGTCCACATGGCACAGCCATTTCTGAGAACAAGGGTACGGAAAAACACCATGTATTGCTATTAAAAAAAGAAAACAACTCAATTTCCAATTATATTTATTTTATCTTCTCGAGAAGTTCTTGCTCTCCCATGACGTGGAACAGATGCTCAGCAGTTTCCAAGAAGCAGCCTTCCTCGCAGAGATCTGCCTTTTGCTCTTTCTGCGAAAACCCGCCCCAAATTCGGCTGATTTGAAGCGCCTCAGAAAAAACACACCTTACGGCTGAGCCAAGGCTCCTCGCCCTCCCTCCCCGCGGATTTGCCCCCCCCGAGGGCAGCACGGCCTGCGGCAGGGGACGGAGCAGGTGGGCGCATGGGGGACATGGGGCAGTGCCGAAGCAGCAGCCGAGGGCTGAGGGACCGCCGGGGGGGCACCACGGGAGCAGGGTCTGTGTGGGCAGCAGACCCCCAGGAGAGGAGCCAGCACGGCAGGGGACAGTGCACAGCCTGCAGGGCAGCCGGGCAAGAGAGATCAAACTGCCATGGATGGCGTGCCTGGAACCTCCTGGGAGTGACCACACGAACCCAAGTGACAGAGCATCGTGCCTCCTCGCTGCGTGCTCTCGCTACCCCACTACCTATAGTAAGGGCTATATTTAGCTTCCTCATTGCTAACTACAGGGTGTCAGTGGCTTCTCTTCTCCCCTTCGGTGACTCAGCCGAGTTCAATTGTTCATTCAAGCAGAAGCCAGGCAGTGCAGGCATGGCACAGCAGGGATTTGGCCCGTCACCCCCAGCCCCCATGTCACCCTCAGCCCCGCAGCACCCGCCTCAAGGCTGGTGAGCACAGGCCTGGCTCCTTGTCTATTGCACAGCTGGGGCTCGTCCCTGTCCCCATGTGCCAGGACAAGTCGGGGGCCGCTGTGACAGCACCAGCTGGAGAGGCTGAGGATGGGTCAGAGCGGGCTTTGGAGTTGTTCTCGCTCGTTTTGATGAGAAATTCCACCCTGGATTCGAGGAAATCCTCACTAACTAAATTTTCATTGAAAACACTATGTTTCCACAAAAGGTTTTGATTTCCATGCATCAGCATTTTCCCCAAAAAAAAAAAAAAAAAAAAAAAAAAAAAAAGGCATGCTTTGTTGAAAAATTCCTCCTCCATTGAAAGGGGATCGCCCGGCCCCACGGCGTGCCCGAGCCGGCAGCGAGCCCACGGCACCGGGAAGGGCTGGGCTGGGAGCTGCCCATCCATGTGCTCCAAGACATCACATCACAGCCTGCCTAATTGCTCTGCGCTCGTTAATATTTGCTGGGGATGTCTAGCGAAACCCCGAGCCGCAGAAGCCCCGGGTGGCAGCGCTGGAGGAGAGCGACTTCGGCTTGAGTAAGCAGCTTTGTGCTGGGACCGCTGACCAGACGGGTGTGTGGCCCTCTGCCCGTTTTAATCTGGATCCAGGAAAGAGAGAGGCGGGTGAGGGAATGACTCTGCCTCTTGCACACACTGGGAAAATAAAAAGGGACAGAAATGCCTGCCCATCAGATTTTTTTCCCCCCTTTCCTGCCCCTTCTGCAGCTGGGGAAACCGCTGGAGCTTCAGAGGCCATTTGGAGCCGGCTGTGCGGACGCAGGCTTTTGGAAACGTGCAATTACATCCACAGGCGTCTCCTCGTAGCTTAAGCAGGTTTAATATTACAGGCAGGCACAGGAAATCTTGGCCCTTTTTTCTTTTCTTTCTTAAATTATTTTTTAAACGCGCTCCTAGTAAAGTTAATGAATCACTCCCAAAAATGAGGCTTTTATTAGGGCCTGCAATTCGGCACAGATTTCTTTGCTTTTCCTGTGGCAGAAAGATGCCAATTAAATAAAAATCTTTTGTTTGAAACCTATTTCTATTGTTGCATTAGGGCTTTATCCCCACACAATTTAAAACAAACAAACAAACAAACAAACAGGCACGATACTCCTTTTGTGTAGGGTGGTCACAAACAACCGCTCAACCAAAAAGCCACCCCAAAGTCCTCTCCCACAGACATCCCACTGCTGGGAAGTTTATTTTCCTTTGCTGTGGTCCCGTTAGCCTTCAGCAGCCCCATTTATTTACCAGCCCACCGCCAATGTGGGAAGCATCACCGCCGTGGGCTTCCTCCTGCTCAGGTCCCAGGGCAGGACCCACCACGCGGAACACCCTCCTGGGCCGTAGCCCCAGTCCCCGTGAAGGCTCTCGCCCCAAATCCCCCGCTATTTAGTCCAGTTTTGGTGTCTGTCCGTAGGGTAAATGGGACACAGCCCAGGCTGCCGGGCTTTGAAGAGGTGGGAAAGCCATTGCTGATGGTTGCTGCTGCCTCCTGGTTTGTAGTAACGCAATTTCTTTTGAAAATCTGAATGTGAATCATGCTACTTTTATTAAAAAGAAAAAAAAAAACCTGTTTCCCCCTCACCCCAGCTGCACAGCAGCAGCCAGCAGGTGTGTGTCAATCGGCCAGCCTTGGAGATTTACAACCTGTTTGAGGATTTCTCAGCCAGGCTTGGGTTGGGGAAGGATTTTCTGCTCACAAACAAAGGAGCTGCAGCAAGGGGGCCCCAAGGGACACAACAACCGGAGATGAAAAAACAAACGCATCCTTCCCTAATGTGATTAAAAAAATAAAAAATAAATTAAAAAAAAGAGTGGACTCATGGGCTCCGGCTGGCCAAGGTAGGGGACTTAGCTGCCTCTCCCCGTTCCCTAGCTGCCCCTCTCCCACAGGAGGGGTGCAGGAGGTGACGGGGGTCCCATCCCTGCCAGTCGCTGGCTCCAGTGGCCGGAGGAGCTGACCCAGCTGAGCCCCATTGCCTTTGGCAGCCTCTTGCCTGGCCAGCAACGCAATTCCCGGCTTTTCATCACTTCCCGTTAAAAATAGATCAAAGCTGCGGCCGAGGAAAAGCCACAGGAAGCGGCTGGGACTTCCCGTGGTCAGTCGTGCCCCCGCCGCACCCCGAGCACGGGCTGGAGCCCAGGAGCTGCTCCCAGATTTGTCCTCGCCAGGCAGAGCTCCCCCGGCCTTGCTCTCATCCAGCTTTCAGCAGAGGACAGGAGCCACGTCCTCGGTGCTTGCCTAACGGCGGCCTTCTGGCAGGGAGCACTTCTGAGAAAGACGTCACTGCCTTTCTCCTTCTGGTGCGGAGCCGTGCCCTGCGCTGCAGCGCGCACACAGGCTGCTTCCCCCGTGCTCTGCAAATCTCCCGTGGAGGGTGTCTCGGAGATGACAGACGTCTGGAAGGAATCATGATGCATTTGCTGAGACGACCGATTGCATCCACACAACGCGCCGTCTGGCAGAGTGCAGCCCTTGGAGGTGCTCTGTGAGAGCACCCCGACGGCTCTTTGGGCAGAGCTGCCAGCAGCGGGCACCTCGTGGTGACGCTCCTGGTCCCCGGCAAAGCAGGTGTGCCGCTTCCCAGCGAAATCTCACTTTATATTGGAATTAACAGGAATGCTAATTCAGAGCGTTAGCCTTGAAACACGCATTCCAGCATAATCCCCGCAGGGTCACTGAGCTGGAGAGTGCAATAAACCCTGCAGCCTGCGAATGCAGAGAAGGGGAGGCAAGAGGAGGGCAGCTGGTACCCACAGGTGCCTGACGGAGGGAGAGCAGTCGCACACAAAGACCCGGGGCAAAACCAGAAGCATTAGGGTGAGAACGAGTCAGGGAAATCTTAGCTTAGACAAACAACAATGACGTAAGAGTGAGATGATTAGGCTGGAGGATCCTCTGCCAAAGGAAATACTGCAAGTCCCACTGGCTGCCCTTAGTCAGCACCAGGCAGGGCGAAACCCGGGGGGACGTGCACAGTAGCTCCTGTCCCCACGGCCCCGCCACGTGCGGCGAGGTGACACAGCTCCTGGCAGCCGTGCTCCCCGTCCCCTCGCCAGGCAGCCTGGCACGCGGCGGGGCCGTGGCTGCAGCCGGCGCGGCGGCCGCGTGCGCACAGCTGCGCACATCTGGAGCAGGCTCCTCCGGCGCGAGCTCCTCGCCAGCAGCCAACCATTTTGGAAGAGCCCCACCGACAGCTGCTCCGGCAGGAGGGAGAGGGAGAGAGCGGGCTGGAGGCTTCTGCGAGGGGCTGGCAAGTGCTGTGGGAGCAGCGGCAGCCGTGCGTGGCAGCCGTGCGCAGGCAGCGCTCGGGAGCAACGCGGCCGGCCCCAGCCCCAGCCCCGCCGCCGCCCCCCGCCCGGCGGAGAGGCCAGGGAAGTCTCCTGGCTCCTGCGAGCCCCGCGGCCTCCTCAGGAGCTGCTCACCAGCCCTTTTCAGCAGCAGGCTCTGCTGGTGGCACTCAAGCGTGAAAGGAAATGCATGACTAAGAGCTGGAGGAAAAGGCTGGGAGAGCTACTGCAGCTCAAGGAGCCAGTGCTCGTGTTTCCCACATGGGCTGCGAGTGAGTGCCCGGGTACACGGCCTGTGGGTGTGATTTCCTGACGTCCCATGCCTCACACGAGCCAGCGTGCCCCTCGGTGCCAGGAGAGCCACGAAGGGAGCGGGATTGCCACGCGTGGAGACTCCTGGAGGAGGTGGGAGAGGAGCCCGAGCTGCCGATGCAGAAATGCTCTGCTCTCCTTCCCACCCACGGCTGGACCCCATTATCTGACCCCATGGAGCACCAGCCCCGGCCGTCCCCGAACAAGCGGAGCTTTGTCCGATGTGTTTACTGCAGTCAGGAGATTAAACCAAAGGAAACAAGGCGGCTCAAAGGCTTAGGGCCGTGACTCACGCAGAGGGCTTCCCAGGCCGTCTTCACTCGGCACATTGCTCTGTCCCAAATGAAAAATGACTAAGTCAAAATAAATAAATAAAAGTCAATAAATCTTGTGCAGCGGAGATGGTGAGTGATCGGGGAATAGAAAAACCTGTTCAAACAGAGCAGTATATTCTAGGCAGAAAATTCAGCGTCACGTTCCTCAGCTGAGAGGGGACACTATGGAGGGGGGAAGAGAAATAAATATACATTTCCCAGCTATGTGACACAGCTTCCAGAAAGCATCAGCTGGTGGCTGTGAGGTTTGCACTCCAGGCTGCCGTGTGCCGGGCACGGCTTGCAGGCCAGGAGCAGAGAGCCAGGCAGAGAGCTGGGTGCTGCTGTGTGGCCGGGCTTTCAGGGCAGGCAAGCCAGGTTTCATTGAGGAAGATCCTCCATGGGCCCTCACAAAATTGTTCCCCATGACCCAGAAGCCAGGGGAAGGTTTGGTGACCTCAGTGCTGTGCTCAGGGCCATCTCTGCGAGGCTGCAGCCTCACCAGGATGCTGTGCTGTCCCCTCTGGACTTCGGACCCACAAGGACCCACTCTCTCCAAATGGGAATGGCCTCTGTGAGCTTGTCCAGCTGTCATACAGACCAAGGATGAGCTTCACCCCTGCCCAACCCACTCCTTCTCAAGGAGAAGTCCAAATCATTTAGAGCCAAGGGTGTTTCAATGTCTCACTGCATTGCAGCCACAACACCGGGGCTCCTGAAAGCTTCCAAGCTTTCCTTGCCGTCAGGGGTTAAATAACAGAAACCTCCTGCAGCTCACGGAGCCCACGTGTCCCCGAGGGATGACTTCCACTGAGCCGATCTCCACTCCGATTATCACCTCTGGACTCTGCGACCAGCAAGAGAAACACGTAGGGAGGAAGAATGACCCACGGCAGAGCACACGAAGCTCTGAAAAGCCTCCGAGGTGGAAGCTGCCTCTTGCCCGAGGTGACTTTATTCCTCCCAAGCCTGGGCACAGCTGACAGCGAGGGCTGCGGTGTCTGGGAAGGGGCTGGAGAGCAAACAGAGCTCTCAGCAGAAGGCAGCGGCTGCAGCAACAGCAAGCATTAAGGCACTAATGAGACAGAGTAGAGCTGGCCTGTCTTGTGCAGAAGGTTGGACTGCGTAATCTAATGGTCCCTTTGGCCTTACAATTTGTGAAACTGTTTCATTCTGGTAGATAGTTGGCTCTGGCTTTAAATCATCCTTTGCAATCCAACAGCAAAACGCTGGGAAACACAAAGACTCTTGGAACCGCACCAAAAAGCTCTTGGAGTCATTCGTGATAGCATCGCCGGGCCAAACCCTGCCGCAGCCCTCGCCCCGCTTGCTGGTGGTGAGGTTTGGTTTCAGCCCGGCTCCCCGGGGACGAGGGGACTTGCCCTGCACGCATGGGCAGAGCGGCGCTGGGTCTGCAGGGAGGGTTTGAAAGCAGCCCCGCGCCGCCCTTGCTGCGATGCATTTATTGATGGGCTTGGACAGAGGCACTTTCCTCTCCTGAATCCGGCCCCATTTCCCTGACAGTTGGAGTAATAGAGTCCAACCCTTCGGGCCCCGGGCCAGCGAAGTGTATTGTTTTAAGACGATCAACTGTTGCGTGCTGCTCTCCCCCCGCTGACTCGCGTAACAAAGCCTCTGCGACGGCACACAGGGCAGGGTCTGTGCACGGGCTGAAAGGGAAGGAGAACTCGGAAGTGGGCTCTCGATAGTCTTTTCTGGTCCCAGGGCTCCTTGTTTGGATGCCAAGACAAACAAATAAATCATATTCAAAGGCATCTGCCCACAATAGTGCTGAAGTCAGAAAAACATAAAAGAGGGGAGCTGAGATCAGGGGTCAGGATTCCTGTTAGACACAACAGCTTTGCTCAGTGCTTTCATTTCATTTTATTGCCTCTTCTGCTGCAGTTCGGATGAGAGCGATTATTTATTTTGTAGCCTCTCTTTGGCCTGTTTTGCCAATAGGAATCTGTGATATGCTTACAGAATTTCCTGGCACAGCTGCGGAGGGGGCTGTGGGCTGTGGGCAGCCTGCTCAGCCCTGCAACCAGCGCTCACGCTCCGGTGCGATGCACAAAGCCCTCGTGTCCTCCGTGCTCAGGCACCTTTCAAATTCCTCTTGATGGAGGTCGAGCCAGCCACCAGGAGAAGTCAGACACTTCTGTAGATGGTATTTTAAAGCAGGGTTAGCCAGCCAGGGAGTGAGGGACAGGGGCTTGTCTGGGGGATGCTCTTCTCACCCCAGGTAAGAAGCAGTGAGGACAACGCTCGGTGCCTATTTCCCAGAGCAACAAGACACAAAATGTTCTCCTCAAAAGCCATTAGCCAGCCACCAGCCACCCACTGCAGCTCCTGGAGCATCCCCGGAGCTCTCTGGGGCTCGGACTGGCCCAGCTCAGCCCCGACCCCACTGAGCCAGGCTGGTGTGGGACCGGGGATCCCAGCCCCAGGCAGTGGCTGCGTTTTGGAAGGGAAGCTGGGGGTGTCTCAGGATCATCACTGCCACATGGCAGCAGCAAAGAGAAATTCAGCACATCAGATCTCACCCCCAGACCTCGAGATTGCAAGACCTTTCAGTGAGGGGCTCAGGGAAAGGACTGAAATCAGCTAGGTCATTTCTCATCGCTCTCAGAGGCCAAGAGAACCTAATCGGGACCTGATTTCAGCTGTTTGTTTGCCAGGACTCAGACCAAAAAAAGCTCCCTCTGAATCAGAAAAATAAATTAAAAAAAAAGGAATTTCCTTTTGGTTTGGATTGTTTCTTAATGTTATTTTAATGTAGGTCTGTTTGGTGCTTATTTGGAGCTTTAAGTGGAAGAAAACAAGCCTTGGGTCAGCTCTGGTGCCGGGCCGGGCTGGGTGGCCACCGACGGCGAATGTTGGTAGCGATGAGCACAGCACCCATCGGGAGCAGGGAGGCATTTATTACCAGGCTCGATTTTCTGGTAGCAGCCCCCTCGGTCCCACACTGAGTAGCTGGGATGAAGATCTGAAGTGTTGGCCTCAGCTTCGCGCAGGGGTGGGTGGCCGGGCACGTGCCCTCCTGCGCCGGGTGCTGGCAGCGCGCCCGCTGGCGCCGTAACCAGCCAGGAGCACGCAAGTTGCCTTCTCCTCCAAATCTTCAGGCGAGTTATTACTCATGCAAAAATTTGACAGAGTATTGGGACTTGTGAAAGTTTTAATAAATCCCCAGTGACTGTCTCACTACTCACAAAGAGCGAGTAACAGGATCCCATAAATCATGGCAAAACAAACTCAGCACTTTGGGTCAGGAAAATATTGAGAAATCCATGGGTTTTACACTAATCCTCCCATGGCAGGGGCCCTGGAAATGCACTTTTTTTTCTTTTTTTTTTTTTTTTTTTTTTTTTTCCCCATCTTTCTGGCTTTGACACTGTCTTCCCATTCCAGTCTACATCTTGCCAGGGCCAGCAGATGCCTGGGCATCCGGGGTGGGGCGCAGCAGGGCAGGGAGCAGGGAAAACTCTCCTGGGCCTCCGCGAGCCCAGCAAGCTTACCAGCCAAAGAGGCGCTTGCCCCATGGACCACATCCCCTGGGTTTGGGCATATTGGCTGCTGCACAGCCCATGGTCCACTTCAAACTTTTATGGGCATGTTGAATTTTCATCTGTGGTGCTGCTTCCCTGCTTTACCCCAGACCTGTGGCCTCTGAGCTGCCCCTCCAGGACATCATATGGGGAGGCAGGCTTCAACCTTCCTCCAGCAACAAGGTCTTTAACCTTCTTTCAAGTCTTTCTTTTCCAGAGAGACAGGATTTATTATTATTATTATTAGTCATTATTATTTATTATTCATTATTATTTATTCTTTATTAATTATTAATTATTATTATTGTTGTTGTTATTATTATTATTTCCACTGGCAGCATACCTGAGCACTGAAGCCCTGGATTTTGGGTGGGCACCATCCTGCATCCTCCTGTGTCCCCATGCAGTGTCCCCCAGTTTGGCGGCTGGGCTCCTGCCCCTCTCCCTCCAGCTCCTGGACGGGCTCCCTTGCCCATCCTGGCTGGGTTTGGGGTGGAAGGAGGGCAATCCTTGAGATCTCCTCTTCCACCGCAGCCCTGCTGGAGCAGACACGCTCAGCACAACAGACGGGTGGCTTTGCAGCGTGTGATGGGACCAAAGTGACAGCACCTGGTTTATTTTCTGGGTTTGATGACCCGGAGCTGGGACAGCACTGCTCGCTGGGACCGGCTCCCCACTGCCCCCGGTCCCCCTCTCCGAGCCATTTGGTCTCTCATCACGCGCTGATCCATTGGTGACTTCAGCTGTAATTGGCTGCAGTCTGGCATCAATAAACTGAAATGTTTATTGCACAGTTTAAATCTAATACAGATTATAACAACCCAGCTAGTTTTTAATGCCTGAGCCAGGAAGCAGCTCCACAAACTCTTGTTCTGCAGGCGGGAGGCTCTTCCCTACTGCTGGAGCCCCATCCCGGCTTGGGTCCACATCCCTGTCCCACGACCTCCCGTGTCCCCAAGCAGCGTCCCCCCGTTTGGCAGCTGGGCTCTGGCCCCTCTCCATCCAGACCCTGTGCTCCGGGATGGCCGAGGCCCCCTGCCCATCCCGGCGGGTTTGGGGTGGAAGGAGGGGGATTTCCTCCGTACCCACGACGCCCACTCCCACTGTGGGGCGGGGGGCAGGGGTCAGCCCTTATCTCGGGATCTGTGCTGGGGCTGTTGGGTCAGCCGCGAAGCCTGCACCAGAGCCAGGAAATCTGATTTGCCATAACACAATATTCCTTTAAGTAGCATTTTCTTAAAAAAAAAAAAAAAAAGACCTTATTGAAGTTTAAAGACGGGGCCACAGCGCAGGAGAACTTTAAATTTAGATTTTGCAATTATTTTCCCGACTACTGTTGTTTAACCCTTGCAAGGCCGAAGCCCAGCTCTACGCTGCTGCCGAGGGAGCAGAGCCCTCATGCTCTTCAGTGGCATTAAAAATAATAATAATAATAATGGGGGAATAAAGGGGTTGTAGGACTTTGTCAGCCTCTGCCAGTGCGGGTCCCCCCGCACCCCACCGGTGCCCAGGGACAAGGCACAAGCGGCCCTGCAAGGTCTGGGGGCCGGGAGGAAAGCGAGTGGGTAAGATTGGGTTTCTCCTGGACACCACTTCTGCTGCCACCGCTCCGGCGGCTCCCCAGATCTGATTAGGCTCTCCATCCCTGTCTGCCGCGCGCTCGCATGCCAGGAATCGCTTAACAGGGACCGGCTGGAGTGCCTCTGTGGGGCGAAGGGGGAGCGCTGCCGGTCCCCCCCCCCCCCCCCTGGCATGGTATTACTATCAGAAATATCAGACGTTTCGACTCAAATTAAAGTCAGGTTAAATATCTCAAATGCAGAAATTCCACATGGTTCCAGATGGAAAGCGGTTCCTCAGCTCCATGCTGAAAAAAATAAATAAGAAACCTTTCAGACCTGTGGCCGCTCCTCCGCCAGGGAGAGGCGGGGAGCCCCCTCCGAATTTGAGAACTTTGAAGTTGTAATTTGGCTGGACTAATGCAAAGCATGACACACTCTACTGGAGTATAAATAGCGTATTCGTGAAATGCACAGTGGTAAATACATTGTAATGATAGTAAGCAAAGCAGAACCATGTGCGAGTGTGCACACGGGCTGCGCAGCACGGCACACACACGGTGCACGCAGGCACACGCCGGCACGGCGCACCGATCCTGCGCACGGCCCCAGGGCCAGCACCACGCAGCCCCGGCCGTGCCTCCAGCACAGCGCGCACACGTTCCCGCACCCTGGACAGCAATGTGCTAGCAATTACATGTGGCAGCACGACAGGGGGAGAAGAGCTGTATCCGCGGAAAGGATGAGATGGTTTAGGGCAGGTTTCTTTGCACGTTCGTTCTTCTCTGTCCAAACACGCATTTAGTGGCACAGGCCTCAGCGCTGAGCTCAGTGTGGGTGGGACACCGGGGCAGTGCCATCCCCATACGCTCTGGGGACGCCATCAGAGCAGCCCCACGCAGCCACGGAGCAGGTGGGCTCTCCAGGAGGCACCCAGCACGCCCAGCCGCCGTGCAGGAGTTGTGCTGTGGCAGCCGGGGCTGCTCCTGAGCATCAGCAGGGCACCCCGAATCTGCCCCGCTGCTGAGCCCTGCCCCATGCGCTCATACCCATGGCATGCGACAAGCCACCTCGGCAGGGGACCCGCTGTGCTGCCAGGCTGCCAGGCCTGAGCTCTAAAAGGAAGGGGAGAGCTTCGCTTACGGCGTGCTGAACCCAGATCACGCTCTGTGGCTTGCAGCAGCCTGAGCCGTGCCAGATCCCGCGAAACTGGATATGCCCTTATCTCCCCAGCCTCCCATCCCTCCATGCCGAGATCGGGCCCAGTCCCCCCGGTTCAGATCTGGTTCCAAGAACCTCCCGAATCAGATGTGCTCGCAGCCTACCCCTGCTGCTAAGGGATGGGTCCCACACACCGCCTTGCCTCGCAGCCCTGCAGCTCCACACACAGGTTCAGCAGCCCCGGCAAGGCAGCTCCGGCACAGGGCATCCTGCCCACGGCTGTCACGGGGTTAATTCCCTACCTAATCCCCCTCTCCTTCATTAGTTGGTAAGCGTCACCACAGCCACTGGCCGTCACCCCCCCAGCACACAGCCCCAGCCCCCTTCCTCAGCTCCCTGGGGATGTCCCTGCGGGTCCCCAGCCCTGTGTGCACCAAGAGCCCCCCAGGCAGCTGCAGAAGGCAAAGGGGCAGCTTGAGCTCCCAAGGAAAATGTCCTGCTCCCCTCCATGCCCCTGCTCTCTCCTGAGACCCCCCTCTCCCCTGGCTCTTTGTGGTGTTCCCAGTCCTGCCCCGCAGCTCCCCCAGGGCCGCAGTCTCTGCCTGAGCTGGGCTGTCCCTGTGGCTGGGGTAGGTGATGCTGACTTCTCTCTTTTGCCCTTCTGCTTTGATTTAGCCCCTGCCTATCTCTCCTCAGGTTAATCAGTGGATTAACTGCAGCTCTCCCTCCCTTTCTCCTAAATCCTTATCCTTCATCACTAATCTAGGAAACAAAACAGACCAGGTACTTTTCCACGGAGGCAGCCAAACTATTTGCTCCCCTATCAGCTGGTCTCTCCCACACCTTTCTCCAGGCTGCCCTGACCCCAGAGACACACGCCCCTGGGGCTGTGGACAGGCTCAGCACAGACCCACAGCTCCTGCGGCTGCCCCAGACCTCTGTCTGCAGGGTGGGTGTCCCCTGGGTGCTCCTCCAAAGGGACCCCGATGGCACCTGGCCCTCCTGGGACACCAGTGGGGACGCCCCAGGGCAGGAAAGGACCAGAACAAGACTGAGGTTCTCAGGGGGACCTGGGTGCTCAGGGGGACCAAGGCACCCATCTGCTGCTACCTCTGCTCCCCCTGAACCATCGCCCCGACCCATCAGGACCCCGCAGCTCTCAGGGCACCCCGTCCCTGCCCAGCTGCACCCTGAGCCCCCAGGCACCCCGAGCGATGCCCAGTGCCTCAGGCCAGCGGGATGCTGGCAGGGTGACCCCTCCTGCCGTCTCCAGAGAGGGAAGAGGGCAGCCGATGTACCTTCAGGTCTGAGACCCTCACTATTTTCTGCTTTAATCAGCAGCTTCCAGAGCTGGCTGAAGGCAAGATAAACTCTGTCAGCCTTCTGCGAGCAGGTAGCCAAAATGAGACTCTCCGATATAAAAAATGAAGCCGCTGTAGAAAGGTGTCCTGATCCCAGAAATATCATTTCCTTGATCGGTGGTGTTAAATATCTCTCCCGTGGCCCACACAGAAGAGGGGCACGGCAGCAGCAAGCCCTCAGCATGCTGAGATCACCCCACAAAACCTCCTCAGGAGGTCAGGGCCCCGTTGTGCTGGGTGCTGAAAATTCAGGGAGAAACGGGTCGCAGGCACTGTCGGGAGGACACCAGTGCTGCCCCGAACTGCTCCCAGTCAGGGAGAAGGGTCGAGGACAGGAGAGGAGAGGGCAGCAAAGCAGAGCCAAGGGGTGTCCTGTGGAAGAGGGATTCCGGCAGCTCACAGCCATGGCCCAACTCTTCGGCTCAACTGCTCCTGCCAAAGCAGTGCTTCCAGAGCTGCAGCTCCCTGATAAAACCTAATACCATTGCCCATAAATTGTATTAAATAAACAGCAGCTGCAGATCAAGGTATATCCATCAAGGGCTTCCTCTTTTTTTTTTTTATGAATGGCTGAAGACTCTGAGATGCAGTTTGCCAATAGTCTGTCAGCGAAGCCTGCATTTAAAATCAATTTGGTAATTACAACTCCAACCCAGAGCCACAAATCAAAAAGGAAACTTCAGCCCTTCAGGATGTTTTGGCCCATTAGGGAGCTGGTAATTATGCACCCCAGCCGGGCATTAATTTAAGGCCCTGGTGGAAATGCTATGGTGTGAATTTGAGACAGGAAACTGACTGTAAGGAATTTCAAAGGTTGGGAGGCACGCTGTCAGTCTGTTTACAACCACCTAACTTAACATGGTTAAAATCTGCTAGGAAACACTTGCTGAACTTGGGATTGCCATTGTGTTCGTTTATTTTTCCTCGTGAAAGAGGCCACTTTTCTGCTGGAGAGGAATAAATGAGGAAAATATATATAACCTCTGTTTATATAGGATCTACAGTGTTTGTACTGTGCTACTCCAGGTCACTTGGATTCTGGTGTGATGAACGGCGTGTATGTATATAGATAGATAGATATATACATGGGCAGACAGGAGGGTTTGACAGAACGAGCAAAGGGAGCATATCTTTAACTCCGCTAGCAGCAAAGTGAATTTGACTGGAAGACTGCTACACGCCTTGCTCTTTGGCGTGCCAGGAGCACAACCGGAGGCTGCTCCTCCGCGTGAGCCCCTTTTCCTGGCCAGATCCTTTGGTTCATGCAGTGTGTGTCCGGCCTCCAGCACCTCCTGCGTGTGAGAGGCCAGCCAGGCTGTACCCGGCCACAAACCCGGTGCTGCAACGGGGGGAGCAAAAGGTTCCCCCCAGCTGCTCCAGCCAGCCTCAGCCCCGCAGCACCAGGTCTGGCCATCCCCGCAAGCCGGATAACGTTCAGTAGCTGCAAATGTTATTAATGGCCATAAAATGATCCAGTTCTTCAGAATATCTGGTTACACGGGTTGTCTCGGTGACCTCCTGCAGGCTGGTCCCACAGCCCCGCTTGTCTGGGCTCTCTGAAGTATCACGTCTCCACCAGGAGAGCTGGAAAGGTAGTTCAGCCCCAGGGACCGGCTGAAGGTGAAGGGCGGATTTGGGGTTCTGGGGGAGAAGCTCCCAGCCCTCCATGCCCCTGTGGCTCCTCTGGGGTTGGGAGGCCAGGGTTGTGCATTGGCTTGTTTCAAAGTCCTGGAGAGCAAGCAAGGATTGAGGCAGCTCTGCCAGTGCTGCTCCTGTGATGCTGCTCCCCCAGTGCTGCTCCGTGCTTCCCTTTGGGCACCAGCACCCGGCTGTGCTCCCTGCTTTGGGGCTGGGCATGGTGATTTTGCACTTTACGCTCAGGAGACCCCAAAAAGCAGGCTTCTGAGGAAGAGGAGGGGTCTGCCTCCTCCCAGCTGAGCGTGGGTTTCACAGTCCTGATGTACGTGATGAGATGAGACACCAACCAAAAAAATGCAGGGCCCCGACTATGTGTTGAGCCCCGCACCCAATGTGAGCACCCAGAGCGGTTCCGAAAATCCCTTCACCTTCAAGGGGTCACAGAGACCTCCGAGCAGCCCTCCTGCCCGGCTCCTCTGTGTCTGATCCTTGGCAGACGTTTATTTTCTCCCTCTGCCCCAAAGCATTTGTGTGGTTAGTGCCAGAGGCAGCTGGCTCCCACCACTGCAGCGGCCCAACTTTGGAGAAAAATGGAGCAATCAGGCAGAAAAAAAAAAAAAAAAATAAGAGAGAGAATGAGAATTCCTCATTCAAGATGTGAAGCCTTTGATTTTAAATTTCTAAACACAGCAATGGCTAATGGCTGTGTAATGCGGGCTCCAGGGGTCACGGTGCCCGTGTCCGCGGGGCTGCCCGCCCCACAGCCGCTCCGCCAGCACCGAGGGATGCGGGCGGCCAGCCCCGGCGCGAAGCCTCGTCCTGTAAATAATGAAGTAACGAAGCAAGGATGTGTCTCGCAGCACTCCATTAAGTGGATGCATCCAGGCTGCCGGCTGGCCGAGGAGCTTTGATGGCTGGGGGAGCCATGGCAAGCAGAGCGATTAAACAAAGCCCAGCGCCAGCAGAGCGGAGCCTGCTGCGGCCGGGACAGGCAGGGGAGGCGGCGTGGGCACGGTCGGTGCCTGGCAGGCACGGTGCTGCGGCGTGGTGCTGCTGGGGCCAGCCCCGTGCCAGGCTGGAGGCACCACAGCATGGGCTGCTCCTGGTGTGAGCCAGCGTCCCTGGGTCCCGGCTGGCTCCTTCAGCCCCAGGTGTGAAGGACAGGACGAGGTCTGCAGGTGACAGGAGCGCCTCCATGCCAGGAAGCCTCTAAGCCACAGTTTGTCCTCCTTGGCATCCCCCCCGCCGTGCTGCCACAGGTTCCTCCAGGTAAATGTCACCACGTCACCAAGCTATTTCCTACCCCGCACGTCGACGCTTGGCATTTCTTGTGATTTTCCCCACATCCCCCCCGGACAAAACCCAAAGTACATATAAATATATATTGGAAACGGAGACGTCGTCGTTATTACAAGCCTTGCTCTGAATGGCAATTTCTGCTTTTGCTTTAAATACATCCATTTAAAGTGACAGGCGGAAAGCTGGCTGAGCTGACATCAGGGAGACAGCAAGGAAAAGGGGGGGTCAAAATTCTCTCCCCTTTCCTTCTGCCCTCGGCCTCCCCCTTGGAAACAACCCCTCACCCCGGGAAGAACTTCAAAGCACGACGTCCCTTAGGAGATGATGGTTGGGATGCAGGGGACGGGGGTGCAGGGCACAGGCTGGGGACTGTCTCATATTTCCTCCAGTGCCAGTTTGAGCTGCCTGGGGGAAGGGTGGGGAGTGGGGGAAAAGAGAAAAAGAAGATATTAAAATGTTCAATCTGAAGTTACTGACAAACTGTCAGGCGTACGGACTGCACGCCGAACAAAGGTTTGCATTTGCAAATCAATAAAAATAAATGTGGAGTGAAGACGCAGGAATATTTTAACATAAATCTGCATAAACCCTCACCCTGGAAATGCCTGTGCATGTGCCGGCTGCCGGCTGCCCCCCGTGCCTGTCTCAGAGCAGGTGGCTGAGCCCGGGCCGGGCGATGTCCCCGCAGCCCCGGCAGGCCAGGGGGGGCTGGGGGTGACGGAGGAGCAGAGCTGACCCCCAGCCCCCCCGGCCCCATCTCCTTTCCCTTGCAATGCCGCAGCCTGGGGGCTGCCAGCAGCCAGGGGGCTCTGGGGGCTGCTCAAAGCCATGGAGGGCGGGCACGGCACCGTTGGATGCGTGACCCATCGCCGGCCGCACGCATCGCATGCACCAGCACGGTGAGCGATAACCCTCGGTGTCACTGAGGCGGCCTGGGTGCAGCCTGCCGGAGGGAAACGCCTGTGCAAACGGCAGAGCTCGGGGCTGTTGCTCTTGGCTGTCGCCTTCTGAATTCTGAAATTTCTCGGCAGTGCAATACACGGTGCTGCGAGCCGGGAAATGACCCGAGGAAAACGCTCTGTCCTCTTCCAGGGGAAGCGCCAAGCTGCTCATCTACCTCTTCCCCGTGCTCAGCACCACCACGGCACGTAAAGCGCTCAGCTGCTGTCTGAGCGCCGCGAGGGAAGCTGGTCCAGAAGCAGAGTTCCTCCCCTCTGGGAAATCCTGACATTTCACGTGGTTGCGTTTTGTTTTGTTTTCAAGTCCCACATCAGAACAAAGAAAAAAAAAAGAAGAAAAAAAAAAAAAAAAAAGAGACCATCTCTAGACCAACTCTAGACCAAAAAAAGAGAGAGACCATAGAATAAAATGCTCCTCAAAGGCTTTTGTCCCGCACATTGGAAGGGACGTGGGACATAACACTAGCAGGGAAAGTCCAGAAAGCTGAAAAGGCATCTTCTGTTTCCGCTCCTAATAGCTCTGAAAATTTTCTGCTAAAACGTCAGCTATCAGCTTATTCCCAGAAAGCATTCCTCTTTCAGGCAGCGTGCTCTCTGCCAAATGTTAACTCTGCTGGCTGCGTCATCCAAGTGTCGGTCTGTTATCGCCTGCAGCTTGCAGCTGGGGAAACTGAGGCACGGGGGCTCTGTCTCCATCTGCTGTGACAGGTCCCGTCCACAGGCCGGGGGGCGCGGGGCCCTGGGGCCAGGCAGAGCTATGGGGGGAGGAGGGAGCTGGAGCCCCGCACCCGGGGATGAGGTAACGCTCCCTCACTGCTGCACCTCCTCTGTTCCCAGCTAATTAATTGCCTTTTCTCTCCCTCTTCTTCCGCCTTAATTGGGACGAAGACATCTGGCAGAGATTTGCTGGTGCAGGCCCCGGTCTTTAACTTGGAGACACATTCTGCTTGCTGGGGGTTTAAGAGCAGCACTCCCCCCAGGGAGGCGTCCTGCAGCAGACCTGCAGTGCCTGAGCCGTGGTGCCGGGGGCTGGCCCCAGCCCGTGCTGGCCAGGAGCCTTCTGCCCGCGGGTGGCACGAGCATCCCGACGCAGACACCCCCCTAACCTCACCCCTGTGTGCCCCCCTCTGATCCACACCCCAAAACCCACCCCGGGAGATGCTCCTCTGTGCACCAGGTGGGAGCTGCCAGGCGCTCGTGAGCGACCTGGGGAAAAGCAGGAATCCCAGAGAAATTCCTCCAACGCCTCCCACCCCATTCCCACCAGCAGGAGCTCAAATGCTGCTCCAGGTGGGAATTTTGATGCCAAGGCTTGTGTCTTGCTGCTTCAATGGGAGGTTTTCATGGGGTGGGCTGGGGCCGAGCTCCCCCCTGCCCGCACCTCCTGGTGCTGGGATACCCAGGAAGGGGGGAAGCAGCAGGAAGGGAGGCTCAAACTCCCTGGAAAAAGCACAGTGTGTGAACATCAGGCCTTTTAATCACATCGCTAACTCACTCATCCTATGTTTCTCTTGCTAAAAATGACCCAAATGGGAATTGAAACGTTTTGCTTCATTTTGAGCAAAGCATTTTGTTTGATCTGAAGAGAACATGGATTTTGGGGGGGAGGAAGAGGGAGAATGGGTCATTTCAGCAGCCAGGAAACAGTTCATTTCAGCTCAGATAAAACCTAATTCTGTTATTGTTGTTGCTGCGTTTGCTGTCTGGGCGCCCCGGGGAGGCAGCGGCAGAGCAGGCGAGGCTGGGAGCACCCTGCTGGAGGGCTTGCAGGCAGCACCGGGGATGGCGTGGAGCTGAAACCACCGCCAGGGACAGAGCTGGTGGCCCCTTGCAGCGGGACTGCCCCAAAGCCACCCTGCCGGTGCGTTGCGCCCTGCTCGGGGCTCCCTGCGGGGAGCAAACACCGCCACGTGCCACAGCAGCACAGCTGCTTCCCGGACACAGCTCCGGGGACCTGAGTCTGGCCACGTCCTTCAGTGAAAGGACTCAAAAAGGATCCTTCAGCGTGGGGCTGGGGGCCTTTACTGCGAGCCGTGCCACCAAGGTGCCCCTGCAGCCACTCCGCCGGACTGAAGCTGTATTTAGCAAGCCCACAGATAGCTTCAGGGCAGGCAAAGCTGCATTTCCCAGTGAGCTCACTCTTTGTGGAGGTCGTCTGCACGGCCAGCCCTCTGCTCCTGCCCCTCCGGGTCCTCCGATCAGGCCGGCCCCGCACCGAGGGGCGCGGAGAGCCGCCGGGTGCTGCCGCAGCCCAGCCTCCTCCCGGCTCACCCAGCGCAGGGCCGGGTGACTAATGGGTGGCAAATCGCTTATCAGACAAACTTTAGCCTCTCTTCCGGTTCATGAATTGCTCATGAGCTATTTATGGTTTTCTTGACTTTAATTGTTATCCTAAATTATTCATCAAATAATTTCAATAACTAGTTCTTGGGCCAGATTACATTTTAAATGAGCTGTTTCCGTACGCGCTCCTGCCAGAGCGTGCTGTCTGGGAGCCACGGACAGCAAATGCAAAAAGGACACAAGGCCCGGGGAAAGAAACTGCAGGAAACACAAGGGGGATTCTTGCCGTGGGGCTTTCACCCCGCTCTGCTCAGAGTTTAACCAACACAAATAGCATTGGGCTGGAAATAGCATGGGGCTGAGCTGCGCAGCACCGCTGAGGAGCTCTGGAGAAGGCAGCTGATGGATGACCCAGTTTCCCTCCCAGGTCACCAAGAGAGGCGGCGAACTGGTGACAAACCCAATGCTGATGGTTCTCAGGTTCATCTCCGCTGGACAGTACCCCTCTCCAGGAGCCTGAGCTCCCGGAGGGAACGGAGACCTCTGCTCCCCAGCGTGCTGCTCCTGCCACGAGCATCGCCGCTGCCGGTTCTCTCACACCACTCCCCACGGCCCCAGCCCCTCCTGCACAGCCGGCTGGAGGAGACGGCAGCACCCGGCCGCAGAGAGGTCCCGGGGCACAGCGCCAGCCCCGTCTGCGCAAAGCAGCCAGCAGAGGCTTAGCGCACAGTGCAATTAGGGAGCCAAGCGGAGATTTTCCCAGCCCAGCCCATATCCACGTGCCTGGCTCAGGGAGCATGCCCCAGCCGGAGGGAGCGGACGGTCCCACAGCCGTGCTGGTGCGAGTTGCTCCTGGTAACCGGTCCCAGAGTTTGCTGCAGCGCGAGGGGATGGGGCTCGCTGCCTGCCCCCTTACTGCGAGCTCGGCAAGGATTTGGGGAAGGGCTGTGTCTGGCCGCAGCGGGGAGGACACAGAGCAGGGCACAGCCGTCACCTTGCTATTGCCATGCTCCAGCAGCTCTGCTGCTGCCCGGCCACCTCTCCTCACCTCCAGGGGACAGAGGCCATCCTAGACTGTTAGAAGGGTGTCCCTCTGTGCCCCGGTGCTGGGTGGCTCAGCCCAGGTGCACCCCAAGCCCCCTGGCACAGGCGCGCGCCCAAGCCCATGCGAGTGCAGGCTGGCTGCAACGATGGCAAGGTGGGGATCGGGGAGGAGGCTGAGAACTGACCCTGTCTGCTCCTGGGATAATATATCTCCGAAGGCTGCTTCAGGTTTCCTGGCTTCAGTGCTGCTGTTGAAAATTTATGGTTTGAGAAAGTTCTTGGAGCCCAAATCCCTCGACCTCTCACCTTTTCAACCTCGTGTTTATCGAGACACAAGTTCCTCTTCCTCCCACCCTTTGTTTTTGGCTCTTGGAGCCTAGGAGGCTCGGTCCTGGGGCTGCCCAAGCCAGCGCTTACAGTCAGGCCATGGGATGGTGCAATGAATTCTCCGGGTTTCCTCCTTCTCTCCGCTCCTCTTTGTCCCCATTCCCTTTTCCCGGGGTGCAGAGTGGTGCTGGAGCCATGTGCTCACTGCCACTGCCCTCAGCTCTGCCAGGTTCCTCCCTGGGTACCAGACCCTACAAACGCCCACAGCAAAGGGAAACCGGTGGGGGTCCCGGGGGTGGGACTGGCTGATTGTGGTGCCGTCCTGGGACATGCGTCACGTAGAGATCTGTCCCCGAGATGCCCCCAGTCCACCAGGGCTCAGCGTCCCCGAGGGACAGGAGACTGTGTGCCCAGCCCTGTGCTGTGAGAGCAGTTTGTTTCTGTCGCATTTACCATCACTGACACGAGAATAACCGTGTTTCCTTCTAGAGTTTCCTCGTCTCACAGACTTTTTGTCACCTGTAGAGAACCAAACAATTTACCAGTATCAGTAGGGGAACTTCCAGACTGGAACCAGCGGGAAACAGAGGAGGCAGCAAGGTCCCTGACGGGAAAGTGGGCGGCCTCTGGCTTTGGGCAAGAATTAGAGGGGAAGTCCAGCCCCAGGCACGAGGGGACAGCGGGAGTCCAGGTGAGGGGGCGGAAGGCTCTCAAGTGCCAGGGATTTGAGAAGAAGGCTTGTAAAAATGCTGGAAGTAATGAAAGGGGAGAAGAATGACCGGGAGAACAGAGCAGCGTATTCCAGGAGGAGCAACATGCCTGCGGAGGAAAGAGAGGAGGAAATATGCCAGAGTACAATAAAATCATGGACAATTGAGATGAGGCGAACAAGAAAAGATTATTCACATTTTTCTCAGGACACAAAGCCCCCAGGACATCCAATAAAGTTCCCCAGCAGCAGACTTTAAAGTAATCCAAGGCAGCCTCCTATCGCACGGAGCCCAGCTGCGTGTGGGGCTCACTGCCACGGGACGCTGCGGGGACAAAGCCACCGCCGTGGCAGAGGGACAGAGGCGTGTGAAGGGCTCACAGAGTAAGATGCAGACACAACCTCTGGGTGTGGTGGCTGCCAGGATGGGGATGGGATGGGATGGGGATGGGATGGGATGGGGATAGGGATGGGATGGGGATGG